>LQNS02278097.1:6332126-6347856 GCA_001587735.2 Parhyale hawaiensis
CCTGTTCTTGAAAACAGGCTTGGGTGTTCGCGAGTCTGTTACCAACATGGGATGCAATCATTGAAACACGCACAGTCGTAACGAATGGACGTGAAGAATTTTCTCCTTTTGTGTGCTGCTTCAAATGCAGTTGCCACGTCGAAGCGACGTCAAAGACCACGCTGCTGGGTGCGCCCGTCATCTCTTATAGGAGAGAGGGGAATTTAGGAATCTTGTTGAAGATGTCCTTAATGAAGACCCCGAATTATTCAAAATATACATGAGGATGCAACCTGAATTTTTTGAGAACCACTCGTTTACCAGCTCAGCGTTCCATTCATTTCCCAGATTTTTTGCAATTTGACGGTAAATTACCAATCTCATTTTGAAACATTTATAGTTTTGCATGACGGGTCATATAGAGCAGGATGTTTTTCAATCTCCATACACAATTGTTCATACCTATTCCATACGACGTAACACGCCATTTTTCATCACAGGACAATGAACAATTTAATCAATTTTCTGTCAAATGTGACAAAATAGAGTAATTATTAATATAGTCGAAGACTCAAAATTGTTTGTTAAATACACAAATTATTCCAAGTATATGTAATAACAAATCAACGATGCTGGGCAATCAAAATATAAAGCACCTTCTTCCGGTGCAAAGTTACGAATTGATTTGAAGCAATTTTCTCTCGAACACCCCAACCATCCTACCAGCAGACAGTGTGAATGTAGTCAGACTGGCAGTGTTCAGAACACGTGTTGCCAACAGTGTTTCCAACAGTGTTACCAACATCTCCTTCACGGATGCCGACAGCAACGGCGTTTTCGACTGTCTCGACAACAGATGTTGGCAACACTGTTGCGAACACGTGTTGGCAGCACTGTGAGCCCTGCTTTAAACGCCTGCAGGCTAATAGTACCAAAAGCCGATGCTGGCAACAAATTCCAAATCCTAGCCGACCAGGGCACGAAGCACCGACAGAACTGATTAGTTCGACATCTGACAGCCTCCAAAGTGAAAGAGTGCACTCCGCACGCAACACGAGTCTCTCTCCCAAAAACCTTGAGGGCAGGGAGAGAAGAATACAACCACTGCCTCTCATTATTGTACACTTTATAAAACATACATAGCTCTGCGACTCTTCTCCTGTGGGATAGGTTCACTAGATCATTATCAGCACACAGCCTGCTGACTGAACTAACAAGTCGGTCTAACAGACGCAAGTGAGTGTCAGCAGCTGAAGCCCAGACCGGTGAGCAATACTCCAACACAGGCAGCCAAAACGCATAAAAACATCTCCTTGCAACCTGACTATCACTAAACACGGAATTCACCTTACGCAGGTGTCCAATCTTAGTGGAAGCGCGTGACACCAACCTCCTAATATGAGGCTCAAAATAAGCTTCTCATTAAAGACAACACCAAGAGTCTCCAAGGAGCTAGACTCCTGAAGCAAAGTGTCATCAATCTCCAGTTGGGGATGCCGCGGTACAAGTGTCCGAGACCGACTGTTAATCATCGACTTGGTCTTACTAGCATTCAGTTCATACTCCAGGCCGAGCACCATGCACTAATGCGTGACAAATCCCTATTCAGAGACTGCGCTACAGCATCACGCAGGCGAGGAGCAGGTATCACTGCCATCATAGTAGAATCGTCGACATAGTTGATCAACGTGTTCTCAAGCGAAGAGAACATATCACTAGTATAGAGAACGTACAACAGCGGGCCAAGCACACTACCCTGAGAGACGCCAGACACCACCCTGACTGGGTCGCTCAAAACGCCGTCAACAGACACACGCTGCGTCCGCTCAGAAACAAAATCGCGAATGATTGACAAAACCATACCAACCACACCAAAGGACCCCAGCTTGTATAATAGACCCCTGTGGTTAACCCTGTCAAACGCAGCGCTAAAGTTCAACTGGACAAGGCGTGCCTCCGACCTACAATCCAGTGCAGACTGTAAATGGTGTGACACCGACAAGAGAGCGTCACAACAACCCAAGCCAATTCTGTACACAAACTGGCCAGCAGGTAGCAACCCCGTAACCTCAGCGAAACGACCAAGCTTACCAGCGATCAACTTCTCGAACACCTTCGACAAAATGGGCGTCAGTGTGATGGGTCGATAGTTGGCCACATAGGGCGACGCTGGACCCTTGGGAATAGGAGTAATATTCCCAGTCTGCCAACAACGAGGAAAATTTCCTAACCGTATTAGGCGCCGGAAAACACTGCAAGCTTGGGGGCAAGAACATCCGCCAGCTGCTTATAAAACAAAGGAAACATGCCCAGCGGATCCACAGCTCCATACGAATCAAGGCCCTCAAGCAGTACCTTGATTGCACCAGATCTGAACGCCAAAGAGGTCAAGCGAGGTTCAGGGTGGCATCCATGAGGCAATGCGATAACATCTCTGCTCTGCTTCCCGTTGAAGTGAGCCGACAAAAGCTCCGCTCTTGCCAAGGGATCAGTCATGACGCACCACCTGGACCAACATGGGGCGGCAACGAAGGTTCAGCACCGAACACTGAACCCTTTAGCTCACTCCACCAACGATGTGGATGGTCAATACTCAGCAGCGACTCCCTGGAACGCTGCCTCAGGCGACGCTGTACCTCCTCATACACACGCCTAGCCTTGGCCCTACGATCAACATAGATCTGCCACAACGTGCGGTCACGCGAACGTCGCCATGCCCGATAAGCCGCTTGTTTAGCTTCGAAAGCTAACCGACACTGGTCGTCGAACCACGGCTTATCCCGAGACCTCACAAGAATAGTCCTCTTAGGGACAAACCTCTTCAAAATGGACGCAGTCAAGTCGTTAAGCTCAGAAACAGGATCCTCACTATGAATAATCTGGCGCCAAGGTAACGTTCCTACTGCCCGAGTAATAGCCACCCAATTAGCCCTGCTCTTAACAAATACCACTCTTCTGGTGTCTACCACAGGAACGACCTGATTAACGTCCAAGGACAAAACTAGGTGTGAGTGGTCTGAAGAGCCAATAGGGGAGCCAACTGTCACCGTCATCAAGTCCGGGACATCAGTCGCTTCCTTTCTTATTTGATCAGCACCTTACTTTCAGTAGAATTTCTCTTCAAAATAGTTGTAAGTGATACTTGCATTCTGCTGACGTCAGTGCGAGTGAAGGAAGTTTTTTTTTAATAAATAATCATTAAGCACAAGGAAATAATAACGCATGTAAATCAATATATCACAGTTAATGCGATAGAGATGCAGCTTGTTATCAAAGTGTTTACCATCCGTATAGAAGGTGACGAGGAAATGATTAGAAGGCCATAAAGGTTCTTCCTGCCTTCTTTCCAGGCTTGGGGATAGTTTTGTTTGAGCGGTAAACAAATCTATGTAACGCAATTATACAGACTAGAGTCTGACCATTTTATCAAGGCAGTCCGTTCGTGATCACATTCCTCTATAGCGGTGCCAATTCTGTGGGTATTTCCGAGATTTCTCTATATACCGATAGTGGGCAGGGCTATAAGATAAGAGCCGAACAAAATCTCAGAAATACCCATAGAATTGGCAACGCTATAGAGGAATTGACCACGGCCGAACTGCTTTGATAAAATGGTCAGACTATAGTTACATTTTTATCGTCTTATGTTCACAGCTTTTGCTATAGGTATAAGCTCTGTAAGAATCTGCATTATTATTCTGCTTGTAGTTCCACTGTACTCCTGTTCGTAGTCTTCTCCATGCGCTTTCACTATTGGATGGGAGATTTTTTTATTGAGAATCCAGGAAATTTTTTAATTCCAGAATTTTCATATCAGTGGCATGGCATTTCGAATAGGCCGCGGTATTTTGTTAAACAGTCTTGCTTCCCGTACAGTGAAGCGGTGCTAGGTATAGGAATTGTTAAAATCACACTTGTTTGGGCTTCTTTCTTCGGGCGGATATAAACCCTAATTTAACTGAGGCTGTTCCGCTGTCAAGTTCCCTTCAAATCGTTCTTATCGCAAAGAACGTCTCTTCAAGAAAAGCCTATGAAAGGCCTATGATAGTTGGTGCGGACACGGTATTCTTCGCTAAATGTATTTTTGTATTTAATTTAGAGCGCATGGACTTCAGTATACCTCACGCCTAAACTAGATTCGTGTTTCGTGGAACCCTTGTTCTGCTGCTCGTCGTCAATGCGAGTAACGCTAGGGATAAACTGTACTCCAAGTTATGACCTTCGGAAGCGATAATAGCATGTACATTTGAAATGTACATATTTTAAAACCAACTCATTTTATTTATCACCTCGAACTCGCTATACGCTTGATGGTCATAGCATGGGAAGACATGTTATCACCTCTCTTGGAATGCGTTATTCCTGGACAATTTCGTTCTGTTCATCAGAACAAATTCAGATTTAACTTCAGCTGCGTTTACTGTAAAGCATCGAAATAAATAATCCCACGTCCTTTTCAAATGAATATTTATTCGCGTCGCTTTGTTCTATTTATCAGCGCAAGAATATCTACGCAGTTGGGTTCTGTCCAGCAGTGCGGGGTAGACCCACGCCAGCGGAGGGACAAGGGAACAGGCTCGGGTTCACTGCCACCTGTGGAGGTCACTGTCCTCAGCAGCAGCAGGAGGTCACCGTACATGTCGTCGCATCTCAAGCGGTGGCTAGGATTTAGGAAGAGTTAGTAGGCAGAGGTAGACAATGAAACGGCATCTTGACAGCTAGGCCGATTACCTACGCAGCCTAAACGGATAGAAGCCGGGTTAAAGCAACCTGGCCTGAGCTTAGTCCTTCATTGTATGCCTGCATTAAACACCGGTTTCCATAGGCAAACCCCTACTTGTAACGGCACCAAATGGGCACAAAAAGGTTTGAAAGAGCTTGAGAAAAAAGAGGCCTCTCTGATGCTCCGAACCTGGACGACCAATAAACCATCTATCTATTGGCAGATAAATATGTGAGGTAAAGCGGAAAAGGATGAAGAATCTTTAGAAGAAGCAAGTGTACAGTAAGTTTGATCCTCGAGATGCCCGCCTTTGTCTCTGATACTGAAACTCCGAACCAATCTTTTCTCCTCTGTAAGAATAACATTCCTTGATCTCGACTAGGGATATATAAGATACTCAGCGCTAGATGATTGCTGAGAGTAATTGTGTGAAAAAAATGTTAATCCCGTAATCAGGAGATCCTCTATTTTAATCTTTCTAGCAAAGTTTTTTGGTGGGTCTATCTCTTGCACACCGTCTACGAACATGCAACGTATAGTTAATACTAAAGAGCCCATCTATTCTCACCGAAAAGTACGCAATGATCTAGCCTGTAAATGACACTGCTACCTGCTATTGTTGAAATGATGCAGTGAGTACAGGCAAATTCTATCTTACTCGATTAGGCTGTGCTGTCGCTCTATAAGGGCTCTCTGCGTTAGGGATGCAGTAAGAAAATGAACGGTTCCGGACTAGTATGAATCCATCTTCGAAGCATGTGTTATGTGGCAATCGGATACTTTACCAAGAGCCCAAACTTGAAGTTTGAGACGTTTTTTATGTCCAAAAAACGAGTATCCCCAAAACTTCATGTCTCATAAGCTTTGCTTAGGTCCAAACAGTCAGAAAATTGATAACGATTCAAAATATTGGGTCAGGCGTCTTCGATTAGTCTCTTTGGATCGTAATCTAGCTTGACATTAACCTAAGGGGCGTTCGATTGGAAATAGTTGCCATGTGACATAATTTTTAATGTTCCATTCGGATTTAAAGTTACCTTTGGCAGTAGTAAATCGAATCCGATTCAGAATAACTGAAAATGAGTTATCGAGTGTGGCGTTCTGAACAGTGGATTGAAAATTTTCATTATACGAACTCAAACTCTGATAAGATAACTTAAATCTCTTGCGAATAACTATTTACACAGAATGCACTAGTGGAACGAATCTCAAACCGTTGCAATTGGGAGTGTCGCATGACACGCACCTTCAAAGATTATAAGCACCCAGCGTTTAACTGTTGGATCTCCCAAACTATCATCAACTAATGTAACAAAAACTACGTGTATTTATCTGTTTGTTTATCAGTGCAACCATTCTATGAAAAAAATAATTCTTACTTTTTCATCCACTTAGAATAGCTCCCCCAGAAATGAGTGAGCTTTGTTCATCGGACCTCATGCAGTCTTCGATGCATGAATATCAATCAGTTAAAAGTAGGCTACGTTAGCAAGCCTCGTGTGAGGTCATTATTGCATTCTTGCATTCATCACATCTACGTTGAGTGTCCCTGGTCTTAGTAGCAGTACATTGTGAGAACCTCAGCTCAAGCTGTAGGAAATGAACGCTCCTTCTTTCTCTCACTAGCGATGGCCTTGTAAAAATAGAATACTCTGCGGTGTTTACACGTATACTTTCTTAGAAGTATACAGCACCTAGGTCTGGTTCAATAACTTTGTGCTTTTTTTATTTCACACTGGAAATGATAGCTAATTTCAACGTTGGCTGAGCAAGGAGTGCATTCAATTAAAATTGAAAAAAGTCAAACTTTTTGCCATCTTCTGCAGCCTGGTTTAACTTTCGCGTATCGATTTCCATCAGAGCGTTACATAATTACAAAATTAGCCACCTGACCTATTTTCCGCATGTTTATTTCGCTAAGAGCTTGGCACGAAACATACACATATGTAAAAATAAAAATATGTAAACATTTAAACATACACTCGATGGTGCTCTGTACATGGTTTTGATTTAGTTGGTTTACCCAAGGCCTCCTCGGAGGCCTCGGCTTAGTATTACATGTAACGACCAGCTAATATTCCGATACCTAGTAAGAAAAGCATCTTTTGAAATGTTTTTTTCATACAGAACAATGAGTTTTACAGGGTTAATACAAAGTACTGAGCTAGTTTTTAACGTACTAGAAGCAACATACAAGGACAATAAAACAGCTATGGCCATAAATCAACAATTGTATTGCATCCATAGACTTTTGGTTATTTTAGGCTACGTTTGAACCTATACAGCTGCAGCTAAACGTTAACCATTGCTGTTATGAATCAATCTTGTTTTCTCGTAGAAATGGCACTATTTGACATGTTGTACAGAGATCACGCTATGAATGAAAGGGCTTGATTATATAATGCCATTAGTGGACTTTCTCTTGTTTCGGGGGATATGAACTTGTTCTCAAAAATTGAGGAAAATGAAATTATAGGATCCTAAAAAAATATCTCGCTCTGCCTACTGAGATAGTTTCCTCCGAAAGTTTATTCTATGCCAAACATAAGAGGAACAATTTTGGATCAATGAATAGAAAAATAATTATTTAATTACTGATTTGAGGGCAGCTCAGTGCGTTTACTATCAAGCTCCCTATAAATGCGGAAGTTTGGAATATTCTGCAAGTTTGTCGTTGAGGTCGAGCTGCGCGCAGTGGCGGGATGTTAGAGAGCGTTCGGCTCTCCATCAATGGGAATTCATGCTATGCTCAGCTTGCAGCGTCGGCGTTTCTGGCATTCTTACTCCAATGTGAGGGTACTGGCCTACACCAGAAATAAAGGCGGTCAGGGGCCATAGCTAGCACATGAGCCTTACATCTCTGTGATGCAATAGCTCTGATAATCCTTGATCGACTGCAGTCGTAGCGAAGTAGTGGGCACTTATTTGGAGTACCAACTAGTGTATGTAGATTTTCCAGTCGGAGTGTGCAATCAAGCTGACTTTACTTTTATCGTTAATAGAGCACTTGAACTTTGTCATAATTAAACTCAAAAGGGAATTTAATAATAGACAAAGGAGCGCAGCCACTATCTGAAGAATGTTGCGAGTTGTTATGAACCGGGTGTGCCACGTATCTCCGTTAGATACAAGCTATCAAATCTAACGATACTTGATCTTCAGTAACGTTCTGAAAAAAAACTTGTGGTGAATTTTCTTGCTGCCGATCCCTTGTTTGTCTCCGTTATATCGCACTATTACTGCTCGCTATTCTGAAGCAGTTGTTTCTCAGTCAGAAATTTTCATTCGGAATTAGCAGTTGTCAATCAAATTAACAATAACAGGTTAGTATTCGTACTCTAGATTCAGTGACATTAGCTTTTTAGTTAAAATAATTTCAAACAAAATTATAAACGCTTTTTTAACACCATGAAACCGAACTTTTTTCAGCCCACCATCGGGCAAAATTAAAGCCAATTAAGTGGGAGAAAGAGAAACATGGTAGAAGTGCTAACTATAAATATAACTAACGCAAACTGACCAATTTTGAACGTCATACCGTGTTGGAGGCACTGCAAGATAGTTAAAATGATCGTGTCGTGAAGCGTAGTGCAATGAAACAAATTGCTGCTGAATTCGGGACTGAAGGGCACACGGTCGGCAAAATTGCTGCTGAATTCGGGACTGAAGGGCACACGGTCGGCAAAATTGCTGCTGAATTCGGGACTGAAGGGCCCACGGTCGGCAAAATTGCTGCTGAATTCGGGACTGAAGGGCACACGGTTGGCAAAATTGCTGCTGAATTCGGGACTAAAGGGCACACGGTCGGCAAAATTTAGTCAAGCTTTAAGAAGTTCACTCTCTAGCTCAACTAGCAGCGCTGTTTTTTTTAAGAACTGGACATTTATTCCGAACAATATGAAAGGATTTTTGTTCTGGTACTGCTATTTCGGAAGAGAGGGACACTTACTATTTTATTATGGATGTGCAAGAATTACAGTAGGTCTGCCGCGTGTACCATAAAAATATGTTTTTATGGATCTATACACACAAAAACCTACAAATGCGGATACCGGGTATCCAAGCAAAAATGTTCTCACACTTGGGAAACCCTGCAAATATAATATTTATGAAAATACGTACCCGTTATGGAAAAATTATGAAAAAACTGGGGGAACGACGACGAAGTTTACAAAACCCCATTTTCAAATGCACTGTTTGTCAAGTTCTGATAAAGGAAACTAGAAAATGAGTGATTTGTGTATCTGCTTGAGAAGAGTGCGTATATTTGGGAAACCCTATTTGCACATTTTATAATATAAAAACATGCTGTTCAGCTGGCAGCACATAGATCATTTCTCCATAGATTCCCAGCAGTAATATACAGCATTACTTTTTAACGTCGTGTTTCCCAACGCTTCTTGCACTCGTGATCTGTTACCCAAAAGTCCACGTGACTTCCCAGGTGTTTATTAAAACCAGTCTCGTCTCATTTCCTGTATCCAACTTGCTGAAGAATTAACTACATCAATATTTTCCCAAGTCACGTACCGCAACGCCATCCTACTGCCAGGCGTTCGCGACTCCTCGGGGCATCGAGACCCAGAGGCAGTGAGCGCCTAACGTTAATATCTCAATTAGTTTACTGCTCTTAAGAATATGCATGGCCAACGCTATATTTAATATTCTGTACATAAACGACCATGCAGGCACAAGTGGCTTAATTACTAGAAACATATTCTTGTAACGAGCGTGACTCTGCTCAGGCGTCACATTATCAAAGAATTTTTTTATATAGAAGAGTGAATGTTCAAAAAAACTCATTTTGTCTGGCGTATGGTTTGTAAAAACATTTTTTTTCCTTATAATGAGAAATTGAAGGCCCAGCTGATCAGAGTCCAACCGACACTCGCAATTAACAGCTGCGCGCATTCTACCAGCAATTAATTGCGTCATTTTCTGGCAAACGTGGTTACATTTTGAGGCCTAAACTATACTTGGTTAAAATGCCGCCCTAGATTCGCCTACATTCATCGATTAAATATGATTCGATTACTCTAACTTATCGGAAAGTTTACTCTTTTGAGTAGTCGATTTAAAGCATCATTTTGAAAACTTAGAATCGAAGGTCTAGAAAAGTGAAATCTATTCGGCTAAGACTAACGCCATGGAAATAGATAAATGGAGACGGCCTCAACTCACTGAATTACTCCTAGGTAGAGCAGGAATCATGGTGGCGATGTATTTCAGCATTCCAGGGTATAAGCGAGTAAATAACTCGTTGTATGTTTATTGACTGGGGACTGGCAATGGATAGTGTCGGATAATCGGCTAAAATCTTCCGATTGGGGAGTATAGGACAGCATTATTATCGCATTTACAGCGATCGTTGCACATACGAACTATGAAAACTGTTGTAAGACGATGCCCCATCGTCCAGCACAAACAAAACATTCTTTCCTACAACTTTGTCAGCTGTAAGTAGGGATTGAGATTAGCATCCCTGCCCACAGTTGATGAAGTTTCAGTCGGCAGCGGGTTGTCTGCGCAACAAGTGAAATGTACCGTTTTCTCGTGACTTAATTGTTTTGTGCCGAAGTCTCGCAGTTATCGACGCAGAGGGAATACTTATCAGTATCATTAATTTAGTCTTTGAAATTGATAACAATATACCGAGTTTCAAAGGTGTCACTTTACCTCTTTATGATGATTTTTATAAGAAAATTCCCGCTGAAATAACGGGTTCGGGAATAAATAATAAAAAAAAAAAAATGGGGAATTCTAAAATATGTTAAGACCTGTGAGGTTTAAAAAAAGGTCAGAAATTATTGTGGTAGAAGAAGCAGCTAATTATTAATGTTAGTTAGATCCATTAATTTTTTATTGTGTTTCACGTATATGAAGAATAATATCAAGGGCTTAGAGCAAGAAGTGGCTAAGCCCTCGATATAATATGAGAAGGCAACTGCTCGTCAGCGATGGAAAGACTTTCAGCTATTGATTTTCCAAAAATTGCATTCCCTTTTATTTATTTAATGGCTTTCAAATGGTATTTTTTATTGCACCTTATAGACAATACATCAGAGCTGGGATTCGGTATTTTTTCTGTACCGCCTGTTCGGTACTCGGTAGTTAAAAAACGGGTCATTCGGTTCGGTGTTCCGGTATTTTTTCAAAAAATATACAGAGTGATTCGGTATTTTTTCGGTATTTGGTTCGGTATTATTATCAAAACTTCGAGCCCGGGCCCCCATGAACAAGTAGCACAACCAAAATGAAGCACATTGCAACACCGGGAAGCCCGAAACGCTGCTAAAGGAAACCCAACAAAAAGCCATTTACGGCTGTCTTAAACGCTTGAAGGCCAACACGACCGAAAGCCGACGCAGGGAAAGAATGCCAAACCCCAACAGATCAGGGTACGAAGCACCGACTGAACTGATTAGTTCGACATCTAACATCCTTCAAGCGTGCGCACCGACCGCAACACGTGTTACTCTCCTAAACACTTAAGTACAAGGTCAGACGAATACAACCAATGTCTCTCGTTGTTGTACACCTTATAAAACATACAGAGTTCGGCAACCCTTCTCCTATGGGACAGTTTCACCAGATCAGTATCTGCGCACAGCCTCCGGGCCGAACTAGCAAGTCGGTCCAAGAGGCGTAAGTGACTATCAGCAGCTGAAGCGAATACCGCTGAGCAATAGTCCAACACAGGCAGCAAAAAAAAAACATAAAAACATCTGCAGACAACCTCACTGTCACCAAACACAGAATTCACCTTACGCAGGAGCCCAATCTTAGTGGAAGCACGTGGCACCAGTTGCCTAATAAGCGGCTCAAAAGTAAACGTCTCATTTAAGACAACAGCAAGAATCTCCAAGGAGATAGACTCCCGAAGCAAAGTATCATCTATCTCCAGATGTGGATGCCGCGGTACAAGTGTTCGAGGCCGATTGATAATCATCGACTTAGTCGTACCGGCATTCAGTTTCATACTCCAGGCCAAGCACCATGCACTAATGCGTGACAAATCCCTATTCAGAGACTGGGTGACAGCATTACGCATGCGGGGAGCAGGTATCACTGCTATCACAGTGGAATCGTCGGCATAATTGATCATCGTGTTTTCCAGCGAAGAGAACATGTCACTAGTATACAAAACGAATAACAGTGGGCCAAGCACGCTACCCTGAGGAACGCCTGACTCCATAACGATTGAGGCAGTCAAAACGCCGTCAATAGACACACTCTGCGTTCGATCAGAAATAAAATCACGAATAATTGACAGAACCCTACCACCCACACCGAACGATTCAAGCTTGTATAATAGACCTCTGTGGTTGACCCTGTCAAACGCCGTGCTAAAGTCCAACTGTAAAAGGCGTGCCTCAGACCGACAATAAAGCGCAGACTGTAAATGATGTGGCACCGACAACAATGCGTCACAACAACCCAAACCAGTTCCATACGTAAACTGACCAGCAGGCAGAAAACTCATAATCTCAGTAAAACGACTTGCTTACAAGCGACCAATTTCTCGAACACTTTCGACAAAATGGGCGTCAGCGCAATGGGCCGGTAGTTGGCGACATGGTGTGGCACCGGACCTTTGGGAATGGAAGTAATATTTCCAGTACGCCAACAACTGGGAAAATTTCCTAACCGTATCAGGCGCCGGAAGATCACTGCTAGCTGAGGGGCAACTACGCCAACAAGCAGCTTATAAAGCAGAGGAAACATGCCCACCGGGCATGTAGGTTTCTAAAACTCCTTATATGTCTGTGTATAAAAAATACATTTAAAAGTCTTTTAGTACATTCTAAAGCCCATGGAATACCTATTTCAAGACTTTAACTACATCATCCACGGGCAGTTCATGCTCCACTAAGCTCGGAAGGACGTGACAGCATGATATACTAAGCCCAATTCTTACAGCGCTACGTCTCTTCTCTTGAATGAAGTGCAATACAGCGTGAAGAAGCTTAAATGAACGAAAGTCAACGGGATTTTCCTAACAGTTTCCAGGAAGGACAGCGGTCATAGAAGGCTAAGAAGCTTCTTCTGTGGGAATGGGAAATTCAAATGTACCGGTACATCTATTCGGTATCGGAATCGGTAGAAGATCCAGTCCAGATACGGTATCGGTATTTCGGTAAATGAAAATACCCCCGGTACTACCGAAATACCGATTTTCATTCAGTAGTCCCAGCTCTGCAAAATATATAATAGAATACACATTCGTCAACAATGTTATAATCAATTAATCGAAAAACTGACATGGAGTTTTTAGTGCGAATTCTAGTATGTGTTTCCAGGTTATGTTTACGTCAGCATCAAAACAATGTACAAATTGAATGGACTTTACTCGCACTCTCCCTAATGATATTATCAACACTATGAGCAACGCTTCAAAACTGGAAACACGCTTAGCGGGTCAAGTATGCGAAGTTACTAGAGTGAGTATTACGTTAGTATTGCGTATCTATGGTTCTAACTTTTCAGTGGAAAACTTAGCTATACCAAAATTCATCTTTATACATCCACTGCCCAGATATTCATGAGATTTTCGAAATCATAGTACCACGGTTCCGATTCTAGGATTATTTGTGCACAGGCAGAAGCTTATAAAAGTAACTACGCACGGTCGCTCGCTGCAAACAAGCACTGAATATAATATATCATCGTTCTATTACAAAACACACAGTAACATTACTGAATTGCTATATGCACTACCTTAACACTAATGGTTGTCTTACAGACTAGTTGGTCCCGTAACAGCTGCAGTGCTGGTGAGTGTTGTGCGAGTGAGATAGTACAAATATTGCGTACTTATACGAAATAATCATTACGCAGAGCGCCTGTAAAGTGTCTCTGAACCATATGATATAGTAAACTGACATGCCAGTTATTATAAGACACCGGCTTATAGGGTTACATATATTGCTATGAAGAAAGCATAGGCCAGGCAGCCTTCGTATGTAATACAGTCTTAGGGCCTATCTACACTGTAGTCTGTTGAACGTGTTTACTCGTCTACTCGACGGTCAGAAGTGTTACTGTGCTGTAGAAACAGCAGAAAATGCACATTTTCTGTGTTTTACTTCATTAATTAATAATAATATCTATTATGGCGTACACAAAATTGTGTTGACAACAACGCTACAAAAAAATTCGGGCGATTGGATGAGTGAACGCGTTCAAAAGACTAACGTGTAGACGGGCCTTTATTTTGCAGCTCCATGGAGGGGAGAATCTGGCAAGCTAATCGAAGTAAAGAACTGCTGTATTCGTTTTGATGTTTGCTCATAAATCTCGATCCAGTAAAGGTCAAAAACCGAAATAATTAAAGTATGTTATGAGAGCGTAAGATGTTCCTACCATAGTCCCTAGCTGGTAGCCGTACAGTTCCTGCAACGCTGACGCACTACAACAGCAAGTCCTGGTCAGTGCTTCTGAGTGAAGTTAACTTATTAACTACATTTATCAGATACTGTATTATACGACGCTCCCCTATAGGATAATTGGCTATGATTTTCCAATTAGAGGCCCATACTGGGACATGAAGTGTGTATCTAAAATGGCCTGGTAAAGAGGAGTGACAAAAGTTTACTATGAGCTCCTAGCAATGAGTATTAGTGATTCACCCACTGTTTTAATGAAGTCGACGGCACAAATCCTAACCTCTTAATAAATAAAGCTAAAAACGCAGGCAGTGTTCATTGCTGAGAAGTGCTTCTGAGTGAAGTTAACTTATTAACTACATCCTTACAGATTAAGTAACCAGCACAAACAGAGTACTGAATTCTGGACAAAAATACCAGCAAAAGCTGCGCGCCATAGTCTTCATTTCGTAAAATTTCCCTCAGTCTTGAAGAATCTTAGGTGTAACTTGAATGGAAAGTCAGCTGCGTGAACACCTTCAGATGCACTAAATTTACGAGTATTATAGCATACTATTTTCAATAGCTACTTATTGCAAAAAATGACATCAAATTACTACCAGGGAAACTGGTACGCTCCATCTAAAAGTTAAAATATTAAGCGTTTTTCTTAATATTTATGTTTTATCACATATATAATAGCTTGCAATTAATTTGCTCTGTGAAAAAGTGTTCCGACAAAGTTGCAACGCGCAGACCACGGTTTAATTTTTTCTTTTTTCATATTAGATAGGCTTCTATAAAGATCAAGTGTTAATTTATACACCGTGTAATATTTACATAAAATATTTCTGGCAAGTCACAATCAATTGGACCCAACATTTAATATAATGCGACGAAGCTAAACATTTCTATAAAATATCAGTACAATTTGCCATTAATTGGACCCTTGGTTGCTGAGAATGCAGTGGCGTGCAACAGTAAATTTCATAAAATTGCACATTACATATATATATATATATATATATATAGATGCTGCATTACACTTCGGCTAGAAATTAGCTTTAAATCGATCCAATAATGATAAATTTACGCAGCTTTAGGAAACATGCCCCTTAAATTGCAAAAAATACTGTGTATTTCTTCGCTTATTGGACCTCTCAGTTTCGTTACAGAGCAAGTGCCACGTGATATTTAGTATGCACTAGGGATGCATTATCCTGCTGCTTGTTATGCTACAATTTCACTTCATTAAGAGTAATTAGTGCACTTACTAAATTAATTGACTCAGTACAATTCAGGTCACCGATAACTAAAGTACGTATGCATTACCCACTACATATTCACAAAATGAGATGCTGCAATAGTCATAATTCAGATTGTAAGTATTATGGACTATCCCCTTTTCCCTACCAAACATAATGACGGTACAGTAAGCTCGTGCAGACGAGTACAACAATATGGCGCTCCGTCTGTTGGTCGCGAGCATCCAAATCGATAGGTTAAAATTATATGAACGGAAAGCGGGTGGAACTTGTCCAAACCGTCTAACTGTCCCAGTCATCCACTGTCTGAGTTTCTTCCGGATCCATTTGTTCGGGTGAGGTATACTCGGCGGACTGGTGCTCTACATGAGTTTGCCTTGGAACCGTTACGATGCCGT
>LQNS02278097.1:6350809-6365022 GCA_001587735.2 Parhyale hawaiensis
CAGATGCTGCCGAAGGAGGTAGCTCCTCCGGAGGCTGCGTTTCCTCCAAGTGCCCATCTGTGATGTTGTTGACTTTCCGGAGCTGTCGAATCTTCTGGACGAAACCACCTGATGGAATTGATCAAGTTAGCAGTAGAGATGAGATCCGCAATCCCAATTTCTCGTAACTACAGCAACTACTGAGCAGAACCGTTTTGCCAATACACCGGGCCAGGCCGTATTATTATGGAACTAAACACCCGAACCTCCGTGGACAACAGGTATTGAAACTCATATGAAAATTTACACTACACCAGGAAGCTCGAAATACTGCTGAAAAAGACCCATCAGAAAGCCATTAACAGCTGACGTGAACGCCTGCAGATCCACACCGCAGAAAGCGAGTCCTGGTAACGAATTTTAAGCGGACTGTAGAATGAACACCATGATCCGTAAAGATAAAGTCAACTTGACCGTACCCCCAACCGGGAAACCCGCATGCACTGGTTTGTGCTGTAGATATAGGCCAACAGGCCCCACAGGAGTGTACGGCTGCAGTCGACCAAAGACTGTGTAGAGCTATGGCGCCAATGGCGGAAGACTCCATGCGACAATCTGCGCCCCCAACCCTCCCCATTGCTGGCAAAAGTCAGTAAACCCACAGTAGTGCGCAAAATGGATGCTGACTGATCACGTCAAGCGTAACAAAAATCTTGCCTAGCTGGGACCAAGTTTCGATCCTGCGGCCCTGAGAGTCAATATCAGAAGCTTTAGTCTACTGCTACTGCGGGCTGTAGAATGAATACCTCGATCCATGATGCTTACAGTAATACGCAATTGGAGCAGCTTCTGAACGAGGTGTAAGCGGACTGGCCCTTCTTTCAAAAACTAGGTACAGTAGCTATAAAATACATGAGCAAGCAAATGCACAAAAAAGGAAATAGGAAACTCAGATTTGAGAATTAGAGGAAATTTGTTTCTGGAAGTCAAACGAGACCGAAGTCAATAGAAAAGGCGCCCCTACATGGCTGAACAGGCTCGATAATGCGCTTAATGTACCTTTGACATACATTCTTGTTAACGCTATAGGGATGCCAGATGCCCAAGCGCGACTGATCACACAACAACAACAGCGGCAACAACAGCGACAACAACAGCGGCAACAACAACAACGTTTATTTGTAACATGGGTCTTCAATTCACACGTATCAATGGAGATAATCTAATTAGCTTTAACATGTCAGAAACTTCTATCTTGAGAGTTTGATCAGCAACTTTGGATCGAGTTTGAAGCGTTAATCGTTAAAAATACGTAAAAAACGGCTGAAAATTCAATCCTGCGGAGCAGGATGACATTCCTGACAGATTAAGGTTAAACGGTTTAGGTTATCTCTAACGTACGTATTAAGAGAATGAAACAAGCCTAAAGACTAACATGGTGTAACTGTGATTAAAAACTTTAACAGGTAAGGCGGGCAGATAATAATGATGGATGTCTTAGGAAAAACTAGCGTCTGGCACCAATCTATAACGTCATCGGAGCAGATAAATTAGAAAGAAACAAGCTCAAGCAATCGTTAACTATCATTTTGAAGGGGTTGCAACTGCTACATAAATGTAATGTAATAAATTTTAAAAAGGTTGACTCAAAGAGATGTAGAAAATAATAGGGACTAAAATGTTTACTGCGGTCAACCATCGGCAACTTGGAACTGACAGTTGCCTTGAAGTGGACATATGCACTCGACTGCAGTCATGTTGAGATAGTTCAGTACACGATCTCTTTTATGATTTGAATCATTGTGCCCGCACCTCAAAAAAAGGAGAATATACACCATGCATCGTATAATCGGTTTCTCTGACCTCCTAAGCGGAAAATTAAGTCGTTTATAATTTAGTTTTTGCAGCTAGAATTATTGTTGTCTAATATTATCTCCAACTATACAAGTTTAGGTAAGGTGTAGTTCTTTCATTATACGATCTGTTTGTCTTCGGAAGTGAACACTGTATGTGGGTTGCAATATTACCAAATTGTATAATCGAAGCATCAAAATATGTAGAAGACTTTCGAAGAGGGAATAATAACCTTGGCAGTTGGCGAGGGTATCTGAAAATTAAATTGATTAAAAAAAAAATTAACCAGTTTTAAAGTTACACAAATGCTACGCGTCAGCTCGGATATTAAATCGCTACCACGAAAGTCTCTGCTTCGTCAAAACGTTTGAACTGAGACGGTAAGTATATACTTGTAAATTACGATGGATTTAAATAAATACCCAGTACATCTGCTAATGACCTTATCTAAGGCATGGAGTGCGTATAACCTTGGTGAAACTAAGCTCGTTAGTGGGCGGAGAAAAGTCGCTGGCTCCAATGACGTCATAACCGCTGCTCGCATATAATCCCAATACCACTTCTGCTGATTTGTCTGACTTACCCGTTAGTGTTCGTATACCCCGGCCTTACCTTGAGTCTTGTCATCATCTGGCGGCAGCTGCAGGGACGCCTGAGCGACTTCCTCAGCCGTGGGCAGACCCTCAGAGACGGACTCGCGGGCCTCCAGCACGTCCAGCTCTAAGACCGTACCTCCGGCCGTGGATGGTCGCAGTGTGTGAGGTACTGGGGTACTTGCTGGAGCTTCAGGTACCTGGTGGCCGATTTAGAGGTGCGTTTCATTTGTAACACTTCTTAGGAGTCCGGTTTCAGATTATTGCCGGGCTCATTTAATATATCATCTTTATTGTAGTATCATATCCAATCTTAATCATGATTACCTCCACCAAGGAGGTCATGCTCACATCATGTTTGTCTGTCTTCTTGTCTGTCTGTCATCAAAATAACTCAAAAAGTAATGACCCTATTTGGACAAAATTTACAGGGATTGTTAGGTATGTTAAGAGGAACAGATGATTAACTTTTGGTGAAGAAATGTCCACCCGTTTGTCTGCCTTTATTTTTTTTTCAATGTCATGACTCAAAAAGTTACGGATGGATTTTTATGAAAATAAGATGAGTTGTTAGGTATATAACTAAGAGTGAATGACCAAATTTTTGAAATGATCCGTTCGTTCGTTCGTTTTTCACTGTTCTTAACTTTCTGCTTGTTAGCACAATCACTCAAAAATAATGAATGGATCTTTCTGAAATTTATAGAGGTTGGTAGTAAAGACATAAATGATTAAATTTTGGTGCAGATCGCTTTGTTCGTTTGCATGTTTGACTCATCTTTGCCATAACGTTTGTTAGCTGTATAACTCAGAAAGTTATGAACAAATCTTCAAAAAAATCGCACAAGCTGTTATTACTATCAAAAAGCACAAATTACTAGATTTTCGAGTTGATACAAAGAAAATCATGGTGTCAGAGCCAATTTGAATTTTTTGCTACCGTTTTCTCGCTTGGCGGAGGTATGCGCTCTCAGAGTGCCTATGTAGTATACTGTATTTAGGAATAGTAGAGTTACAGCCAGCAACAAAGGGAGGGCGATGGCATCTAAAGCCAAAACCCTAGCACCTCTCTACCGACGTCATAGTTCATATGGCAGAATGTGTAAAGAATAACCACTCAAGCCATACGTCTCCGACTGCTGGTGAATTACGACATGTAAAGAGCTCATTCCAAAGTTCCCATAACTGACGAATACGGTACTGTTCATTCAGCTTCTCTGTGTTTTTAAGCAAACATTTAACTCTACATATATAGCAGGTGTTCTTACAATAGCTAAAGAGACACAGATAGATGCAAAGTTAGGGACAGGTGTAATGAGATAGGAGAGTGACCTGCAACACAGTTAGCGTGTCTCCTGCAGGCTCCTCTGCTGCAGAGGACGAGGCTGAGGTCTTCCGTTTCGTCAGCTGGCTGAAGAAGCGACTGATTCCACTCCCTGTAAAGATTAAATAGGATTAGCGCACTTAATTTAGTATACCTTTGTACGTGCATAGCAACAGCCTACCCACCTTACTATGAAGCAGCTTTGTTTAAATAAAAAATAATAATAATAATAATAATAATAAAACCGTGCATTCCAGACTAAAGACCAGACATTAGAATTTGGTTCGAAGAACTTTTGAACATATTCTAAATTAAATAAAAACAATCGAAAATTAAATACGATCATTTTAGTTGGAAAAATATTAATAGCCTGAAGCAGGCATTATACAACGATCTAGGTTTGTAACACTATATGTTTCAGCCACAACAAAATCTTGTTACATTATGGTAATTATAACAGCTACGGTCATTCTGACACGCTTGGCTAGTTAGCTCGCTAGAGAATTTACTGTACAAAACAAAAAAGGGACTTTAAAACACTAGCAAAATAGGGATACCCTAGACAAGAACTCCCATTGTATGAGCCTCAGAATGATTTGTAAATGGTATATCTCTGCTTACTTTCGTGTTATATTTAATATTGCGCACAAAGTATACCATATTTTTAACGTATTCCTATGAGCTATTAAAATTGATGTATTAATAATAATTTACTCTGTAGCTACTATAGAAGCATAATGTAAACAGTTAAACTAACTGTGTGGTCAATATAGAAGCAGAACGTAATTAGTTGCAAAAAGAGTTAGCAGAAAATATCTCAGTACAGTCTTGAAATTCCAAAGTGGTGGCGCTGGGGAGGACGTTCCGCGCCTGCGCGCTGCTTACCTACATTTGTTGGCAAGCCACAGGTTCATTACGGAAACATCCGACCGTGTTATCGTTTTTGTACTTTAAAATGGCTCTGCCGATAGAGATTTCCACCAGTAGTATTGAGTATTGGAACAGGAAAGGTGTGATGCTCGGGGATTTTTGGATTTTTCCATCGTGACAGACAATAAATTCTACGAATAGTGAATTTGTGAGACCTGAAACAAAATGCGCTTTGCGTAAACCAAAACAAAAGGCGTAAAACGCCGAGTAGAGAGCTCGTTTTGCTTCATGACGGTGTCCGTCCACACGGCTAAACGAACTCAATATCTCATCGCATCATTTGACTGGGATCAACTTGATCACCCTCCGTACAGTCCTGATCTAGCGCCCACTGACTCCCAAATGTTCCATATGAAAATGCAACCCGGAGGTCTTCGCCGTAACGACGATGATGCGGTCAAAACAACACTGCTTTTAGTGGGTGTTACAGCAGGCGGAAGACTTCTATGAAGAGGGAATTCAGAACGGGTCGTGCGAGACGATAAATATATGAAACTTGGCGGAAATTACGTAGAAGACTAGATTGAGGTACATGCTTTTATAAGTTAAAAACTAATAACATTATACTTTTTTCCTTTAAAATGGTACCAATATTATGACCAACCCTGGTATTATGTCTTACCCATCCTTTGGGCATTTTTAATTACCGCTAATTTTTTTTTTTTCAATTTGCATGCTCGATACATCAGATAACAGCGTTGTCGTAGACCAATATGGTTATAACACAACTTTTTCCTTGCCGATCAGCACTTTTTCAGAACTACCCACACAGATATTCCCAAAAAAGGAATGTCAAAATCCCTCCACCCAAATGTTTACGTCAAGGCACAGAACGGGAATTAACAGTACCGTAACTCTGTACTACCCTCGAATAATATAAGTCAATTGCCACTGAAATTACATTTTTTCTCCGTCTTGCTTCCGTCGCCATCGTCTTCTCTTTCTTCTGTGTCCAGTTGTTCACTTTCGTCCTGGTTGTCCTGGTTTTCATGACTTTCCGTGAATTTTTCACTCTCCTCTGCCGGCTTCCCAGCTTGACTGGCTGAACTGGAGGCGGCAGAGGAGGGCTGTGCAGCAATGGCTGGGACGGGAGCAGCAGCCCCGGCACTGCCTGGAGGATCCTTGCCTTCGCTCACCAGCACCTCCCGTGGCTCCGGCTGTTTATAGTCCAAAACAAAGAACAGACGGACAGAAATTATTTGCATGTTCTCTTAGTGAGGGCACCCTATTATAAAAGCTGTTATTTATTATGAGCGTGAGCTAGGCGCAGTCTATTCTACAGATGGACTAGTTTCCGCTACAACAGCGTAAACCTTAAAAATTAAGGTAAAAAAATAAGGCGAACTAAAATCAAGGCAATGAATCATATCAACTACGTCATACATATGTATGAGGACAGCTAAAAACAAATATATCATGACGAAAAGACCACAATAACTGTGTAGCGAGTGTGAGCTCCGGATATAATAAATCGGATATTTCCCTAGGCAATTAGTCAACATTAGCCAATTCTCTCTTAGATAAACAACTGCTCTTTGCTTGTATTCCGAATGGGATAAAACGGAACAATGTGCATTGATCTGTCAGTGCATTGCTATTCTGCTACGCCTTATTCAAGTTAGAAATAAACGGCGTTTACACATCACCACATGCAAGTAAAAAGCCGCACCCGGTAACAATAGGCCGCAGGAGCTAACTTGCAGACACAATTACAGAAACAGGCGTTTCACAGGATGGGTGATGAGTAATTTTGGTACCTTGTTTTGAAGGACCTTGCCAAAAAATTCCGATAGAAAATAAGGTATTTTTACTTTAAACCGACCCTCATATTGTTTTTACAGCAAACCTGCTTCAATATTGCAATGGACTAAGGAGTCGTTAATCTCAGGCTGTGCTGCTGAGCACGGAATGCGGCGGGTTTGGAAGAGCTAGCAGAACTAGGTATTCAGGAGCAGATCAAGGTCATACATTTTCACTCTAGGATATTGGTAATTCCTTCATGAAGTGAGAAATGGCTAGTGATATGAAGCAGATGAGGCACATAATGTGCAAGCATAAGGAAAAAATTCCATTCTACAACCAATATAGATTGACGGAGGGGAACTACGGTTGCTGCATTCGCGCAGGGCCTCTTCACAATCAGCCGCTTATTGTTAACTTAATAAAGCTACTGACTATAATTATGTGATACGTCTGAAGCACAGGAAACCTATTGCTGAAATTTTCTAGTCAGCTCGAGTAGTTAAAATAAACTTTTGGCTCTAACGTTTTTACACGCAGGGAGAACTTTTCGGAGAAGGATGATAATAATTTGCTCAAAGAGAAGTAGCCGCTTTCTCGTTTTGTTTCTTCTTAAAATTTGATTCAATGATCCAGTAGGCAAATTCACTACATCTTGGTACTATCAAGGTCATGTACGGGTAGAGAGAAGAACTTGTATCGATGGTAATTCTTTGCCATCAACGGGTAGGCTTGCATCATTGAAACTGTAGCGCTTTCTGCCCCTATTTCAGTTCAGTCTTCAGTTCTCATTGCATAAATGCCAGAGATGCTAAGCTCTGGTATCATGGATACAAACGGTAAAGGTTTATCGCCGCTTGAAGACTTTTCTCGAAAGTTTGAATTAATGCTAATCAAACGAGGAACCAAATTTTCGGTGGCGCTGTAGGGACACCGTGAAAGCAACTACTTGTGCTACTGAAGAGTTAGAAAGGGAGGACTAAAATGAAAAGTGAGTCTCTCTCCCACGAGTAAGCAAAGCCCTTCTAGCTGCCCTTTAGAGCAGGAAGGTGTACTGCAACAGGAAAGAACATAAACTTACAAAGACCACACAGAGGCTGCTACTTTCGCGGCATTTTTGAATTCGTGGGTTGCTGAGGAGTGGTCTCAACCACAACCCACATCATCTCGTACTACAATGGTTTCTTCGTTTACTGCCCTCAAATTAATTAAAATTGGGCACTACGCAATTGATTCTGTTGTACTTTTGTGTCTACGACAGGGAAGATTGCATATTGCGACGAGAGATCTACAATGTTACCAAAGATAAAAATGCAACACTTCTCATGAATAACTAGTTCAGTGCACCGAGAAGACTGTTTATAAAGCCTGTAAATCATATATTCTCTATAGCACCGACCTGATATGCTATTTCTGTTTGTCAGACCGGCATACTGTAGATGATGAGCGCCACGTACAGCATTCCATAACGGTGCTGGAAAGCTCCATGATACTATATATAAACTATATATACTCTATATCACCATATTTGGAAGATCATCCCACTTTACAAGAAATACCTCTATAAGTGCCCTCAAGAAATAAGCTCGGTGGTGTTTGATAATTGAGAAGTATGTTCACCCAGAAAGAGATTCACATTTCTGACCTGGTCTGGAGAAGCAGAGGGTGCAGGAGCCGACAGAGGAGGCAGTGGTGGCAAGGCGCTGCCTCCTCTCAATGGTGGAAGTGTCTACAGGAAGACATTTATTATTAGCGCTAACCACGATTAATCAAAAGCAAAATACATCGGGCTTGTCACACTGATGGTTTATTACGTCAAGAGGTTGACCATAAAGTAAGAGTGACGCCAAACAATGACACTGAAAACTATTTCGAATGTAACATTTTCGGGGCTATTTGAAGTCAGTCTGACGTTGCTATCTCAGTGTAGGCACGTGTTTTGACTTATGCAACTTACAGTATACAATAATGACCACTGGTCTGCTCTTGCTATAGCTATAGATCTGCGATGGTACATGACCACGAGCAGTTTCTATGGAGGTGAAAAATCCTCCTATGTATACTAGGAAAAAAACTTTTTCGAATTTTACTAGGTGCATATTAGGCAAACTTTTGGCAGGGACTAAAATGATATAAGTATCTAAGTGATAGAAATTTGCAAACTCACTAAGTTCTCAATCTTACTTGATGTATCTAAATTTCATCATATGACTATTTTCAGGAGCTTATTCTCGCTTGTTCTCACTAAACTATACGTTGCTAGCGTAGCTATTTTTAAGGGGAAACCGTGCATGAAATTATTACTCACATTCTCTAAAATAAATTTGTAAATCCGCAACAGTATTACAGATATGAAGGTATCCGTCATTAAGTAGTAAAGTTTAGTTACGGCAAATCTAATTTATCGAACCAGCCGCTCTAACTGTAGTCAAATACTGCGTAGACAAAAAACAACGCAAGATAAGTATTACTTACCATAGACGAAGGTTTTTGCAGATGCGAGGGAGTAACAGCAGAGGATGGATAACCCAACACCATAGTGTGACAGCCTCCACACCCCACCTGTTGTCAAACGGTGTGTAACTTCATTTGCAAACCTCGTGTATCTAAGACATCGGGTGTCACTTTTTTAGCCGACTGCCGGTAACGATGGACAACAGATATCCGCGTTAGTATAGTGAAAATTTTATTGTACATTAGATCTCAATGTGTATTTTTTAATGGTAGAACCAGTTCTCTGCCCTAACTTAATCTATCCAAAGAGTACGACAACATGGGGCTATAAGTTAATGTTGCCCGCACTTGCTCCCTGTCCACAGAAAAGTGACACCCCACGTATGTTAACCATGTACCCACACTTCTACCACTGCTGATTCAAAAAAAGGAAATTCTCGGTTACTCTTTTCTAAGAAACGTAAGCACTTTAAGGATAAAAAACAAGTAAACAATAATTGATATTCATGTGATACAATAGATGAGATGCATATATATATATATATATATTACCTTCACTGTTATCTAAAGTAATTTTGTGTGTTTTTTTGGGGGGATACATATACCAACAGATTTTCTACAAGCATCATGTGCCAAGACTCTTTCGAAATTTGTGGCAGTTCTGATGACAATGTGTACATTGCAGTGAAATTATCTAACCTTCATCGTGCCGCTGTGTGATAGAACATATAATTTTGACATAAACCAAGCTTACTGTAACAAACAGAGACACTAGCTGTTTGAATAACTTACTAAAGTGTCATAAAAATCAGCAAAATCTAAGCTTTTCTATTTAAATAGGCATTCTTAACAAAAGCAAACCGAGAACACGCCACTTCAATTTACAGTCATTTTCGTTGGAAGTAAGTCAAGCATATGCTGTTTCACTTACATATATGCCCTTTTCATTAGTGGATAGTATTTTCGCTTTCTTACGCCACTGATCGCCATTCTGACGTCACCCCTACACCATCAACAAAATCGCGACCTACTGTATTTGCTTTAATATTACCTTGAATAACATCTTTAGTAGTACTTAAAGCATACTGCTCATGATGATCGAGCGCCGACGAATCGAAGATGATGACAGTTCGCTCGTTAGTCTGACTGTGCGATACGGCAGACATGTTTCTATATGTTGCTCCGTTACTTTTTCACACTTTGTTTACGATATTTTACTTAATTTGTTTGCATTCAGTAATGATTGACAAACCTGTGAATACTTCTAAAACTAGTATACGTAACAAATTTACAAAAATATAACGGCTTGAAGTGTAACATTGTAAATCAACTGTTTATGAAATTTTTTGGTTTTTGCAGTAAACTAGAATATTTTCGCAAAAGTTAGTAAAATAAACAGTTCCATGATGTAAAGCAGAGGCTTCAGAATTTGGTGGTATACTCAGATTTGTAATGAAATGCCAAATAAGCAGCTAATGGAGTTGTTAATGAAAAATATTTGGTATACGCTCTTAGAAAATCTGTGCAGAAAGCAGAGTTGAAAGGTGAGTTGGAGCAGCTGATAGCCATGAAGTGATGTGGAACTGGCACTCATGAAGTTATGTATCACAGGCAACCGTGAAGTGGAGTAACATTTACAGACGTGAAGCGACGATGTAAGGCAGCGCCATGAAGTGATCTAACATACGCAACCATGAAGTAATGCAACATAGGCAGCCATGAAGCGCTTTAACTTATGCAGCAATGAAGCGATTTAACTTCGGTAACCACCAAGTGATTTAACTTAGGCATCCATAAAGTGATGTAACGCACACACTCATGAAGTGATGTAACGCAGGCACCCATGAAGCGATTTAACTCGGGAAACCATGAAGTGATCTAACATAGGGAAGCAAGATGTGCTGAATCGAGGCACCCACAAAGTGGTGTGATATACCTACCTAGAGAGTCATGTAAAATAACATGAACAGCCACAACGTGCAGCTTGAGATCGTACCAGTAGTGAAGAGTTGTATCAACACCAAAACATGTTTTATGATCATCTCACGAGTGTCCTGGCTTCTTTATCTCATGGTTAATCACGCATTTTAGTTCATGGCTAGCAATGTGGCTTCACTATGTGGTTTTATTGTGGTTTTATTTCAGTTCTTAAGTATTACTGGGTTTTCTTAACCTCCCTTTTGTAGCGGTTATTGGAATGAGCTCTTCTGCAAGCTTTACATAGGTCAATTTCTGGGATTATTGCTTCCAATCCAACGATGGAAAAGAACTCAGGTTGCATAGAATACTAAAGTTCATTACATATAGTATATAAGTGCCCATTTTTTCTATAAAATTCTAATATTCCTAGAAATTATGACGAATTTTCAATTATGCTTGGTGTCCGAAGGTATCATATGATACTTATCGCCTTCTGATTATACATAGTGATGAGTTTAGTTTCCTTTTCTACAAATCATTTATTACGATACGACGATGAAATTAATTTTTGTTTCAGGTCTCTATGATTATTAGAACTCAGTTTGTCAAAGCTTACGTAAATCGGCTTCCAGGCCCATTTGGGAAAACCCAATTTTAGTGGAATTCAATGTACAATTGTACGTATGGAGTAGTCAATGCTTGAGAAAAACTCAAGGTGCTGTGCGCTAACTTTGTTGGACAGTAAATGGGCTTTATTTTCATTTTTAATTTATTTAGTAAGATGAGTGTAATGCACTCACTAGGGCAGCGGTGAGGTGGCGGAGTCGAGTCAGAGGCTGCGGGCTGTGCACAGGAGCGACTCTGCTCTCACCGAACCCGAGCTTGCCGTGTCTGCCGCACCCCCACAGGTACAGCTGACCGGTACCTGTTAGGGTAGAAATGTTGTTGCGTCTTATCATATCAATACATTTACAAGCCTAGCGTTGGCATATTATTTAGTGGTTAGCACTATTTAAACAAAAGCTTGCTTTGTCTGTAGTACCTCCCAGGCTACAACTGACCAATTCCTCACGTTGTGTGACATATTTGCGTTATTCCATCCTACTGTGAATACTGTCTACGCCTATACGCGGATGATTAATTAGTACATATATTTAAGAGAGACTGCAATTTACAATTTGATAAAGACGTTTTGTTCCCAAGAGTACAGAACACATGAAGTAAGAAACTGGGTCAAGTTTCAAACCGCCCTAATCATAGAATTGATTATCACCCAAGAACGAAGTGAGAGAGGTGATACTCTTTTCGTTGAAGATTTAAGTACATTTGTGTGCCTGTCCACCCAAAAAGTGGTACAAGGAGTTGAGCAATGTTCAAATTTTTGGCAGGGAGTCTGAGGGGTTGCCCTCGATGTGACCCATGCCACAAAACTAGGATTAGTTGGCAATCAAAATTAACGGCTATGAAATTTGCTACCACCTCGGGTGATGGTGTTATGCCACGAAGCGTTCTAGTCATTATTAGATGAGATAGCTGTAAGTTGGCGGGTCAACAGGTCTTACCAAGAGGGTAGTGGACTCACGTTCCGGCCATCTTTGAGCTATTACTGTTATGTTAGAATTAGTTACATATCTGAGAAAAAAAGGGAAAGCGAAAAAAATTCAGCCTTAGAGGTGATCGCGCAAGCACGATAAGCTGTAGCAGTTCAGCCGGGACTCGGAGACGTTAATTTAGTTAGGGCCTGAAAGATAATGGATTATTTTGGAATCTAAAGATTTGGCCGTTAAGAGTTAGAAAGTCTTGGAGAAGGAGTTTGAAGCTATGGAGAGTGTTGCTCCCAGTGTTTATCAAGATTATTTATTAAGAAGTGACTGTCTCTGCACCGACAACTTCGGCGGGGAATATAAAGAGCGTTCAAGGGTTGACACGGAAAGGGAAAAATACTATCCAAAAAAGTGCTACAAAACGTGTTCCTTTAATGCACAGTATCTTAATAATAAAACAATTTTTTCTTAACTTTGTATTTGCAAAGAAAAAGACTAGTGTATGAACGGCTAGGAAGTTGGGAAAGCTTTGAATGAGGAAGTCGGAATGAGAGGTGAAAAGCATGTTTGAGACTGCAGTTGTGCAGGTATAGTCCATGTACACGACGCAGGAGATGAATAAAGGGAAAACTATTCTGTAGAACGATTGGAGTCCCTCATAGTGACAGACTAAAGTAAAGATGAAATGATAAGAAGGTGCGTTCAAAATGGTCAAGGGCTGATCCGCCGAGTAAATGAAGCTGCTCTGCAAACTGACGCGAGAGAGCAACTGCATGCTGCTTATGGTGAACACGTTTACAAGTTATGTTAAATAACAACGGGGATAAATGTCAAGATGGGGTATTCTAACCACTTCAACGAATATTTGCTTCATATCGCACGTAAAACGAGTGCCGACAACAGCAGTCTGTTGATTAACAGCAGTCCACAACATATCGGCTCACCACACTGAGAAAGAGCCTTTATACATGAAACTATTCAAAATGCATACTTTGGCTCCATTGCTTTTAGGAAACTCTTGCTCGCGCTCTTCACTCACTGGCTAAGGCCGCGCTGTGGACGTCACCAGCGGCGATGGAAACAAACTTGAGGTCCTCAGGTGTGTCGATGGGCTGGAAATCTGGAGAAAAGTCAACGCCGGTGCCCTGCCCCAATTGCCCTGACGTGTTGCGTCCGCAGGACAGAACCTCCCCAGACTCTGATGGCGAATTACATGATTACTTTCCGATTCATGAATAAACAGATACATATACAGTATATCTCTTTACATAGCGAAGCTGTTCTGTTTTTAAAACTATTACGAGTACATACAGTCAGTTCCGTAAAAATATATGCCTTGGATAGGCAATCCGTGAGTTCACCAACAATGATGTTTTTGAGGACCGTGTCCAACGTATAAAGCAAAGTAAAGAGTACAATGAATACACACTTGTGCATGGACAAGAGGCGTAGTTTTATCAGTACGGTAGGTATACATCTCGACAAGTTTGAAGATATTTCTTGTTATTTGTGTTAAGCTTTCAGAAAAATCTGGAAGTGGCAATTACTACAGAAGACATTTAATAAAACCCAACACTAGCGCCGTTGGAGTTAACTACGTCTTATTACAAATATTCATTCAGAACTCTGGCGGTGAACTATACATATATAAATTGTGATAATGAGTCCATGGGACTGAGTCGTGAGAAAAGTTTTCTAGTAAGCCATATTACTGAACTTACAGCAGGCAGTTGTGGATCTTATCAATTCTTATAAGAACTAGTGGACCCGTGCGTGAAAAATTCACGCAATAACCTACACGTTTGCCTAATGCCTCTAGGCCGGTGCGGAATCTCCTCTTCTTTTATTTACTTCCTAATTTTCTTCTTTTCTTCA
>LQNS02278097.1:6365611-6378364 GCA_001587735.2 Parhyale hawaiensis
CCAACCTGGGCTAATTTCCGCCTATCTATTTCGTTAAGAGCGTGACACCAAACATATAAATATATATATATATTTATATATATATATATATATATTTATTTATAAACACACGAAGGTTATTCTTAGTATTAGATTAGATGGCAAGGGCTAAACTTAAACACAGTTAATGAAAAAAGCAATTCACCGTTTTTTATTTTTTCTTCCCGTTTCAAACGTGAATCATATCGTAGCGGTAGTGGTTGTAAAATGTTATTACCGGGCTGCATGCTTTGTATTGTTAAGCAAGGACACACTCTGCATATGTCAACGATTGACGACTTTATTGGGAATCTCCCAGGTACCCACACAGGGCACGAGCCAAGCGCATTATCATTACGAGTATATAAATCACAGACAAGCAAGCACAGACGGGCATTTCATCAGTATTTTCGTGAGAGCATTAGCGACAAATATGACGTCACTACCGGTATCACTTGCTGGCTTGTTTACATCACACGCTTGTAGCCATGATACCAGTGTCATATGGATATCTCCAGCTGCGCCATATTTCCTTGAACTTTGAAATTACTAAAAGTAAAGTAAAGGCAACCTGACCGTACCCCAACTAGGAAACCCACATGCACTGGTTCGTGCTGCAGATATAGACCAACAGGCCTCAGAGCAGTATACGGCTCCAGTCGATCACAGATGTCCAGAGCTATGGCGCCAGTGGCGGAAGACTCTATACGACAATATCTGCGACCTCCAACCCTCCCCATTGCTGAGGAAGGTCAGTAAACTTACAGTAGTATGCAGACCGGATGTTGACCGATCACACCAAAAGCGCAAAGATCTTGCCTAACCGGGAGCGAGGTTCGAGCCTGCGGCCTTGAAAGTCAAAGTCAGACGTTCTAGTCTGCTGCTACTAGTGCTCTTCTCCATAACAAATGTTGTTGCTGTTGGCTCAGTGAGACAAAGGACAATGAGGACGTCACAGAGGCCTCGGGGGAGATTTGGAGTAGCTACACTTAGAAGTTAGGAGATTGACGAAAATAGTGACAAGACTAATACTGATATGAATTCCAATCAAAAATTAGGCGGAGATTCTTGACTCTGGGATTGACGGACACTCTAGTGTTGATAATCTGATCGCAAGTTATGGAAAATATTGACTATATCTTATGGGAAGTGTGGTCTGCATATTGCCATTCGCCGAAACTGTCAGTAAATATATTGTCAATGTATATTGGTGATGTGTACTTAGCTTATTATCGGGTTTTCGATTCGCCACGTCGTTTGAGGTGCAGGCGGTAATCACAAAGTGATTCAGCTAAATCGTAAGTGGATTACGATAACCGTCTGAAACTCGACGCAAAGTTTCGAATTGGAAGCGTAGAATTTAAATTTCAGGCAAGTTAAAGTCAAGCGGATGAGATGATGTCGATCGGAGTCGTAAAGCAAACTTCTACAGAGCAACACTGGGACGAGGGCAACGCAAACTGAGCGTTGTGCAGCAAAACTTCGGGTTTACTAATGAGATGATATGAATATTAAACTATAATTCAGAACACAATGTGTATAGTAGACGCATAAAATCAAGCATCAGAGTCTTATTCAGAGAGCTGTTTCACCAACGTTTTTTTCACTTACTTTAAACGGAATGATAAACACAGGTACCTAATGTTCGGGCCTTTCGTATGTAGAAAAGATTTAAAGATGCTTATTTAAGTAACGAATATGTTTTCTGGGGGTGACCTTATATATACATCGATAGCCAACCGGTGTTAGATCTTCCCCAACGTTAAAACACAAACATCGGTGAGTACCAGCGAGTGTTTACTTCAATTACTTATAACGTTCCGAGCGTGTATTGTAAACAGTCAGAGGGTGTTTGACTTGCTCCAGTGCACGCAACACCTCTGAGAACTAGCGAGTGATTGATAAATTTTAATTCTGCAATATAAATGTACGTTTGTCAACAAAAAATGTGGGTCTATCGCTTGATGCTATCACACCAGATTACCTGCGAGTAGGAACCTGCAAGTGCTTGCTATGTTTTTCTTTCTGTAATAAATATATATTGGTTTCGCTATGTACGATTGTACGTAGACAGACAGTGGGTTCATGTCTTCATGTAAGATACACACAAACCCCTGTGAGGACAAGCGAATGCTTGCTACATTTTTTTTTATTTAACAATAACGAAATGATTCTCTTTACGTATGATTATATACAGACAGTGGGTGCATGATTTGCTGTAATTTGCAAACACACACCTGTAACCACAAGCAAATACTTGTTACATTTTTATATTCTCACTAGACGGCCCGTAATCCGCTGGGTCATCATCACGGCCGCCTTTGCTTTTGCACTAAAGCAGGTGTTATTTAGCTGGGCATAGACCACCCGCTATTCGGCCGTCCTCTCCTGCCCGTCAAGGAGCTGCCCGTACGGTTCACTACCAACAGATTCTTTGCTTCTCTAACGAATATTCAACACCAAGGTTGTAAGCAAAGTCAATTTATATTACGTTTATGTATCAGTTATATTTCCAACGTGCCCGTTCTTGCAAGCGAGATCAGGTTTAAATTCCGTATCACAGATAGTCAGTCAACTGCCGCTTAAGTATCTAAGCGCATTAAATCTTCATCCTTCGAATTTTTTCCCGTCTAAAAGCGAAGAAGCTGTATCAAACGAGACACAAGTAAATAAACAAGCAAGGTTCACAGACTTTAAGTATAATACAGATTACTAAATGGGCTTCATTACGCACAATTACATACAGCCTGTAGGTGCATGACTTGTTGCAAGCTACAAATATACAGACAAACGAACAAACACCTGTGAGTACAAGCGAATGCTTGCTGCCGGCAGCGGCCTGCACTACCCTCAGGTTCAGGTCAGTCACAGGTTGTGGCAACACCTGGTCAGGTGAGGGCTCGCGACCGAGCTTACCGTCCGAACCTTCGCCGAACGTCAGCACGACACCTTCCTCTGGAAACGATAGCGTATGTTAATTAAAGCACATGCAATGACCTCCAAAAGCGTTTTTTATCCTTGCAGTGCAACTGGAAGTTTATCTTCGGGACAAATGGCAACTAGGTATAATTTATTACATACAAAACGAAAGTTACGGGGCTGCTGCAGTTATAAAAAAAAAAAACAGTTGTGTAGAACTATCTGGATTCTGCAGTGAAGTTGCTGTGTCGTAAATTAATGGGGAACTTCAAAACTTTCCCCTTAAAAAAACATTTATTTGTTTGAATCAGTTATTTTCTCTTTGAATGATGACAACTTTGGCCCATCTAAAATATATTAGCACACAGATAATCTCCACACAAGTATACTACAGCCGACAAAGAGGGCTTTCTTTCATTGCAGTCATCATCATCGTGAGTTAAGAAAGAATATAAAACTGTGTTAGTCGAAGAAAAGGGAACTTTCGAAACTAAAACCCAAACCAAGCAAAAAAGACGTACGGAGGTACCACAAATCATTAATTTCTAATATGCAAAATGGTTCATCGACTATTCATATGTTCCATTCCACTTTTCAAGAAGGATATGCAGTATCTACCAAATTTGCAGAATACAAGCTGACTGGTTCATGGCCAGCGTGGGTCGAATGGCAAAGTCCTCGCGTTGTGTCGCTGTAAAAAGGTGGCATGTTCCAGCACGAGCACCTCGTACGCGATCGATGTCTGTGCCATAATTGATACTTACGCACTAGACTTAAGCCGTGCACTGAGACACTTGCTTTCTTAATGGCACTTCCTGCACCGCAGGTCTTGGAATGAATGCAGGAGGGATGAACAAATATCTCGCACCCATTGTGCTGGGCAACACTGCGTGTATTGATGAAAATCGACCAAACAAAACCTCGGTAGCTAGTTGGAATGCAACAGTTCTACTCAGGTAATAATTATGGCGTTAGGTTTAGTTACAACATGTAAAGCTTTATTCAGTTAATCAGTCGATACTAGAAAATTTTGTGCGCTAAAAATATCGGCACCAAATTCTGCAAAATAACGTACAGTGTGGTGCGTACACGTAACTATGCATTTTGTATTATCTTATCTTGATTAAAGAAGCTGTTGACGAAAAAACAACAAGAGTTACCCTCAAATTGAAGGAAGAGAAAACTTTAGACGATTAACCTTCAACATCTGGTGCTGCCCCTACAGATGTCGAATATATGCCCAATATTTTCGGAAGGGGATGACTCTGAAATCTGTACAATTTGGTTGGGAGACACAGAGTAGTTCTGTTAATGCTACTTGTAAAGTGCTGTAGACGAAGCCCAGGTAATGTTATACACGCAACCCGTCTAGTGCAGATGTAATACTGCACTCCCAAACAAACGGGATTACTAACAGTGAGTCAACACCACAATTCACGTAACCGGTTACAGCCGGCTTGTCTGGCACTCTTAGTACGTGTGACTCCAGTATTTTAGTCACTGTTACCATCATGGGTCCAGTGCCTCATTCTGTTGCTTACTTGACGCAGTTTTGCACCTGAACTCTTAACCAAAGCCTCAAGACACACGATGCACTAATCTGAGGTCCGCAAGAGGTCGATGACACCGTAATAATGCCTATCGCGCACACTTTCGTCACGAAGAGACTGTGGAAATCCTGGGTCACGGATAGAGCAGCGCGAGGTCTTGCAGGCATTTCCTTATCTAAGTGCGCTAATTCGACAACTGCATGTGGTCGACGCCGCAGGTGTTTTTTATTTGTCTATCTGCTGCTCTCACGTTTGACGATAAGCGTTATAAGCGCACACTAAAAATGAATAACTGATCCGCAAAACAGCATGGTAGACTTTAAAATATGAGTAGCTTATGTCCATGACAGTATCTTACTAGGTGCTAAACGTAAAAATCTGATACTGTACTCGATGCTGGGATCTATTATAGCTAAAAGGGAATTAGCTTAGTTTCCCGAGTTAAAGATTTTTTCCCCGTTGAAAGCATGCCGTCCTAAATAGAATTCTTGGCCGCCTAGATGCTAAAATGCGCTTCTGGGGAAGCCAAAAATTTTGTTAGGAATCTAAAATCCGTTGGTACTGTCGAGTTAATCGGAAAATTGGCATCGGTCGATGACATTCATAAGAGAGCTATTGAGAGCTCCTGAGTCAGAGAGGCAAGTCCTTCCGAACTGCCGGTAGTAGTCGATTCAATTCTCTGATTAATGTCTGTAAGTCACGTAAGAAACTGTCAATCATAGGAATAACTGAAGATCGTACGCCATGCTGAACTCATGCACCAGCGAAGTTAAGCAATACACTACAGCATGTCGTAATTTAACTCTACTAAGAATCAGGGCCGTAGCAGAGCTAAGATTGTAATTCAGCTTCTGCGCGGCGCCACCAAACTTTGTTAGGGAAGGACACGTAAAATGTACAGTCGGGTAAAAAAGTGCTGCCATCATCTATCAGACCTTATCACTCATGATACAGATCTCGGCTAATTTTGATTAGAAAACCGTTTCATCCTGCAAGCGAATGTATAACCAGATTTGCTAAAGCGTCTACGTTGCTAAATTCAAAGAAAAGTATGAAAGATTAGCCAATACGACAGTGCATTGGTGCTCTAAGTTGTAGTTTTTCGTGCTCTTAACCCTTTATTACCTCGGGCAAGGAGGTTATGTTTTCGTCGTGTTTGTCTGTTTGTCTTTTGGTCTGTCTGTCACCAAGATAACTCAAAAAGTTATGAAGCGATTTGGACGAAATTTACAGGGATTGTTGGGTATGTAAGGAGGTACAGACGATTAACTCTTGGTGAAGATATGTCAATCCGTTTGTTTGTTTGTTTGTTTGTTTGCCTGCCTCATTTGTCTCAATGCCATAACTCATAAATTTATACATGGATTTTTATGAAATTAACATGAGTTGTTAGGTATGTAACAAAAAGTAAATGACCAAATTTTGGTAATGATCTGCTTCTTCGTTCATCCGTTCGTTTGTCACTGTTTTTTTTTTTTATTTTATACTTGTTAGCACCATAACTCAAAAAATAATGAATGGATCTTTATGAAATTTACAGGGGTTATTAGTACTGTTAAAAGACATAAATGATTCAATTTTGGTGCAGATCGGTTTGTTCGTTTGTATGTTTGACTTACGTTTGTTTCAACGTTTGTTAGCAGTATAACTCAAAAAGTTATGAACGGATCTTAAAGAAAATTGCACAAGCTATTATTACTATCAAAAGGCACGAATGATTAGATTTTGGAGTTTATACAAGGAAAAATATGGTTTCAGAGCCAATTTGAATTTTTTGCTACCGTTGCCTCGCTTGGCGGAGGTATGCGCTCTCAGAGTGTTCTAGTTTCATAAATAAATTTGCCTCTCTTGCAGGAGAACACTATATGATGCACATTATATTATTTATGGTGTGAAAGAAAGGGTTAACTTACGACAGGGATTGAGAATCCGAGTCCAGCGGAGCACCTTACACAGGGCGCCTAAGTAGGAGGCATCGATTCTCATTTTGAGTTAAGTTTATGGTGCTAATCTCACATCCATTGCACTTCAGACGGAAGTATCAAGTAGAATTATTTGTTGATTATTGCCTAAAACTCGACTCAAGAAGCTAACCGAACTCTCAAGATTGAAGCTCCGGACAAATTATAGTTAAGCGTATGAGATCATCTTAACCTAAGTGGGCGAATCGAAACCGCCTTTGCATTTGCGATTGTAAAAGCAAAGTGAACGACATCGAAAGACTATTCGTTAGTATGCTCAAACTAGAAAAATATGAAACAATATAAACACTCCATGCTTTGGCATTCAGCAAACTTACATATTATTTTTCTCGTAACTGAGCCCATGTATTGTCAAACGAAAAATTCCAGGAATTGTTGAAATTCTTGCACTCTGCGACACCAAAAATAGTTTTTACTCTTCTTATAAAAAATTATGTATAGTTGCAGCAACTTTGTTGGCGTAACGACTACTGCAATATTTTCTGACGTCGTACATGTCGTCCACATAAGAGTTTACTATCCATTCCATGCTGATTTAATAAATTGATTACCGTAACATATGCAGCGGTGGACGAAGAACACACCACGTAGTACAAAAAACAAAAAATATTGAGAAAACTTGAGCAGAAGTCAAGCACATCAGCGGTCACAGTTGGCAAAAACTAATCTCCGTAACTACCGAAACTAAAATGACGTGCAGTACAAATGAACAAGAACCGAACATGGGACAGTCAAGCAATAAACAACACAGTAAAGCTAGTAGTGCTTAAATTGGCATGTTCGCGTGTAGATAACATAACGACTGCGATGGCTCGTCAGTGGTGCCAGCAACAACCCACATAACACACCCACTACTATACACCACAGCCACACACATGTGATGGCAAGCATGTGGTAGTAGCTACACGCCACATAACACACCCACTACTATACACCACGCCACCCACCTGTGATGGCTAGCGTGTGGTAGTAGCTACACGCCACATAACACACCCACTACTATACACCACGCCACCCACCTGTGATGGCTAGCGTGTGGTAGTAGCTACACGCCACATAACACATCCACTACTATACACCACGCCACCCACCTGTGATGGCTAGCGTGTGGTAGTAGCTACACGCCACATAACACACCCACTACTATACACCACGCCACCCACCTGTGACGGCTAGCGTGTGGTAGTAGCCACACGCCACATAACACACCCACTACTATACACCACAGCCACACACCTGTGATGGCTAGCGTGTGGTAGTAGCCACACGCCACATAACACACCCGCTGTGGCAGTACCACAGATGCGGGAGTTGACTGCTCAGCAGCCTGCTGCTGCAGACCCAACTGTCCTGCAGAGTTGCTGCCCCAGACCACCAGCTCGCCAGACCCTGCGCAGGGAAAGACAGTACTTAGAGTCCTCACCGAAACTTTGCACAACATCACGCGATAACATGTCCTGAACAAGCAATCTCGGCCAGATATTGCCCAGAGGACTGGGGAGGACACACACACGGACACACACCATACTATCACCTAGACACCACCGCTTTTTCACGTCGCTGCTGAACGTTGTGAACAGAGTCGCATGAACTTACTGATGTTCGATCTCAGCTTGAGTCTTCCTTGAAGAAGATGCTATGCGCGTTACCTTCGAGAATTCCCTTAATTTTCCTAGTGCCGCGCCGTGCATATATAATGCATAGAATTTTCAGTGTTCATCGGTAATCGCGCCTGACGGAACACTTGAGTAGAACGTGACACAAACGAGTCAAGCGGACTGATCCTTGTATACAAACTTCCCACATTTCTGTTATTAAAGCTGCTAGCATTTATTTCAAATCGTCCCACTATATTGAGGCGTGTTGTGATCACAACCGTTATGGGTTACCGTGATCATAAAAATGCACCAGTAACCCGAAATGCGGTTGAGGGAGCCCCTCCCTCCCCCATCTCTTGACGAGCGTTGGAAGTCAAACAGTAATGAAATTCTGCATTAATTGTAACTTCAACTACGAAGGCCGCCGTAAGTATGCGGACTTTTTTTCAAGTTACGGAATTCACTCGTTACTCGTTTGCACAATTTTTGTTATTCCTTTATTTGAATTGGATGCTTCTGAGAGGTTGCCTTCATCCCCGTGAGCCGTAATGCAATCGTCGTTACTGCTATATAAGATGTGATTGCACACGATTTGCGAGTAGCTGGTTCTGTGGTGTACCGCACGTAACCCGGAAACTGTAATTATATACAACACACTTCGGTAGTTTTTTTCTGGTAGGTAGTACAATGCAGTGTATGACTCCTGGTCAACGATGTCACCGTAACAGAATTTACGACCGCTCTAGAAGCTAAAGTGCTGTTTTAGCTTCAGGGGCGGCCAAGAATCTTGTTAACGTACGTTTCCAGCGTCAGCATTTAGGCGCAGCCAGTCACATGATCAATTCCTGTAACCAGTGACGTCAGCATCGAGGGGCAGCCAGTTACGTGATCAGTTCCTGTAACCACTGTTTACACAAACATTGTGTACAAAAGGCAGCAGCCTGGCTGACTTGGCTTGCTGTTGCGCAACAGGAGCTCAAAGCGAGAGGGCTGCCAGCAGTTCATGTGCCTTAAGGTCTATAAATTTCCTACCTCCATCAGCGAAAACAGTTCAAATATGCAGCAATTTCGGCGCTACTTGGTGGCCGCCATAGAAGCACATGTCACCGAATCTTCACAGACCAAGACTTTGCCAGGGATCGACCTGACAAATAGTCTAAGGGAAATCGATGAAACTGAGCGCTCTCGAATAACAGGAATAACAGTAAGATCTGCTGTTGCTAATAAAAAGCGCGAGTCTGGAAGGATTCTTTATGCGTGCTGTATCGATAAACATGCATACGCCACTGACTGATGTCGCGTGCTCACCATCGACCCTAGTATAAGATGCCCTGCCTTGCTCTAGGGCTGTACACCTCGCTGTAGCTGTAGCATGGTGTAACAAAAACGTGCAATAATTGGTATAACATGGTGTAGTAACAGCATACAGTTGCGGTAGTGGGGTGCCGCATAAACATGCGGTTGTTTTAGCAGAGCGCAGTAAAAACTGAGAATTTTCATAGCATGTTGTAATATGATGTAGTAGACCATAAAATTGCAGTAGTTTAGCGTAGTAAAACCATAAAAATTAGTTAAGCATACTGTAGTAAAGCCATAAACTTGTAATAACATAGTGTAGTAAGCCATAAAATTATCGTAGCATGGCGTGATAAAACCATAAAATTACTAAAGCATAGTATAGTAAAACCAAATATATTGCTACAGCATGGAGTAGTAAAACCATATAAAGACTGTAGCACGGTGTAGTAAAAACAGATAAGTTGACAAAATTGTGTATCTTGCTTGCAATTCATCCAGCACTATGATAAAAATCGTTGTGTATCGATTTGTTTGTCCATTGATGCGCTCATTCATATTAAGTCAAGCTTGAAGTCCTTGCATAGACTGTAGCAGCTGCGAGTCCAACCGTATCTAGGATACGGATGGGACACAGCGTATATTTCGATGATAGTCGATAAGTCGAATGTAAATTTGCTGTTCATTTTTGCTATACGTTTTGCCACTACAAGAAAACTGACCATCCTGCTCTGCCGAAGTGAAACTAAAGGTGCTCATGAGCTCTAAGATTTGTAATAAAAGATTAAGCTAACAGGATCATTCATTCACTCATTCACAGGAAATTCACGTGAGAACTGAAAAACTGACAATACAATTTCTCCGCCATGGTTAAATCCGCCAAGGAGGTTATGTTTTCATCGCGTTTGTCTGTCTGTGTGTTTGGCTGTCTGTCTGTCTGTCTGTCACAAAGATAACTCAAAAAGTTATGAACAACCGATTTGGATGAAATTTACAGGGATTGTTAGGTATGTTAGGAGGCACAGAGGATTAACTTTTGGTGAAGATATGTCTATCCGTTTGTTTGTTTGTCTCCCTCATTTTTTCTCAATGTCATAACTCAAAAAGTTATGGATGGATTTTGATGAAATTAACATGAGTTGTTAGGTATATAACAAAGAGTAAATGACCAAATTTTGGTTTTTAATTTTATGCTTGTTAGCACAATAACTCGAAAAATAATGAATGGATCTTCATGAACTTTATGCTGGTCGTTAGTAATGCAAAAAAACATAAATGATTAAATTCTGGTGCAGATCGGTTCGTTCGTTTGTATGTTTGACTCATGTTTGTTATAACGTTTGTTAGCAATATAACTCAAAAAGTTAATAACGGATCTTCAAGAAAATTGCACAAGCTGTTATTACTATCAAAAGGCACAAATGATTAGATTTTGGAGTTTATACAAAAAAAAAGGTTTCAGAGCCAATTTGAATTTTTTGCTACCGTTGCCTCGCTTGGCGGAGGTATGCGCTCTCAGAGTGCTCTAGTTTACAAATCTGATAGACACCAGTTTTATACGCATAGGTAAATATAGGTGCAACAAAGAAGCAACGGACGTTGAAACTGCATCGAAATAAAGAAATATCGTTTAGACTACTGCAAAGACACGCGGAGTCAGCAGTTCTTATATGCTCTTGCACTTACATCATTCCATCATTTACCTCTATATCGCCGATTGTGTTTTTCTTGTCATTCCAATAAGAAACTATATTTGTGTTCATCGCTTCACGGTGAACTGAATTTTAGCCTTTCCGACTTAATGCCAACTTTTGCATGAAAAAAGAATACAGTAGCAAGCTTGCTGCTGGGAACTAACATCATTAAATTCTTAGAGCGCGCAACATTTTGTGAACATCTGATATCAAAGCTGAGATAAAACGCATTTCCAGCATTGAGCGATCAAATAGCGATATCCGCGCAATAATGCTAACGGCTGAGGCAAATTTTATTTTCTAAAGATAATGAAACCTGAAGTACTTTAACCGTAGATTTATTGATAGTGTGAAATATAAGTTTGCAATTACGTTGTGAGGAATATGAGGAGATCCACCAACACAATTCCACGTTTCAAAGGCTAAAGTGCCTGAAAGAAAATAAAGTCAATCTTGCATATCATCCAATTTAATAGATATCAGCTGAATTTTATGCAGTAGAGTAATGGAAGAAGACTCCATAACCAACTACTATTATTAATTACTTTGACTGTGTTGTGCTCCGCGGAGAAGCAAGTCAATGTTTTTTTTTTTGTTGTGGGATACTGAATCTTTGTTAGTACCGTATGTAGCCATGGTGCTCTTCGCTTCACGGAAATGTCAGCACTAGTCCTAGCGCTACTTGGTCAAGTCCTAAAAAAGGTAAACGTCAGCATCACGAAAAATAACTATAATTAAGTTAGTGCTAAATTCAAGAGCTGAGCATAGTTTATTTTTCTATTAGAATATTTATTTGTTACAGAACTCTGACCAGAAATATGCAGAAATACTGACTCACTAAATATTACTTTAAGCAAAAGAGGTAAATCGTTTTACGACGTCGGAATAAAGCTGAAAAGAAACGTTACTAAAGCTGCTAAAGTTGCACAATCTGGGGCATAGATGACTACAATATACGTACACCAGCTCTGCATCAGCTTTGAGTAAACTATAATTGATACACAATGGTATTTTGCCGTCAAAGATGACGGCAAAAAATTGCGATGTTGCGTTTTCATTAGTCTTCCTGCAACAGTACATTTCTTTCATGAAAAATGAATTTCACCTTATTATTATTAAGATAGGCTAGACTGGCGACGTGGGAATGGAGGAAACTCCATAAGATTAATAAACCCCCACGCAACCAGCCCAGCCAGCGAAAAAAAAGATCAGAGATCACAGAACAGCTCTGTTTTCAGATTGCTTAAAGCTACCAATACCCGCACCAGCAAAGGCACAGCCATCAAGACCATTCCAAACATCCACACATGATGGAAAAAACGAACGAGAACACCAACCTGCACGGTATCGCACCTGTTCCAAAGCAAACTCAAGAACAGCACCAGTATGCCGAGTATACCTTACTTGAAAAAAATGGCGCTGAAAAAAAAACAATAGTGTATGACTAGGACCATTATATATTTTATAGAGAAAGCAGACCCCACCAACTCTGCGACGATGCGCCAGATCACAAGGCACAACACCATCCAACATGAACGTATATCGACTCCAAAGCCACTCCAATATCGCTCTCGTGTCCCGCTGTGAAAGTCTTAGAGCGCCTTCTCCTGCCTTTTATCAATGAGGCTTACCAACCAGCCCCTCACCAACACGGTTTCCGGCCCATGCACTCTACCACATCTGCTCTACTTCCTTT
>LQNS02278097.1:6392964-6417275 GCA_001587735.2 Parhyale hawaiensis
CAGGATGCCGCATGAAATAAATGAAACGACTTTTAATTTTAAGCGATTTTTCGATAAATTTAGATTTAGTTGTTCATTAGTTAACACCTGCAGTCCAAACTTTGATTCATTCTTATGATAACTCATAAATATTTAATTAAGCGATTATTTCCTGGAAAGACTAGAGGTTCAGTAGGCGGCGCCTTCAGAAGTTTATGCCAGGAATGGACCACTTTGCTTCAAGGGGAGAAATTGACATTTACAGGCTGTATCATAAACTAACTTAAGGTGAACAAAATTCTTTAATGTTATATGATTTGCGATCTGGCTTCGTTACGATATCATGCACAGAACACCATGTGATTACACTGGTAATACTAATGTGACTAGTTTAACTTATCCAAACTTAAATTGATATCGTTGAATTCACAACGAGCAATCGACGTTGAAGAGTTAATCGCTAACTGATTGCTACAGGTGATCTAAAATGGCGCCTCTAGCGCGCAGGCTGAGAGGTAACCGGTTGGTAACTAACGTATGAAGCTCGATCTAACATGGCGAATCGGAAACTCAGAATTGAAAGATAAAACCTAATGGATTAGATTATCAAAATCGCCGTGGGCCAGTCGAACGCGGCCTATCTCTAGAATTAAATATTGACTTACTGTAGTTAGTACATGGCATTCTGCAATTCGCTTCTATTTGACCACCGACGAAAGCATTTTAGAGTTATGAAATATTTGCATATTCAAAGAAAGTCTTTCACCGTCAGTATTTTCTCTTCTAGTTATTAACTTCAGTTCGATTTAAGGTTCCATGATGAGACACCATCAGGCAAGCGCCAGTTCCAAAATTCTTCTAAGAGTAAATGATCAAATTTTTGTGATGATCTGATTGTTCGTTTGTTTGTCGCTGTGTTTGATTTTATGCTTGTTAGCGCAATATCTCATAAAGTTATAAATGGATATTTATGAAATTTGTATGAATGGTGATGAACAGTTGGTACGTTTTTGTGTTTGGCTTATGTTTGTTAGAATGTTTGCAAGCAGCATAATTCCAAAAGTTATGAACGGATCTCCAAGAAAATTACAAATACTGCTAATGCTGTCAAAAGGCACAAATGATTAGACTTTGATGTTGAAACAAGAAAATCATAGTTTCAGAACCAGTTTGAATTTTTCGTTACTGCTGCCTCGCTTGCCGGACGTATGCACGCTCAGAGTGCTCTAGTTATCATATAAATTTCTAATATTTCACTAAGGCAGTTTTACTTTAGACTATATATCATGCTTGCAAATGAAATAAAAAATTACCCTGTGGATACACATTTAGATAACCTCTTAACTGTTTACGAGCAAAAGTAAACATCACTTTTCTTGGAAGAACACTAACTAGAACTCAATAGTATTATTTTAAAGAGTAACCGAATGGAACGGAACCAAATGATATTTTGTAAAGGGTAACCGGGGGAAAATTACGAGTAAGTGATTCGCATACTGGGAGCTTACCTCGTCAAAAACTATTAATGCAGGCGTCGAGTTTTAGGATATAATCGCAATTTGATTAGGGGTGACAGGATCGAGCAGTCATTCCTGTGAAGCAAGATTGAGCTTCAAACTGAGGTATTGCATTTTCAGCTGCCTCAAATGTACTCTGTTTACTATTACCGTCTGCTATTCAATCCAAAGTTTCAAACTGGAAGACAAGAGTAACGCACCGAACAAGCAAACGTTCAACTAATTCAATTGTTTCCTACACAGCGGTGCGTTGACGGCGCCTTTGGAGTGCTGGATCGGACGGACCAGCTTAACCTTTGAGCTCACCTGTAACGAGCGCCGAGTGTGCACTGCCTGCAGATATGCAGAGTGGAGGACACGACAGGGACATCACCAGAGAGGGGGACACTCTGTCCTCCTTGTCACCGGTGCCAAGTTGGCCCTCCTCATTGTGGCCCCAGCTGTACACGCCGCCTTCGTCTGGTGTAGGGACGACAGTGTAGTTATTTATTAGAATATAATAGAATATTACGCGCTTCATGCAATGTAAAATAATCATGCTCCCAGCTTAACCTTATACAAACCAGCGTACTTCACAAGGGATGGAGTAAATAATGTTATTCCTACGACGAGCAGGAGTTGGTCCTCATAAGCTAACCACCGCTGCCCATGTGACACCACTCGTCTTTCAGTTTTTTTTTAAATTTCATGACTGTGTCAACACAATTTTAGAACTGTCTTAACTTATGCTTTGAGAATTAAAGTCATTTTCACACGGTTAGAAAACGTGCAAAAATTGCTCTACAGTTCAAGACTTAGAGAGCCAATTGTACCGAGAGTAACCCTCACCAAAACTGCCTTAATTTCTTTGGTGAAACTTGCGTGGTCCCCATATTAGTACGTCAATAAAGAATAATTCCAAATAACAACGCCAAATTTATGTTCTACATAATAAAGTGAAAATTGAATCATTTGCACTTAGAGAGCGGGTAAGGGAAGCCAATAGAATAAACTTGCGCGAAAGTATTAAAAGTTTGCATAGGAACAATTTTTATATAGTAAGTCAATTGCTAGAGAGAGAAAGTTGTAAGAGCTACAAATAGAAAATTAAGCATGATGGTAATGTCCGATGACTACAAAAACTTATTAAAGAATTACTTTTATATATTCAGTTGAGTACTATGGAGAGAAAATATCTCAAAAGCTACTCAAAAGTAATTTAAATCTTGATAGTAAAATCCGTAGACTATAACGATTGAACTTTAACCCAGTAAAAGTCTTCTCCGTCACCTTTGATGCCGTGTTAGAATTATGTGTAAGAAACCCCTTCTTGATAACCACTTGTTTGTCATTTAACTGAACTGTTTCTTTACACTGTGTTTCGAGATAGGTTTAAGTTTGAATCAAATTATCTGAAATTGTTTCTTGGAGGATGCTTTCATAGCATCATAGGCAAATTCTGGGTAGGTATGGTGGCCTAATTTACCCGTTTTTTAAGTAAAGCCTAATTTGTACTCGAAGTCAATTTATACAACTTTTCACAAAATATTCTTAAACATAGAATTTACCTCAGTACTTTCGGCATAATCCAACCAACCTCCCGCTCATGACTTGCCAGCTACTTGACTTACCCCCTCCCCCTCCCAATGTATGCACGTCAACGACAGGAAGCACGAGCAATAGCTGTTCTTCTTGTTTCCCTCCCGTCAAATACATACAACCGCTTACATTTGTATTTACGATTAAGGAGCCCAACCAACGAAGGCCAGAGGTTCCTCCCGCAAATACTTGGACTGGTCAGTGTGACGTCATGCGGTCACGGATAAGTTTCATCTTAGCCAGGTAAAGTGTCCCGTTACACTCTCTGGTGGTGCATATGGACCGAAAGCACACGATTGCTCAGGAACAAGTGTATGTACAGCTGTAGTTTTCCAATGTGATAGCCAACGCCCGTATAAAGGGAAATTCTCAGCAGGTCAAGTGAACGAGTTTTCCCAACTCTACGTAGGAATGCGTTGTCGCGCTCCGTTAAAGTAGAGCAAAGATACGAAGTTCTGTGAATTCCATTTTTTCTAGAGATTTCAAGTGATACCATTATCACCATTGGGCGGCAACACTGATCCTTCAAGCTGTGACTTGTTCGAAACTTGATGCAAGTGCACGCTGGCTTCGACCTGCTAAACTGAATTTCGGGCATAGACCCTCAAGACGTTACTCTTAAGACTTTCAAAAACTCTATCTGGGTCCGTAAAATGGAGAGTTTCCAGCCGGCGCAACGTAATCGCTTGGCTTCTGACACTTGCAACACGATTGAAAGTGACAAAACCAAAACGTCTGCCTGAAGTTTCGGACAAGTCAAGCCTCGAAGGCTTAATTTTGGCTCCCAATCGAAAGTGATGACTTAACGGCTGACATTTAAGCGACTCTTATCAAAGCCACACAATTCTGTTTATATACACGCAGCTTTAGATTCGGACGCGGAGCTGAGAAAATTTGTTTATTTGACAACCGTGTGAATCGGCCTTGACCAAGATACGTTGGAGCGCAGCAGCTGACAGTACAGGAAGTAGGCCCCAGTGGGACTGCTGAAGGTGCTGCAAATGTCACTATCTCCAGTTTGTATTATGCACCTTGCAAGCGGTCATCTCTGCAAGTTCTTATGTCCCACTGCACACTTTTATTTCTTGGAGACTGGTGACCAGCGCCGTAATGAAATAAAGGCAGAAACTAATTATTTTGACAAACTCTCTGCTTTCTTGGTTTTCCTGCGTGGTTATACTCTGATATTTTTCTTCGTTTACCGTCGTTGATCCGTTGCTCAATTTTAGTGTTCTAAGCTCAGAGCAAATAAAGCCTTGGTGTGGGAAGGAAGAGAAGTTAATTAACAATGCTACCGCTTAGAGGTACTTCAGATAGCATCAATGCTTGGAATTCAATTGGCAAAGCGATGGTCCTCTGCCGTACAACATTTCGATTTCTCGCCTGTAATTCTGATAGAAGGAAGGAGATACCAACAAACTATACGCAAGTAATCAACTAACTTACTACCAACTTTTCTACAATAGTAGACTAATTTTCTAAAAATGATAGAGAATAATGCACCGACAATGGCTAATTAGCACACAGAGCTTTCTAATTTATTAATTTCGATGATGGTACCAAACATTTAATACTGACGAGCTTATGCGAGCACTTACCTGTCACCGCCAAGGTATGGGCCCTGCCGCATGCCACCCTCACCACCCGATGTGGCTTCAGTGCTGAGAAAATAAATTATTTTAGCTATGCGTCATTTCCGACCGTATTTTCCATGTATCTTAAGAGTTCAAACAGCGCATTAAACCTCCAACACGACTTTGATGCTGAGGTTGTGTGTGCTCCATTCACTCACTTGAATCGAACCAGTAAAGTTTTTGTTGCATTATTTTTTCCTGAGCTGCTAACCTGAGCGCTGAACCAGTGGAACGGTGGCACTTTTAACTTTCAAGCGTAATCGGCTTAAGATTTATGCCTGAAACTCAGTCCAAAGCGGCGAATCCAACACTCCGGTTTGAAATTTTGGACAGGTAAAAGGTAATCTCTTTATATCGCTCTATTTCGATCCAAATCGGCAATCGAACACGTCTTTTGTCGACAATACTCTGTAGTAAGCATATACCTAACATGGTATTTCAAAGATATGTTTTTTTCGTTGTGTATATTCAGTAAGTGAATGTTGCAATCACCGCTACACTTCTGCACAGCACAATGGCTTATCAAACGATGTGACTAATAGGTAGAAGCTCATGAGAATACATAAAATTACAATAGTGCAAAAAGTGGCCGCCTCATGTTCTAATGTATCATTTATTTGTAGCAGCATGCTTATGTTCTCTTCTCTAACACCTTGTATTGCTCTCACGTTCGATGCCCAGCCAGGCAGCGAGCTCTTTGCAGATCTTGGTGTGCTGACTCGGCAGTTGTGTGTGCTTGCACGGCGCCGAGGCAGAACTGCCTTCCTCAGAGATGAGGGGGTGTGGTTCTCGGGTCATTTGTTCCTTCCGTCAAATAGCGCCATAGTTCTTGGTGACCTGAAGTCGACTGCAACTACACATAATCATCTGGGGCCATTGGGCCAGTACCCGCAGCACATGTGAGTTTCTTAGGTGAATGTGTGGTCTAAGTTCACTTTACCTTTACTTTAAAGGTGAAAAATAGGAACTCTAATGTTTTTCACACAGTCTAATACAGAGCTTTAGCACTGCTGTAAAGGGCTGTAGGTGGGAAAAGCTGGCGAAGCGGATAATGAGCTCATAACGGGAACCTTTTTCGCCTTATAATGCGCTGTATGAACTTCAACTGCATGAGGTAGTGGACTCTGAAGTGTAGAATATGGAATCAAATATATAGCTGGCAGTATACCAACCATCAGGTCCATTGCCAGAGCGCAGCCGGGACTTTTCTCCTGCCCTATGTGAACTATCGCCGTTAGTTCAGAAAGTATGTGCGTAAGTTTCACGATACTAATATCCTTTAAACTATAAGCGTTTTGATGACCGTTATAAGAATGACAGCATTTAAATAATGTACATTGTGCCTATTGGTAAGCTAGCGACCTCGCGGAAACGCACAGCGTGCAGCATAGCACCATTTCTGAGAGAAGAGTGTACGAGACACTGAACTGCAAACAATGTACTCGAGCAGCGGACACACAGACAGAGCTCTAAATGTCGCCGATACTACACCACTTTCGCCATGTTTCAGCGGGCTGTTGCAATGGGTAATCATAACAGCTCCCTTATTAAAAGGGGAAAAACTGGACGCGGTTCGAATAATTCACTCCTCAAATATGAGTTCTTAATGAAGGTTTATTACCTCCGCCAAGGAGGTTATATTTTCGTCGTGTTTGTCTGTCTCTTTGTCTGTTTGTCTATCTGTCTGTCTGTCACCAGGATAACTCGAAAAAAGTTATGAACCGATTTGGATGAAATTTACAGAGATTGTTAGGTATGTTAGGAGGAACAGATGATTAACTTTCAGTGAAGATATGTCCATCCGTTTGTTTGTTTGTTTGTTTGTCTGCGTCATTTTTCTCGATGCCATAACTCAAAAAGTTATGAATGGATTTTGACGATATTAACATGAGTTGTTGTGTATATAACAAAGAGTAGATTACCAAATTTTGGTAATGGTCCGTTTGTTCGTTCGTTCGTTTGTCACCGTTTTCAATTTTATGCTTGTTAGCACAATAACTCAACAACTAATGAATGGATCTTTATGAAATTTATAGGAGTTGTTAGTAATGGTAAAAGACATAAATGATCAAATTTTGGTGCAGATCGGTTGGTTCGTTTGTATGTTTGACTCATATTTGTCATAACGTTTGTTAATAGTATAACTCAAAAAGTTATGAACGGATCTTCAAAAAAATTGAACAAGCTGTTATTAATATAAAAAAGCACAAATTATTAGATTTTGAAGTTTATGCAAAGAAAATTATGGTTCCAGAGCCAATTTGAATTTTTGCTACCGTTGGCTCACTTGGCGGAGGTATGCGCTCTCAGAGTGCTCTAGTTCACTTTTGTAATGGGCTTCTGCTGCAGTAATAAATTTTCAATAAGCCCGCTTGAAAACGTTTCGTATGTATGCTTATGCATCAAACTACAAAAAGTCATTACGTCAAGAGAACGTTCTTAGTAGATAAAATACCTTAGCAAATTCACGGGCGTATTAAGCTAAATCAGCTGCCTCCAAGAAATAGTCGGTTACTTGAAACAGGAATAAAATAACATAACGAGACTACAATTATCCACTAATTATCTAAAACATGTGACGAGCATTTCAGTTCCACGATCGGATATATTTCGCGCTCAACGTACCTAGCACGAGTAATGAAAGTCTTTTGGTTGGAGAAATTGAAGTCCAATCTCGCTGTAATGGAATAAAGACCCAAAGAAAAAAATTCCGACATGCGACGCTGGATTCCTCGAAGAAAATGATCAGCTTATCCGCAGTTCCCTTCTATAATCTGCTGCTGATCACAAGCCCCGCAATGCAGAGGGGACAGCAGAGTTGAATTCTTCAACTTTTTATTTGACGATCAGTGCTGATTAAATGACTACAATCATTGAGGTTACAGCTATGAAGACTGCCTACTGTACATTCTATTTTGACCAGGCCTAGTTACAAACCCTAACAAAATCTTCACCGCCCCAGAAGTAATGCCTAAAAAAAGACTCCGACACGGCCACAAATTCTGGCAGGGAAAGCTTTTCCCCGTAGGAATGTAATAGAATAAAGAACCGTGTAGCAAAATAGCACAGTCGGGTTAAAATAGGGTTAAGCTTCAAAATATGGTTAGTAAACAGACTCCAAATTGACTCTACGAGTGTAGCACTTTAACAGGTTAGGGATTCACCCACATCGTAGGATTTTGGCTGCCCCGCTGGCGCTCATGTTCCGCCCAAGGATGATGATCTTTTAATGGCAACGTTTTTTAAAATCTCCCTGACAAAGTTACCAATTAGTTACTCGATATAATTTGACTATGAATCTTAGCTAAATACAGTGATAGAAGGCCCCGGTCTCTAACTGCATTTCTTTCGTTCTTCACAACTGGTAAACGCGGCGAAAACGACACACTGCATTCACTGAAACTTTTAACTCTATTGTGCTCTGGTTCTGTTACTTTGCTGCACGGGCTCTTTTTCTTATTGGAGTTAGAATAAGATAAAAACAAACTTTGTAGCAAAACAATACAGCCTAAATAAGACAGGGTTTAGGTATCCTTCCTATATTTCTCACATCTCAAAGCAATATAGTGAAGACTTCTTCCATAAAAAGGCGTGTTGTCGTACTGAGTATATCCAAAATCATCCATCAAATTATTCAAATCAAAAGAGTGAGAGCGAATCAACAGATGGCAGGGAAAAGACTCAAGCTTAACGCGCCATCCCACAAAACTGAATTAATGCGAAGTCACACGTAAATAGCGTCTCGAAAATCCTCCATAAAATTATTCAAATTAGAAGCGTGGAAGCGAGCAACAGATGGCAGGCTACAGGCCCCGGCCTACACCGCCCCATGGACAACATTGAGCAAGGGTACACGAAAGCATGCCGTGCGGCTCACACGTACACAACAGTACGTCATCGCAATAATCAATAGCCGTTGCTAGGTCACTTGTGGCGTCTCTGAGAGCTCACTTCTGTGATCAATAGACACTTCTTTTGTGTGTGTGACGGGCTTGTGGTATGCACGGCCGTGGGAGCGAGAGCTATATTGGGCTACGCACGCATGTTGTCCGTGTAGATATGAAAAGTGACTGAGCAAGGTACAGCAGGACACCACGCACACGAGTTTACGGGTGACTAATTCGTAATCAGGGGAAAGAGGGATGTTTACATGGGTACGTTCGATTGATTGGACTTTGAAATTAAGCCTTTCCGGCTTGACTTATCCGAAACTTCAAACGGTAGCTTTGGTTTTGCCCCTTTGAACAGTGCCGAAAATGTTAGAAATAACATAATTACGTTGAGCAGCTGAAAACTCCATTCTACGGAGCAAGATTGAGTGTCAGGAAGTCTCAAGGGTAACCGAGTGACGGTTAACGCCTGGAATTCTCAATTCAGCTGGTCGAAGCCAGCGTACCTGTGTAAAGTTTCGAACAAGTCAAGACTCGAAGGCTTAAGTTTGGCGTCCAGTCGAGCATGCCCATGAACCTATAGTACGTATGCTGGCCCAACGCTTCAAGAACTGCACCCTGCGGCTGGTCCAGGGATCACACGAGCACATACTGCGTAGCTGGTCTATAAGTAACTTATAAGTAGCTCGAGTGCAACTCCACATCGTCTGTGTGTAAGGTACCGCAGAGCAAGTTATTATTACTTTTTTCGCGCAGAAATAACACGCAGATGTAACTTTCCAAACTGTAAATTAAAGACGCCGGTGCGCTGCTCTTACACTAGAAATATACGCACAAAGCTCTCACAAGTTCTTGTGACACAGTTCTGGGCCCAAACTCATTTGGTTGTGAGGACCTACAACCTCAGTTGTGAGAACTTAAATCCTCAGTTGCGAGGACCTAAAACCTCAGTTGTGAGAACTTAAAACCACAGTTGTGAGGACCTAAAGCTCAGTTGTGGGGACCTAAAACCTCAGTTATGAGTACCTCAAACCTCAGTTGCGAGGACCTAAAACCTCAGTTGTGAGAACGTAAAGCCTCGGTTTTGCGAACAAAAATATCTCTCGTAGTTACTGTACCCAATAATGGATCCAAGCACACTTAGTTGCTGGAAGCAAGAAATATATTTCATTCGTATTTAGTGGAGGATATACTGAGAACTAGTAAACGCACCATAAATAGAGCAGGTATGTTTTGATTATTAGGATTCAAAGATCTACCAAGTTATGTGTGATATTTTAAAAGGAAGAATCCTGAGTATTCTTTGTGTATAAGCAACGTCCCCAGAGCACTACTTAATCCAAATCCTTTCAGCCACCGAAAGAATTCAAGGCCAGCAGGTTGGTACACAGCATCCAGACGAGAGAAGAATGCAGCGTGACTTCGCCCACGGCAGAGCATGTAAGTGCAGTGACCCGGACGGGCGCCTGTTAATCGATTCAAGTGCCACAAATGTATGCAAAGCAAGCCACAGTGCATGCGTCTACCCGGCTGTACTGTGATAAGAAACTCCAGAAGCATTCGGAATTAACGCTGAAAGCTCAACAGTGAATGATAAAGCGAGAAAGGAGTCAACCAAATTTCATATACTGCATGCTTTATGTATCATGAACTGCATGCTGTAGGTATTTAGAGTAGAATAAATGCAACTGCAAAATAAACATTATAATTGAGTTTCAACACCTCTCATATAAATAAATACTGTAATATCACGTTTGTAGCGTACAAAGATTGTGGAACCTGCTCACGGAAATGCTTGGTGCTTTACCTCAAGTACAACTGGCATTCTCATTACGCTTCTATTACTTTAGTAGCAATAAAACTGGGCTATTAAGTAGTAAACATGCGGTAAAGACTTTAACACTATGTTACATGTTTCTGGGAAGCTATTGTAGCTGAATCTATAGAGCAGACCAGGATATATCCATGGGCGTAATTTTATATTAAGAATATAGTTAAGCCCTAAATATAGGTGACAGCCGCAATCTTCGCCACGATTAAAAACATGTAAAAAGTGATAACATCGATAGCGAAGGTATAGAAAATGCGAGACATGATAATACAGGACTAGATTGACAAATACTTCACCTCAGTTACACAATGTTCACGACAGTACACTGACAGAAGTATCTTCTTCCTCCCTTGATTAACAGCATCAAACAGATTGACATCAACAAGTGTCACTCAACCCTACAAAGCCCAGTGAGCGTATATTTCAAACAATGTCATTCTTACGACAACGAAGTTTTAGTTGGTCGTTGAAGGATTAATTGTTAGTGGATAGAGGGAGGAACGTAGACCAGTGAGGAAACTGTACCTTTGACACAGGAGGGACGCTCCACAGGATCGTATGAGTTTAAACCAAGTTGACCCAAGTCATTGCTGCCGATCATGAACAGACGACCACTGCCTGCAAAGTAGAAGATTGCATCAATCTCTCAGAGAGCGGCAGAGGTTAGCTCCTGGCGTTTTAACACAATACCCAGGTAGCATTAGGTGCTGGCTACAGCTAGGGTACAATAACCCTGGCTGTTTTCTGAAATGCGCTGAAGGTAAATTTTCTATTTACATCGCATAAAGGTACTAAGAACTTCATCGCTCATCTGGGTTTAGTCCCGGATCTTCCTCAATCCTAAATCCACCCCTGCACGTGATTGGACGGTCTTTTGCGCGGAAAAGGCAATGCACGAATCGATATGAAACTTAATAACTATATTGCCGATCGTTACCGAATGCCCCGACTTGGATGAAACTTCAAATAAGCCTTCGAACGGCTGAAAGCAAACAGTTTGACCTGCTGATAGGTTTTTAAACATCTCAGCTACAGCCTGTTCCCAAACAGTTCTTTTTTTTATCAGAGATTATAAGGAGTAAAACTTTGATCCATAAAGAGGTTCAATTTCTTCAACCATGCAACATTCAGTTATAGGTTGCCTTCACCCACTTTGCCTACTTTGGTATGTTAGAAATTTGTATCGCTGTTCCTTTAAAAATATGTGTTAAATTTAAATTTATATGTGGTACCATTTCTTTATTTAAATGCATAGTCGCTCGAAGCCTCACTCTCTACAAGATTTGGAATTACGGAAGACCAAACTTATTAAGCTATCGAGCCTTATTTAAAACCGGTGCTATTTTTCTGCCATGCCAAATGAATTACTCTTACCTGTCAGGACGGCTGTGTGCTCGTCTCCGCAGACGATGTCAGCAATCTCATCATTTTTTATCCAAAATTTTGAGGGCGCGTTGTCAGCAAATCTGCTCTTGCCGAAAGTGAACACGGCCCCGCTGTCTGGTAAACACAGTGAAGACAAGCCCGAAGTTATCCATATTGTTTGGTGTATTACATAAAAATTTTATACGAAGCTCAATCAATAAATGAAACGGAGTAAAAATAGAACGCTGAATCGTCAATAGACCATGTGTATAAGGTACAAGCAGTCGTGTAATTTCATTAAATAGACTCTCAAAAATTGTGGGAGAGTGCAAATACAGGACATTATTGTCAGTTAATGACATAGGTCTATAGTTGTAATGGAGACCTTTATTTTATAACAAATTAACAGATTATGTATTTGCGAAAAGTACATTCTTACGAGATGACGGCTGCAGTACACAGTAAAATATACAATATTTAAACCTCATTCTGATTAGGTTACTAGAGTACCTACACTGTTAACAATGACAGCGAAGAATTGTGGTAACCCCTCTTCATTGACCATAATTTCGTTACTAAGATACTTATGAAGGCTACGCTACAAGGGTCAAGAAATGTATGTTCTCTGTTTCATTTATCTGAGCAGCACACTCCTTCCTTCTCTTGGATGATTTGAGAAAAAAAAGAGTTTATAGTAGCAAGCAATGATGCATCACTGAATTCAATGAACTTTCCCGCCGCATATTCTGTACACGCCATGACGCAACTACAGTACAGCGAAAATTATGAGCTCAAGCGATAATTGCTTCGTCAAAGGAAAAAGTAAATTTAAAAATATACATTCCTGCATCTAGTGCACCATCAAAAATCGCTTCTCCTCTGCTTCGCTGATCATCTACTCAATTTGTGCGCCGTGAACGGAGAAAAAAATGCAGTTTTGATGTGTGGAGAAGGTAATAAAAGTCAGATTCAATGAGAGTGCTATGAGAAGCTGTAAATTTCTTCATTGTTTGGATTTTAACGTTGGCTGAGCAAGATATGAATTCTACTAAAGCTTCTCATTTTGGCCATCTTCTGCCACTTAGCTACATTTTCGCGTATCGAGCTCCATTAAAACGAAAATGGATCATATTTGCAAAATGTGCAACCTGGCGTATTTATCACCTACCTTAATATTTAAGAGCGTTACGTATAAGGTAGCTACATATAAATGAATGAATAAATAAATGTGTTCACAAAATAACAGCCCCTTCCACGTGTAAATAATGTGGTTTGATTTTGAAAAAAACTATGAAGGCAAGAAAATGGTGGTGATATATGGATAATGGAGGTAGAGATAATTTTAAAATCATTTTTGATTTAAGAATATCCAATTAAATAAATGTTTATAATGAAAGTAGTAAGCAACGATGACAAGCGCCGAATGAATACAGGCTTTCGGACACCGATCATACGTCATCCACGCAATGGTTACCATATAGTGACTTGGTTTGCCATAGCCACTACCTGTCTGCGAGACTAGCACACTGCTGAGTGCATTGCATTTTATCGAAACATTGCACAAGTTATTGGTTTTATTATGGAATGTGTTTCATGAAGGGCTTGTTTCATGAACTGTGGCAACGTGGTGATGCCACATACACCATTTCCCTACCAGTGAAAGTTATTTCCAATGATAGCCTGGAAACCTTCACTACAAATTATATTTGGCAGTTGTGAAAAACTAAATCGATCTTAAATGGATGAAAGTTCTGGAGTATTTTTTCTCCATCAAATGTCATATTACAACCTCTATAAAACTGAGCGTAAATGTCATGAGGAAACGCTTTCGAAACATTGCGTTACGATGTCAGCACAAGCGCCGCTTCACAAGACTGTCTTTTGTCCTATGTTCATCTCTAACAACATCTGAGTGTTTCATCGAGTACTGGCGAACAAAACTGTCTTTACGCTAAGAGACTTGTTAAAATATTAGTCGTCAAGTTAGATAGCTAAAATTCTGTTTACACAATGCACCTTTTTCGAGCAACACGGCTGCCTGCTTGGGATTTTCCTCACGTTTATGAGATTTTCCTCTGAAATACAGAATTTCGAGATTTGCTTGTCGATGTATTTTTTGGTTTCCGAATTAGTTGTTGAAGATCGGCCTCCACTTTACTTTAGACATTTAAGAGTCCTGCGCATATTAGATTTGATGGAATTTTGTAGAGCTCGACATCCCAAAGTCACGCAAATCAACGCTCACGGGTTGGAAGAATTTTGCAACAAAAGTTGCAACGTGTAATCGGGAATTTGACAAGCGTCACTAGTAAAATTTCAGCTGTCTCTTCAGTTCTGAACCCAGTAGAACAACTGTAAAAGATGTTCACTTTTCTGTTATTTAAACAGCCATAGCGACGCGTGGGAACGCTGCAAAGTTTCAACGCATCGTTATGGCGATGACACACGCTAGTCAAAAGAACGAGTGTCGTCATCTTTTCGTTCGAACGCTGTGTTGAACTCTTGTAAACATATCATATGAAATTACCAAGAGAAGGAGTAAAAATCTTTACCATCAGTGCAGTTTACTCCGCAAGTACCGTTAGTTAACTTTCGGACATATCCTTATATCTGGAGGGATTTATAACTCAAAATTTTTTGCAAGTGTGTGCTATTTGAATGGCCACAGCAACACATACGGACGAAAAGATGACGATACTCGTTCTTTTGACGAGCGTGTGTCATCGCCATAAGAGTCAAAAGAGTGAGTCGCGGCCTTCACGTGGCCTAACCGAAAGGTAAAAACTATAAAAATGCTACATTCGATGCAATCACAAACAGAGGCGCCAACATTTCAAAGCCGGCATTGGATGACCGATCCAGTAAATGTCAGTCGTCTCCGACATGTGTCATGGATGCACAGACGAAAGGTACAGGGAGAGGGTTATGCTTTTGCTGTAGTTGCTTGCCCAAAGCGATCAGGATAATGTAATTCGAACAGCTTCAATTTGCCAAGAATTTAACTCGGAACGTTGGTTGGCTACTTTGGATTGAGTGTGAGGCGTTCATCTAAAGATCATTATTGAAAAACCCAAAGAGTTATAAAGCTAGTCGGATTACATTACTTCGGCGACTGTGTGGAAAATTTAACACGTTCTAAACCTACTACACAGCATTTCATAAGAATTGATTCCATAAAACACTGGCACACAGCTCGCGCATCTTTTAATGAGAATCAGGCACGGTCGCTGCACAAGAGACGCACATAATTGATTGCGTCGTTGAAGTTTAACGTAGGCACAGCCGTTGAATAAGAAGGTTTTAGCGTGTTGTGGAAAAGAAGCACCTAAGAGACTGCAGGCAGGAAGGAATTCGCCTGCAGATAATACAATAAATCAGGCCTGTTACGATATCTATTCACCCGATGCTTTTACAAGCGTAATGAAACTACATGTATATATAGTGCAGCTATCGGAACTTTTGCATCCAAGTGGTTAAAATAATACATTTCAATTTGAAGCCGTTCTCTGTAATACATTCGTATTTTCGTATAAAAATTAGATACCAAAGTGGAAACTTTGCTGTATGATACTTAGATTACTATTTCCCAAATTGACTTGAAATTTGAACTATACAGAGCTGCTACGATATTTGTTACACACGAAAATATTGTACAAGAAATTATTGCAAATTAAAGGGTTTTAGTAATTTTAGCATCTCTTTTGAATATTCTAGTTAAGAAAATTGGAAAACGACTGGCGAACGATTAACTTGAAAAGAGTTATACCGATCATACGGCAGCATATTATATATAAACAATGTTAACTAGCTAATGAACAATGTCATCTTAGACCGTTGTGCTGTTACAAAATTTATTGAAACAATAGATGGGTTATTATGGTTGTTATGAAGCATGATGGACGAATGTCCCTTTCTGCAATCTCCAGGTCTATGTAAAAGTCAAAAAGCGTAGTTTAAAGACCTCGAAATTTGCAAGTTGGTCATTAAAAAAATGTACTTTTATCTCCGAAAAAGCCCAGTAGCCCACGTTCTAGTCCTAGACAAGCTTATTTTCGACAAACGTGTCAATGACGGGTAGCTATAGCAATGGTTTCGGGAAAGCACGTGAGTTTAACAAGAATCTTAGTTAGCATACGAGACCCAGAATTGCTGTCGCTCTCTAAATGATAATGAATTATGTGTATGTCGAGCTGCTGTAAAACTGTTTGATAAGTAAGAGAAATGTGCGATAGTCAGACTTGCGTTTGTTGGATAACACTTGTTTCGGCAACGAAGATCCGTATGGAGTGCACTTCACTGACAAAAGAAGCATAATCTGATGAATTCTGATGACATACATGACGTGAGAGACGGGGAAGATGGAAGATTGAATTGTCTGTAAGCATGGAAGAACCTTTGTAAGCTGATCGAGGTTCTGTGACGGTATGGTGGATGTTTTCAACATCAGGTGAGATACCTTTCTTAATGATAGAGAGTAAAACCAATGTATTTGTTAAAAAAAATAAATAAATTGTGGTGCAGCCCGTAGCAATAGCAATTGAAATTTCAAAAGCACCTCATCCCAAATTCATTTTTTTAACCACACAACTTATTCATTCAGCTAAGCTGGTGAAGCAAACATTTGAACAGAAAATATCAATGCACTGCGTTGCTCAGTCAAGAGCCCCATCTATGTAAATCCCATTTACAGTTTGTAGAAAATAGCTACTAGTTTGGGAGGTCGTTAGGAGCCACAAGTGCTTGAATACTCCTATGTTAACAGGAAAAGTCAAAGAAGAGTGGAGCATATTAACCACTGAACTATGCAGCAAAGTTGGGAAAAGCAGTTTTTTCAAATTTCATTTCCATTCTATTTTGTAATCTTTTCCCGCTTATAAGCGTTTTTTGCAGGTAGTTCTCCAATTTTGCTCACTAAAATTCGTGGCGGATGCACACTCACGCAAAAGTAGCACCTCCACACAATTCCACAAACAACTACGTACGTCGCCGCAAACACGGCTTCAGCTTGCACAGTGCCCTACTACTAACAATAATGTCTAAAGCTACGAGTCGTCTAATTCTTGCAATTTGTACGCTATGAGCAGCGGCACTGGTCAGGCTGTCAGAATACCTCCTAGTCCTGAGTTTGTTTAAAGTTGTATCGGCACATAGCTTTAGGGTAATATTCAAATGTAGTAAGTTGTAGTCGAGGCAAAGTGACCGCCAAAGTGAAAAATTGAGTGACTGGGCAACTTTTGAGTTGGTGTAGACCCGCCAGGAAGGCCAATGCAGAAAAGACGCAAAAATTACCGGGAGTGGCAATTCGCTAACACATGCTATACCAGACGCAGGAAAAAAACTCATCAGAAGAGCAACTTTAGCAGGGTATGCTTGGCTAATTTTGTTCGACGCGTTCAAGCAATTTAAAGCAACTTGCAATCCAGATTTCCTCTGTTATCAATTCACGACTATGGTATGAAACGCCTCCATTTTTTTTAAGCATTACCTTACATGGCTGCGATTCCAACCGCAATGTCAGACGTATCAATTTGTATCCGGGTTACAACGATGGCAACTAGCAGTAAACGTACACATCAAAGTTTTGTTTAGAAGCTACAAGATGGTGCAACTTCAGTCGCTGAGTACTATGTGTACAGAATCAAAAAATGGCGGGTTAACAAGCATTGAAATTTCTTAAATTATTGCTTCCCATTTCAATTCTATGCATCTTGCAGTAATTTTACCCTAAAACAAATGCAATTAAGCAGATTTCGCCGCCGTGAGTGCATTTCAGCCACGGTCGAACCATACTGTTGTTTCTGGTTACTAGCATAAATTACCTATTTAGTTACAGGTTGTTCAAATTCATCGTTACACTTGTGTTGCCCACATTTATTACATAAATCGGAATATACAAATCGATTTGAAATAAACATGTTGTCTGTCATTATTTTAGAATATCTATAATTTATGACCTCCACCGAGAAGGTAATGTTTTTGTCGTGTTTGTCTGACTGTTTGTTTGTCTGTCACCAAGATTACTCAAAAGTTACGAACAGATCTTCAAGAAATTTACAGGCATTGTTAGGCATGTTAACAGTAACTTTTGGTGAAAATCCGTTCATCTGTCTGTTTGTTTGTCTGTCTGCCTATTTTTTCTTAAGGCCATAACTCGAAAAGTAATGGACGAATTTTCATGAAATTTATATAAGTTGTTAGGTATAGACGTAAAGTAATTGACCAAATTTTTGTGATGATCCGTTTGTTCGCTTGTCACTTTTTTATTTTATGCTTATTACTACAATAACTCAAAAAATGAAGAGTGGATCTTTATGAAATTCACAGGAGTTGTTAGTAATGTTAAAAGACATAAATGATTAAATTTTGGCGATGATCGGTTGGTCCGTTTGTGTGTTAGACTTATGTTTGTTAGCAGCATAACTCAAAAAGTTATGAACGGATCTTCATGAAAATTATAAGAATTGATAATACTACCAAAAAGTATAAATAGTCCGCTTTTGGTATTGATACGATGAAAATCATGGTGTCAGAACAAATTTGAATTTTTCGTTGTTTTACTTGGCGGAGGTGTGCGCTCTCAGAGTGCTCTCTAGTTCAATATGCTTTCCGTCGGCATCGATAATTAGCTGCGAAATCTTAAAGCACGGTTTGCAAGAGTCCCGACCCCGCTAACACACGACGCAGAATCAACGTTGAAAATCAACGTTGTACGTGAGCTGTGGCTCAAAGTGCTACGCACGTTGATTGGTGGACTCCATATAACGTTGTGAGCACATCGTATTACAACGTGCTAAAAACGCTCTGAGCACGTCCCTAGCATCTTGTGCCGGGCGTTCCCTTAGTACGTTGTGATACAACGTGCTGGATACGTCCCTAGCACGTTATGGGGCGACATGCTAAGAACGTGCCAGCACATTGTGATACGACGTGCAAACAACGTTATCTGGAGCTGAATTGGTAATGTCAGGTAGCAATAAATGTTGTCAGCACGTTCTCTCACAACGTACTGGGCGCAACGAGCTAAAAAAGTTCTCTGGGGTCCACAAATCGACGTGCTTAGCACGTTGAGCCACCAAACCACGACATGCTATCTAAGTAACAGCAGGACAAAATTGTTAGCTGGGGAACGATAGCTATGGTAATTTTTGCTCTCTTCTTCAAAAGTGTTGCCTTCAGATCCTCTACATTTTTGTCATGGTGTTCTTGCCGAACTAGGGCGACCTTGTTAGCTACATTCACAGTTTCTTTGAATCGCTTAGCCTAAGTGTTTGCAAAATCATTTGGTAATTTAGGAATATCCCTTAGCCCTCACAATCCCAAGGGTCTCTAGTGCCTTCTCCGCAGAGGATGCTGCAGCTTGCTGCAGTTCCTGCTGAAGAAGTTAGTTTTGTAAAGTTAGGTAGGAAATCAATACTTCCCCTGCTGCTTTGGGAGGTGGGCCGCTGATCGAGGCGGCCGACCTATTCCCGCTAGAATTCTAACTTCTTGTTCTTCGTTTCCTTCCCCTGTGCGGCGTAGCCGAGCGCAAGCGTTCAGCCGTTCCCGAAGGGTGGAGATGAACAAATTGCGATCTTTTCCTGTAAGTAGAGCACTGACCACTTGGAATCTGAGACCTACCGGCAGAAAAGCCGAGACAAAAAATCATTAATAATTTGAAACGAGACGTACTTCGCACCCTAGTGGCGCACGAGCCTGCGTTAAACCACAAGAATAGTTCGGCGCGATATAGACATTGTGTCCCTGATGCGCTAGTAAAATTTTGTATTGCTACTACTACTACAATGTCCTTTAGCGACTTTCCTGACTTATACAACTCTACAATTGCTATTCTGGTATTGAAATTTTTAGTCATTAACTGGAAAAGGGTAAAAAATGCTTAGCATATATTTAAACTTATAAAACATCAAAATTTGTAAATATTAAGTAAAAATATATTCAGACAAAAGGTTGTAACGATCATTATTGAACACCCTAGCTGTATTCTCAATACAAGCGCTTTGGTTTCCTCAAAAATATTGAAAACTTTTCAACAGCTATTCCAAAAAGTTTCAGTTACTGATCTAACACCAACGTTTTTTTTTATTATAGACCAATGTAATCAATGCGAATTGGCCGTGACGAGTCTACCAGGATTGGGACTGCTAAGGAATTTCCACTTTTGCTGCGTCATCTCCATTGCTGTCAAGTGACAAGAATTTCCAAAGTATATGGTTATATGCCGGTCACTGCTATCATATTTGGCAACAGTAGCCATGCAACAAAAGTGAATCAACTAAAATTTCTAACATCTAATGTATTATGTTTCTGATTCTACCAAGCACAACCCGTAAGAGATCGCAATAGCCAATAACATGTAATCTTTTTTTCAACCGATAATCAGACGTCATCAGAGCTTGGCAAGATGGCCATCGCTGATTATACACACCATAGCTATCGGACAAACTATGATGTTACGATAAAAACATCCGTTGAAAATCGTACCAAACAATCGGCGATGGCCATTTTCTCGATTGGCGACGTGGTTATTAGGAAGAAATAGTTCGATGAAATGGCTGAACATGCCATCGGCGATGGCATACGATGGGCATCGTCATCGGTTGTACTTCCGATGCCGATGAAATAAAGCTAAAACTACAGAAAAAAAAGCTTTACAAGTTTGAAACATTCATTTTTTAGTAACATTAAAACAAAGAGGGGTTACAAAGTTTATTTAATACATTTCCCAGATCTAACAATGTAAATTAATAAACAGGGCCTTACATTTCGCGCCTTTTATCAGCTAGGAATAGTATTACTGGTTTGAAAATCGCACACAGGCCGAGGTTATAATAGGTGCTACTTTTATTCGATGTTTGTGGTCTGAAATGTTTGCATTTTTAAAATGTGTTAATGCGATGGTCCATCGCAGATCGTGACGCCCTACGATGGCCATCACCGACGGTTATTTCATCGTAGGTCGTCGCCGATGAAAATTGGCGATTTTTGGTTCCGATGCCGATGGAGCGATGATATTGCCATTGAAATCGTAAGAACGATGGCGGTGGCCATCGTAAGAACGATGGCAGTGGCCATCGTAAGAACGATGGCGGTGGCCATCGTAAGAACGATGGCGGTGGCCATCGTAAGAACGATGGCGGTGGCCATCGTAAGAACGATGGCGGTGGCCATCGTATCATCAATTTTGCCATCATAACATAATCGGAGATACCGACCTCTGGGCATCATTTATGATGAGGTGAGAGTGGAAAATCGTGACCATTCTATAGATCGCCAGGGGGCTATCTATGCTGTATCAACGCCGGTGCCCTCTTAAAAACTTTCGATAGCTTTAGCAGCCTAGAGCCATCTCAACTAACCCGGTAGTCGTAACCGTGACTTCAGCACGACGTCTATAAACATCGTGATCTATAAATCTCATGTATCAAGCGCTGAGAATTTAAACTGCTCATGATTAAGAGCGATAGTTAAAAGTTCGTTATTGTCACTTGCTATGGTGTGAAAATTGAAGTAGATGCTGGGCTGGGATTTTCGGCAATTTTTTTTCAGTTAATTTCCGCATGCTGAAGCCGATCCCCGGCAACGTATACGGATTATGGCACGTTCGATTGGGCGCCAGAATTAAACTTTCGAGGTTTGATTTGGTTGATACTTCAGGCAGATGCTGCGGCTTCTACTCGCTGTAGTGAGTTTCATATACTGACTCTTAATTGGTTGCCCTTGAGACCTTCAGAAATTCAATGTTGCTTCTTAAAATGCAGTTTCCAGCAGGATCGACGTCTTCGAGTTGCATTTAACATTTTCAACACGATTCAAAGTTGAAAAGCTCAAGATTGTGTCTAAAATTTCGGACAATCCAAGCATCGAAGGCTCATTTTTGGCGCACAATCGAACGTGGGTTTAGCTGAGTTCGATCTAGGCCGTCATAGCGCCAACGAAACTTTTTCAGCAGGGAGCTACCGGGCTTAATGTTCGGAACGGCGTAAGCAATATTCATGCACTTATGTAAGAAAATAGATTTACTCACGTAACAACTCTACTGCAGCTTGCTACGATACGGTCGTTTTAAAATAGGCATTTAACTGCGAGCAATAGATCCTCAACAGTGCCGGTATAGCTGATGACCTACCTGATAGGCAGGTATATGTGTGACTGTTAGTTAGATTAATCACTTACTCTAGCTGATCTTAGCCTCAACTCTTCTTAAACTAACCTAACCTATTCCAACTTACTCTAATAACACACAACCCTGAGATCGGCCACATACCCAAAACAGCGACATCCTCAACCACACTTCAGCTGCCAAGATCCTGAATTGATTAATGGTTTTCATACTAATATTAACAATTAAAAGTTTAAAAAAGTATGTGAATGATTTGAAATAAAGAGGCATGGCCTATGCTGTGATATGGGATTTCATAGATAATTAGACTAGCCTAACTGCAGGGGCTAGGAGTAATAAACTAGCCTTGTAGAACTAGATATGCACATACTTACTTGGAATGTCTAGGTCATCGTCAACCGTCATCCTATTAGACAAGACACTTTGGTAACAACAACGTATGAATGCGTCTCACCCTCACTTCACCTCCTATCCATGATTGTTCGCTCAGGTGACTGCGATTTCGGACCATATGCTTCGTTGGCTATAGAAGTAAGAGTAAAATTATGTCGATATATTTTAACCTGACTCATAGCGTCCTCTAGTGTTGAGTAACTTAAGACACGCGAGCACCAAAAGTTGTTTTTTCTTTTTTGGTGTTCTGTGATTAACCTTAAAATTGAAATAAAACTAAAAAAACTAGTTTCAAGGTTTATAGCTGGAACACAGGTATATTACAGATGCTCAAAAAGTCTTTATATGTAGTTTTTCTAAACGAGCATCCACAATTCAATCCCCTTGGAACGTACACAGAAGAGAGCCCACTCTAGCTGCTGATGCTTGATTTTAAAATTGCTTTCAGTTATATGGTGAGAGTTGAATTGATATAAAACCAAGACATTAAGAGTTGCATCGCCACAGGTGTTGCATTGAAATATTCTGCTAAAACATGAACAGCTGAAACTGATATACAAAAATATGATTTTACTCAACTTTTCAAATTTTATTACAATATTTTACATGTCCAATATGATCTTAGGCATATTGCGGAAAATTGTTTATAATAACCATATAACTATCTCGGAAAATTCTTTTCAAGGAATCGGACAACGCCGATTTCGTTTGCCATCATAGAAGGTGTCGCCATATTGCGACAAGCGTTGTCAAAGCGTGTGCTTTATTTCTTGGAGTGAAGTTTTCACTCCAAAGGTTTAATTTTCTTCGTATTTCTTTTTATAACATAAAGTATTTTATAAAGCATTGATAGTACAGAAACTATCAATTTTTTCTTGGTAAGGTAACAAAATGGCTTGCTGAACAAGATGTCGCGCATAGGGATATTCGTTGTAACTCCTCTGGAGGCTACATCTGCGATAGTTTTTACGGCTCGAGGTCTGTATGGACCAAGCCACAACTTCTACTACAATGGAATCTCGGAAACCTGCTGTGCGGTCAACACAGCTCACCACTAAATTACCCAACCAAGATGCTAATCGAGGTAGGCCTAAGCGACATTGGTTACAAAGATAAACCTATTGAATTAACTAGGCCTAATTCATTTATCGGCAGCGTTGTTGCACCTAGGCTCATGCCATTCTGATAGATCACGTGGAGTCCAGAACACATTAACTTAGTTAACTTTAGTAGTTGTAAATGTGGCGCAGCATGGATTTCCCTCTGCCAAAATTACAAATTTAACCTGTCGCTCCACGGGCAACCTTGCGGTAGCCTAGTAGGCTAGGTTAAAAAAAATGGGTCCTTAAACTTTAATTTTGCTGTACATTTATTAAAGTTAGGCTATAAGTTTTGTTGAGTGTTCATTGTAAAGGAGAAGGATTGCTCTTTCTGTCAGTGAAAAAAAATACTGGTAGGCCTAGTCCAACTAAAATCTAGCTACAGAATTTGATTTTTTTTGTTGAAATACAAAAAATGTAAAATCACTGGCCCTTATTTATCTATTGTACTTTCAATCATGTTTTATTATGAATCATTATTAAGATTTTGACTTGCTGAATCTTGTGGTTTGTGAATTTTTTTTCTAGTTAGGTTCAAAAGGCTAGGTGGTATTATTTTACTTTCACTTATGTACACATGATTTTCATGATTTTTATTGTGTTCAGTATGTAAATTGGGTCAATTTAAGACAATTTACATGAATAACTTTTCGTCGCAAATGCTTAGTTTGCGAGATATATGACTTTGAAGTTCCCATTGTTTTTCTATGGGAGAAAATACTAGGTAAGCGATCCCATACAAGTGAAATTAGGGTTGGGTCAGGTAAGGTTGGGTTAGATAAGGTGGTAAAATTTTACTTTCACTTACAAATGTTTTTTTGGGTTTTTGTTGCTTCCAGTATGTTAATTGGGTCAATTTAAGACAATTTACAAGAATAACGTTTCCGTCGCAAATGCTTAGTTT
>LQNS02278097.1:6448028-6458347 GCA_001587735.2 Parhyale hawaiensis
GGGGGGGGGGATCGCATTCTCGGGCAGTTCAGTGGATGGGAGCTGAAGCCCCTTAAGACCCCGTTTCTCTTGCCAAACATATCTCCTGAGACTGTTACTGTCATGCAGCTTTCAGGGGATTTTGATATGTTGCCTATCTCGTTATAGACAGCTGTGATTTCTATACGGAGAGAAACGTATTGATCTATCGAGCAATAGTAGTAGAATTTTTACTAACGCTTCAGTGACACTGCTCATATCGCGCGAGGCTTGATCTATCGAAAAGCTATTTTATCTTACCCTCGCCAAAGGCCTAATCTAGTCGAAACTGTATACTTTTGTACCATAGTTGTTTTTGTGTACTGAGAACTTGTAGCTACTGAGACGTGTTGCGCGATTTAGGCGTGGCCACTGAAGCGTTGGCATTCAAGTTACTGCTACGAGCACTGAGTTGGCAATGTGCGGCTTCACATTGCTTTCATGTTCTATAGTGGGTAACAGGTATGGTTGCTGCCAATTTAGTAGCTAACTTTTTAGATTACGAAAGTTTAAAGCTGTGATCTCTACAGAATTTCACACGGAGCGGTTAGCAATAGTTGCTGGAGCTACAGAATGGGACTCGGGCTCGTCTCGTGTATGTTTTGGGGAGCACCGCCCCAAAGAGCTTCGTAGACTATCCCAGCTTTAGCAAGGCCCCCGTGTGTACAGTGCTCTGCACTGTCCACTACCTGCCGTGTAAAGCAAGCCTTTGAATTTGATGGGAGATCCGTGTGTGCTTTCCACGTGCTGCTTGCTTTGGTTGCACGGCTATTGCTGCCACTACCACTTTTGGTCAGTTATCGTATTCATGCCACACAGCATAACACGGTCTTTTGTCATCTGTTTTTACAGTGTTATTGCTTGAATGGGCTACATATATTTACATGCCCGATACTTTGGTGGAGGTTGTGCTTTTAACAGTACGTGCGTTAGAGGGATCCCAGTATTTGACTCTCCCAACTTATGTTAAGCTGTAAGTTACGCACCCAGGGAGACCCCATTGGTTACGTTTGTAGTTATTAACTAGGCAGGCTTTAAGGAGTCGTCTCTCATTTTGCGCTGACATTGCTCCTTGCATCATTTTCTACTTCTACGTTTAATCTTTGAAGCTATTTAATTCCTTCTTATATCGGCTCATGTTTTTTATTCCATGCTATGTGTTCCTTCTTTTTCATTTTTAAAAACCCCATTGCAGATATTGAGGAGGGTTTAAACTCCAACACTAACATATAATACTCTAATATCCATATCTTCGCTATTAATTTAGCTTAGCCGCATCAACATTCGAAAAACGTGTAGGTTTTTCCTTAGAATAAGCTGTTTAAAGGGTCATCTATGATGTACGCTGTTCATCATAAGGTTAATGATGGTAACTGTTGACTTGATGTAATGTCCACAGGTGACGCGGTGCGGCCACATCTACTGCTATCCCTGCATCCTGCATTACCTCGCTCTCTCTGATAAGAAGTGGCGCTCGTGTCCTATTTGTTACGAGATGGTGGTCAGGGAGGATCTCAAGAGGTGAGTTCCCTGATGGGGGTTTTATTTTGACAGTAGCTAGGTGTGTTGCAGTATTACTTTGTGCAGGAAAAAGCAATGTTTTTTTTTTTTTTCATGACAGATAATAATTACATATCTATACTACTACCATTACCTATTTATATATTCTAAGAACATATAATGTACAATATGTTGTTGAGCGTGTTAGACGCTTTTGGTTGTTGGATTTATATTCCATAGCTGATCCTGTTAATCGCTAACAATGAACTATTTACAAGTAATAGCTAGGTAGTAATCAGTTTCTATACTGCTGTTGGATTCACTTTAGAAATTCAATTGAATTTGTAAAGCCCAGATAGTGATGCAGCTGTAGTATTTGCCAGATAGTATTATATCGGAACACTTGATGGTAAATTAATAATGTGACTTCACCTCTTCAATTATCGGCCACTGTTGATAGCTCTTGTGGCCTTGCTGCCTTACCTATTCATACTTGGCTTGCTATATACAAGATCGTAAAAAATATTCATACGAGCGGCTCAGCATGTCGTATGATTGTTATTGGCAGCGTTGTGTGTGTGGTGCATCCTGACTACAGTGTCGGCAGCACCATAGAGATGCGCCTCATGCGTCGGGACAGGACCTCAATGCTGCCAGTGCCTGTGATGCCCTCCTCTGACCCTCTCTTGCAACACTTGCACGACAGGTCCATACCTGCCACCACTGCTAAGGTAAACAAGAGCAGTACTCGAATGCGCTTGCTGAAAATATATATAGTACATATATACCGCATTTTTACTCTGCCTCTTAGTCTGCTAATTTCTCGTTGACGGTAACTATCTGTGATTAAGAGTTAAGATTATCCAAGTGTTAAAGGGTATTCTTTTTTTATTGTAGAACTTTCATCAGTGTAAGGGCTGACTGACTAATCCTTTTATTACGTAAATCCTGCTATTTAGGAGTATAGATTGGATTCAGTAATTGACAAAAGACTAACCAAGAGACCCATTGTTAGAGGTTAGTTGAAGGCCATTTTTGTCCGCAATGAGCTGTTCCATTATAGCTACAAGTACCTAACTGCTTGTTATGAGGTATTTGGTAATGCCAAACTGTAATGAGGGAACACGCGAGCTATTTTGCTGCTTGGAAAATTCTGTGCATTCGTTGTTGCTTCAAGCTTATGGCTCCTTCTCGATTTGATTTTAGTTGTGGAGCCAATTTTTGTAATGGTGTTATAAGACCTAATATGATTGTACAATGCTACCCGGTTCTCCATGCCTATGGTGATTGTTTCGTTCTTACAGGTTATGGCAATCATTGAAAGAGAGCGTACAGCGTTAGAGGTGCAGATGATGACTGAAGGGTCGGAGCCGGAGGCGTGCTTCATTGAGCAGGCTCTCGCTCTCGTTGCTGAACGGGAGAAGACCATGCCCGACTTCGGTACTTTGGATGACCAGGAGCTTCTCTCCACTGCCCTTAGTGAGGCCTGTATCAGTGATACCGCTCCTACCGCTGAAGTAACAAAGGAACTCCAGTCACCTCCTGCCCTTGATGCTAAAGATATCAACCAAGTAGCTGCTGCTGCTGCTGCTGATTCCAGTGATGGACAACAGAGTCGACAAGACAGGCGCCGCTACAACAGCGGCGAAGAACTAATGAACTTGTATACCTTGGGTTCTTCTGAAACTTCTACTGTCAACAAGCAGAGGACGCCTAGTCCTGCCGTGACAATCTGTACAGCTGGAGAAGCTGCGGATTCTGATGATTCCTCTGCATCATCTTCTCTCTCTGGTGAGGTTACGTTTGGAGACGTTTTCTTCGACGTCTGCCAATCGCCTGATCTGTTGAGCGATTCATCTCTTGGAGCCTTGCTTGCTTCCCCCGACGGTCCAGCCCCAGTTCTCACAAGTCCTACTGAGTGCCTGCAGTTCGAGCTGGAGGAGGAAACACGCCCTGCTGATGACAAAGCTGTTGCGTCGGAGAAGAAGGCTTGCAATGCACCTAAGTCTACATATTACTTCTACCAGGCCAGTGATGGCAGCCACGTTTACCTGCAGCCTCTCAACCTGGCGATGCTTGTTAGCGAATACGGTGCTGCTGAGAGCTGCCCACCGTGCATCACTGCCACCATTGTTGAGAAGGTGAGATATGTGATTAAACCCTTCAGTGGCAACGGTGACTCTTCAAGTAATGCTAGTCATTCAATTATATTTTTAGATTGTGGCGTTTGATCGTGGGTTTGATCGTTATAATCATCAATCTAATGTAAATGCTTACCTCCTCTTATGGGACATAGGAAGGCCTATGGAGCTCGGTTAGTAATGTTAGTTCATATATGAAATAGGTAGCATTGCTGGGGGTCACCTAAGCTGTGGTGGATGCCATCATTTCTCACCTAAAGAACAGCAAAGTTATTTTCTACCATCCCCTCGGCGGGCATAGGATGGGACTTAGTTAGGTTAGTATAGGTTCGCCCATCCAATGTGGGGGCAGCGCCCCCAGGGGGACCCAGTAGGTAACGTTAGCTAGGCCTTCGTGACTGATTTAGGAAGACTTAAGCTGTCTATCCCAAGTAACCATAACCGTGCAGGACTACTTTCTGATAGACACATCAAATTTATGACTCTTATTGTGCTTTAATTTTGCTGTATTAATGAAAGGTCATTGATGTAGTAGATAAGTGAGATTTCCTGGCGTTTTTAAATTAATGTATAAGTAGGCAATGGTGACGTATAAGATGATGCGGTGACAAGGGCATGCAATTTTAAGATATGCTCCTCGTATAACACGGTGTTGGTTTCTTGCGAGAGTTTGGTGTGGATAAATAAGTACTGCTCGCTTGTAGCAAAGCAGAAGCAAGCGCTGTATTGGGGACAGCAGTTGGTGTGCATCGGCATCGCGTGCCTCAGGGTCAAAATGCAGTCGAGACTTAGGGCTAAGTGCACGTCAGTTGTGCTGTTTTACTGGCTCTGGGTCAAGTCGGGGGACTAATAAAGGTGATTAACAGTTCTGTGGTGTACCTGACGAGGCCGTACGATATAATGAAGTGTATGATGACCAGTTTTTCAATCGTGACATGCAGGACTATGGTGTGATGGACGAGTCCGTGCGCCAACGGTTCAAGTATCTGCGTCACGTGCCGCTGTGCTGCTCGTATGAGCTCGTAGAGCTCGACCTCCGACCTCCACTCGTGTCTCAGAAGACTCTGCGTGAGTTCCGGGTGAGTGTGCCGAGGACACCTATCTTGAGTTCTAAATAACTTGTGGAGTCGAGTTTTTTTTTTTAATATCGGTACGCCGTAAGGCTTCTGTTTAGTTCTCCGGGCCCCTCAGGGGGCATAGGGTGGGTCATAAGGTTAGCTTAGTTTCGCGCATCCTATGTTATGGGGAGCAGCGTCCCCATGCGCATTGTATAGATTACCTAAGCCATTGCTAGGCTTTCGGGACGCCTGTCTTTCGTGCCCACTTAACTTCTTTACATCTAGATACTCTTACTGATGATGATTTGTTCTGTTCATCCTCTTCCTTCCAGACTTGCTGTTCCTATGCGCATTGACTCGTACATGGATTTCACGTTTCTTTCGACATTCTTTAGCTATATCTCTTCTTTCCTCCTCTCATTGGATCACTGTGTACTCTATCCATAGGGAAGCTTAAACTAGGAATATACAGTAAGTAGTTTTCCTGGCATAGGCTAACATCATTTTGAACTTTTAAAAACCGACGGACCGTGAGACTGTTAGCTCAGGGAGGGAGGGATTTCTTCCAGTATACACCAGCAGCAGTTCGTTCATCCAGACATTATGTGTTTCTGCTTTCCATTTTCACACTCGTCTCTTACAGTTTCTTGGAAGCCTCAAATACTGGTGCTATTTGGAAACACCTCCCTTTAGTTTCTCCTTCACATTACTGTTTCCTTCCTCTCAACTTGTTCTCATCTGTATTACTTCCACCTGCAAGTGTCTTTCTCTTCTTCTCATTTCTGCTCGGAGTTGCTGTTATTGTGCCTCGTGATGTGTTTACATGGCTACCTCATTATGCCTGACCAACTACTTGTCACTTGTTCCCTATTTTTTTTTCTTAGAACATAATTGTCATTAATAGTGATGCTCATCATACTTTACGACTACGATGCTTTTGTGTCAATTTCTCGATTGTTTAATTTCGTTATTTCTCGCGTGTTCAGACCTCTAGGGAATTTTCTAATACGCGAAATTCCTCGCGCACATTCGCAGACCTCGCTCCACCGGCGCCAGCAAGCTCGTGCCCTGCGTGCAAAGAAGGAGCAGCAAATAGAACACCGCATACGCGAGCAGGAGGAAAAGGAACTCAGTGGCAGACTCTTCCAGCGCGTGAACAGCGCCTTCACTGGCATGACCGCTGCCGTTACTGCTGCTGTCAAGGACACCTGGGCTACCTCCCCAACTGGCGGCTATGAGGAGGACTATCCGCTCATGAGTGTACCTGGGTATGTTTTATTTTTATTTGTGGGAGTACTTGTGCTATTTATCAAATCATCACTAAAGCTAAGGGACGTGAGGCTTTATTGTAGGCTTTACTTTGCGGATCTACGTTTTTCTATGTAAGCTTATTGCTGTTTTTGTTGATCTAGGGTAAAAGATCATTTAACCTTTTTCCTTCTCGTGTTCCGTGCATGGAACATGCTAGTCTTACGTAGAAGACATGTTCATTTAAGGTACACAGGAAGGAAAAGAGTTGATGGAGATCCTCAATAGCTATGTGTCATTGCAACCCTCCGTACTAACCGCGGCGACTTCCCGCAGCAGTGAGAGCGGCGCTCGGACGCGCCACCAGTCAACCTCGTCTGAAGGTCCTTCATCACCAGAGCTCGCTGTCAGCCCTCAGTCCAGCTCCACTACTGCTGCCGCTCAGCACGGCCGTCAGCACACTCGTCGCCAACAGCAGCAGCAGCAGCAACAGCTCTCCTTTGCTAAGGTTCGTGCCGTCTATTGCCTTCTCTCTAGCTGGCAGGGGCTGAACCCTTGTGGGGAGGGGAGGCATCTAGTTGAAACAGGTAACTGCTAAATCCCAAGACCGCCTTTACAAACACAGAAGACATGACCAGCTTGTTGTCAAATTGTAAAGGTCGAAGCCGAAGTACTGGACGACTAGTTTGAGGGAAGTCCAAAAGACTTCAGCTCATGGCTATGGCTACTACTTGTAACCCGAGGCACTAATATGTGTACGGCTCTTTACTAAGCTGTAGCAGAGGCTGACTTCTCTTCGAAGCATGGATACCTTTACTGAACTATGGATTCAAATTTACAAAGCGCACAAGACTTGCCATAGTTTTATTNGCTACTACTTGTAACCCGAGGCACTAATATGTGTACGGCTCTTTACTAAGCTGTAGCAGAGGCTGACTTCTCTTCGAAGCATGGATACCTTTACTGAACTATGGATTCAAATTTACAAAGCGCACAAGACTTGCCATAGTTTTATTTAGCTACTACATGTTGCTGATCATTCAAGGAGTAACATCTCTGCACAGCCTTGATTCTATAATCAGTTGATATGGTTAAGTAGTCATATTTACTGTCAACTGTTGATTACAGCCACTATATAACATAGAAGTTTTGTGTATATTTACTATGGCGCATTGCGTGTAGCCTTCAGCCACCTTAAACCTGTTGAGAATTACTGCATACACCGACCTGGGCTGAAATTTGGCCGAGGCGGGAACCGGGATCACAAAAATGGCCGACGGGGCCAAGGCTGTTGTCACAGTAATAACTTTACCAGGTGCGAAATCACCGAAAGTGACTTCCTCGGGGCCGGGGTGGCAAAAACGACCGGGGCTAGAGCTGATTTAAGTCTTTGGTGATGTAAAGATGTTTGGGGCAAGACAGAACTGACCATCGCTACCTCGATTATTTCCGATGAAACAATGATGCCCCTCCGGGGGCATAGGATGGGCCATAGGGTCAGGTTAGTTGGTTCGCCCATCCTATGTTATGGGGAGTAGCGCCCCCAGGGGGTTTGTGTAGGTTACTTTAGCCATTAGTTAGGTCTTCGGGACGTCTGTCTTTCGTGCCCACTTTGCTTCCTCCCACTTTCATACTCCTACTGTTTTTACGTTTGTCTGTTCTTTCCCGACTTGCTGTTCCCATGCGCGTTGATCCTGTGTGGGAACACCGTCGTGCATTGGCTCCCCGTTTTTCTATCGACATACTATATGTCCCTTCCTTTTCCTCTCTTAGAAGAGCTTAGTATTTATTTAGGGAGGCTTAAATCTTATAATACCGAAACTATGATTGAGAGCCGTTTTGCATTCTATGCCACAGGAGTATTGGGTGTAGCTATATGTCAGAAATGATACAGCATTGAGTAGCGGTAAGTATTGGAGCATATAGAATTCACAGAAATCATTTGAAGAAAAGATCTCGGTGGTGTGGTATCATGGTTATATATGTGTTTCCAAATTATACAATGAAATAAAAATTTTGAACTGTCCATCGACTTATTTCGCCTCGCAGTCAACCGACTCGGCATAAACCAAACCGTTTTATTAATCCTTAATTACCCTCAAATCCCATACGGGACCTGTAACTGCAGTTCATCGAATTTTTTTTTTTTTTTACAGATGTTGAGTGTTCAGCCGTCGAGCAACAGTACTAGCCCTCGTCAGGCATGGCCCTCGCTGGGTCGTTCTACTCCTGTAGCCTCTAGTGCGGCGTGGCCCCGAGCTTCAGGTCAGTTACTGCTATTATCAGTCTTCGTCGAATTTCATCAATACTTTTTCTCTTACTAAATGTGCAGTAGGTAGGTGCTTTACTTCGGCGTTCTGTCAGTGTGTAGAATTTTTGGCTATATCCTCGCTATACAATAAGTTTACTGAGTAGATGTGCAAATATAATACTCCCTCTGTTGAGAAATTTGTGGCTGTGGAGGAAATATTTCAGAACAGGGGGCGTATAGAATATTAAATGTGCATTAGGCCTAGGGTATACTTGAGAGGTGTGACACAATTGGATTATTTGAATTTCCCCACTGTACCATCTGATTGTGAAGTGAGTTGCCAAGTTTTGGTACATGAACCCCTCCGGGGGCATAGGATGGGCCATAGACCATAGGGTTAGATTAGTTAGGTTCGCCCGTCCTATGTTCTGGGGAGTAGCGCCCCCAGGGGGTTTGTGTAGGTTACCTTAGCCATTAGTTAGGCCTTCGGGACGTCTGTCTTTCGTGCCCACTTTGCTTCCTTCCATTTTCATACTCCTACTGAACTTGCTGTTGTCCGTTCTTCCTCTTCTTTCCCGACTTGCTGTTCCCATGCGCGGTGATCCTGTGTGGGAACACCTTCGTGCATGGGTTCCCCGTTTTTCTATCGACATACTATATGTCCCGTCCTTTTCCTCTCTTAGAAGAGCTTAGTATTTATTTAGGGAGGCTTAAATCTTATTATAATACCTAATATCTTTGGTACATGAATCAAGATTGCTGTGCACGTTGGGGTAAGTCATTCTCTCAGGGCTTCCATACGGCTAATGGAATCCAACAGGGTGAGCTTCTCTCACCGCTGCTTATCAACATATGTATTGATGATATTCATAACAGGCGTAATGGTAGTGGAGTTGGGTGTTCCATGGGCAATAGGCGTGGCCACCAATATTTGTGTCTGGGCTTAAACACAAGGTTGAACTTTGGCTACTTTGTTTGTACTTGTAAGCGTATTTTGTGAATCCATTGTGTTCTAAATGAAAGTTATTTATTTTATTTATTTGACATATTCATCATGGCAAGGCAATGGAGATCTATTAGTGATCTATCGTTTACCGCGTTTGAAAGCCTTTATTCCTCATGAACCACTCAAAGACCTCCCACTTCAAACTTTCGTTTCTCCTAGAAGTATCATTGGTTGAGACGCTAGTGAATTATGCGGCTCCTCCTACAGTGTTATTTATGGTTTTATAAATTTTGGCGGCTTCGTCGTCTGTTTTGACTAGTATATCACGTGCAAAATTTGCAAAAAGAAGCCTGGTCTCTCCGACAGTGTCCATTTTACTAAAACACAAAGTTATTAACTAGTCTAACCTACAAACAAAAATGGCGGCGACATTTTGACGTTGTCGCTGTTGTGCCAACTTTAGCCATTACGGCAATACAGTAATGATAATTTGGGTAGGGCCTAAATATCATTGGAATGAAATGTAACAGTAAAAATATAATTAAGTTTCAAATGAATACCCACAGTAAATTATTATACAGCATTGACAGAGTTTGGTTGTGTTGCAATTATCGGGTTTTTCTGTTTGATCACTGGCAGTTACAGTACAGTATATTTAATACCAGGTTTAGTGTGTGAGCATTTCCCTTGATTTCGGCAGCCCCAAAAAGCAGTGGAAGCGCTAGCGTCCAGGCTGCTGCTGCTACTACGGTGTCTGATGACGACGACGAGACGCGTTTCAACGCTCCTGACTTCAGTCAGACTTTCTCTATGGGCATTGATGAGGCCCTTAACAACGCCATCAGCGCTTCCGGACAAGCAGGTACGTAGAAAGTTAGCTCTTGGTTGTTTTAGAATACTCGAAGGGGGCTAAAGAACGGGCCACAGTGTTCGGTTTAGTTGAGTTCGCCCATTCTGTGTTGTAGGGAGCACTTTCATACTCCTATTGACGGTACTGCATTCTGTTTTCCCTATCCCCTCGGGGGCATAGGATGGGCCGCTAGCGGCCACTAAGCAAGGTTCGCGTATCCTATGCTATGGGGAGCTCCGACCCTAAGGGGATTGTGTAGGTTATTTTAGCCATTAGCTAGGCTTTCGGGACGTCTGGATTTCGTGCT
>LQNS02278097.1:6484524-6522959 GCA_001587735.2 Parhyale hawaiensis
ATGAAGGGGTGTACAAGTGATCGGAGACTAAGCCGGTGAACTGTGATGTGTGACTTATGCCTTTACCGTAAGGTTAGGTTAGATAAGGTAAGCTTAGGTTTGTTTAGGTTAGACTTGTTAGCTTCATAGCTATTTTACTTTTCAAGATTGTTCAGTGTGCTGACAAACATTGCTAGGCTATACCGTACGTCCAGAGGGTATCATATGGACATGTCTTTTAAATCATGCAAATAATGCAAAATTCTAAAGAATAAAATGTTCTTTAAATTCATTTTTACATGCACTGGGTGAGTTTCCTAATAATCAGAAACTAAATAATGAAAATAAAATGTTGTCCCTACAGTAAAAAATTCCCACAGACGAATTCAAGAGTTGTTGAAAATTACTAGTTATATCTTGTTAACCCTCAATCATGAATTATAGGGTAAGGGGCCCAAAGGTGATGCACTGCCCCAATGGAGAAGCACCTGCATCTTGGGGTTTTCGGCAGGTGGATGTTGTAAGAAATGTCCAATCTTACATCATTTTTGGTGAATGTTTGGGAGACATATTAAGCTCTTTTTTGCAGGTATTGAACATTCCTTGCAGCGTCTTTTCGCTGCGCTACAGCCTTCCTAACGCAAGTGCGTCTCCATTGGGCCATGTGCATCTCCTTTGAGCCATGTGCACCTCCTTTGGGCCATGTGCGTCTCCTTTGGGCCATGTGCGTCTCCTTTGGGCCATGTGCGTCTCCTTTGGGCCATGTGCGTCTCCTTTGGGCCATGTGCGTCTCCTTTGGGCCATGTGCATCTCCTTTGGGCCATGTGCATCTCCTTTGGGCCATGTGCATCTCCTTTGGGCCATGTGCATCTCCTTTGGGCCATGTGCATCTCCTTTGGGCCACTTACCCTATGTCTCCTTGAGACTGCCTGGCCCTGAGGAGATGCACCTGGCCCAAAAGAAACACCTTTGGTTTTTCACTATCGGGGTCTCTAGCAGTCTGGAGAACAGGGAAAACTCGGGGAAGTAATTCACTCAGGGAAAACTCGGGGAAAAGGGATCTGGAGTCAAAACAGTCTGGGAATTTGTGTAGGGCAGTGGATGGTGTTCATTTTGTGGAGTTATCTTTATGGACGTGGTGTTTCCCCAGAGCCTGAGCCATACAAATATTAGCCCTATTTGTTCCGCAGTGCCAAGGAAACTTGGATGACTGTCTAGCTCTGTTTTGCGGCAAATCCTAATATTGTGAGGGTGATTTATAACGGTTTCAGTCCCATCCAGCTCATAACCCATTGGTGATCACATTATTTGAAAGAAAAATGGACACTCTGTCTCTGACACAGTGACACTCAGGGAGATTTTAGCATAATTATGGGGAACTCAGGGAATTTTAAAAGTCCTGATTGCTAGACTTAGTAGCTTTCAATGCACATAGTCTATGTGCATTAATAGCTACTAAGTTTCACTTTTTTCTGTAAACCTCTGATAACTTTGTTCAGATATCCACAAGACCTCTGAAATTGCAAAAATATAGCTGTCTTAGTACCTACATGTAGCTAGCTATTTATACACAATTCCGTAGAACAGTCATTTCTTTGCTTTTCGTGAGAAACTGGCCTATAATTGACTGTTCTATTGCTGCTGTCTTCACGTCAAGATATTACAGCTTGCATAGCTGCATCATTTTTGGTGGGTGTTTGGGAGTCAGCTTTGGTTGGGGTGAGACAAAAAGTCTGGAAGAAATAGATAGGGCTAGGAGTGCACTTATTTTATAGGCACATGACTTGGCTACAAAGTTCAAACCTTATGTAACTACCTACCTATAAGTTTACTCATAAAAGATGGTCAAGTGGGGAAAGGGAGAAAATTTGTGAAGGATTTAAACATTGTCTCACCTCGCCCCAGGACCATAATTGTCTCAACTCACCCCCACCAATGCTATTGAGCATTTTTTTTACAGGTTCTGGACTTTTCTTATAATGTCTAGTTTTTGTGCCGCAGGTTTTTTTTTAGCTACCACAAATGCATCTACATTGGGCCAGGGCATCTCCTCTGGGCTTACTCTAATATTGTAGCTAACTACTTTTTGTAAAAAGTTGCTGGTCCAATTATATGGTCATGCTCATTGCAGCTAGCTAGCTAGCTATAAATAGTCTTATCACCTACGAATATTAGGAATTGGGAGCTGGAGAGGTGGAGGATTCAGAATTGAATTTAGCTGTGTAACTGCACACTCTTGATGACTACACTCTGGCCAGAAAGCAGTTTGAATACAGTTCAACATCTATTTGGGTAGTAGTTACCTATAACCAGTTGGTCATTATATTAAAGCATATTAATATTTGATTTAATTATGATGATCACATTTAACTGGAAATTTTTTTTTAAATATCAACCCTTTTTCTTCTTATTGAAGGTAAAAGTTTTCTGCTTGCTGTTACTGGCAGTACATTCAGAAAATTGCAACAAACAATTTTTGTTTTGTGAATGCTTTGCCTCCCAAGCCCACAAGTTGATGTGTCCAAGACTATAATAATGATTCACTTGTTGTTGATTAGGCCTTAGCTAATGACTAGAGAGATAAGGCAGCTATTGATATATTTAGGGCTACCTAATTTAGTGTTGCTGTTTATTTAAATCTAGTTTGTCAGTCTGTTTGATGCTTATTGTGATAGAATCTCAAATTGCCCTATATTTATTGCTATGCCAAATTTCAGAATTATTTTGATTCTATTTGATTCTAAACTTCTATTTCTGAGGCTACTGTCACCATGGCATGGGCCTATCTATTGAAGAGTTACATTCAACTCTCTAAAGCATTTAGCTAATATAGAATGGAATTTGTGTAATTATCCCATTTGTTAATGAATGATGAAGATGCAGCCCCACCACCATGAGTATCTGCCAGTTGCACAAGAATCTCCCACTCAACCCAGCCCAACTTTATCATCAGATGCACTGCTGCATGGCCATTGTTATGATGACTTCTCTCCTCACTCGACTACCTCAGTGGCTGCCTCTCCCTCTACTTCTGTAGCCAGTAAAACCTCCAGTAACCAAAGTGCAGTGAGCCAGGAAGGTGGTGTGTCAGATGCTCCTGCTGCTGGCACTACGTCTGACAGTAGCGTGATGGTGGTGGGTCCCAGGAAGCGTGGGGTCTTGGGAGCACTAGCACGAGTTTTCACGTGTGGTGTTGCAGATGGCAGGAGGGAACAGCGCTGTCATGGGGTTTGTGGATCACATTATTTATGCCTGCATTGAGTGTTTGCACTTTAGATCATCTTGTGTTAGTGCTTGCGTTCTGTATCTAGTTACTACCTGCCTCCCCATTACCTTATTGTATCATGAGAATGTGCTCAGTTTATGTTGTTCTTAAGTTATGTATGTTGGTATGCAGATCCATGATATTTTGGAAGTATATACCATAACCAAATGCTCAATTTTGATCTATGAATCTTTTTACTTTCAAACAACCTGCCTGCTTAGCTGAAATTTTAAACAACTTTTGCATCAACTTTAGCTAAAATTTGGCTCAGAGTTCTTGACAAACATAAAAAGAATGATGGATGCTAGATAAATAGCACCCAAAGAGTTTTAAGCTGAATTCTAGTCCCCAACAATTACCTATGCAATGAAATCAAGTACCAGTAACTACTAGAATAAATTGCAACTGGACTACTTGTTTTCTAGAACAGTGGTGTGTGATACTGTTGAAGTAGGGGTAGTAAACAGCCTCACTTCTACTGGAGAATGGCCCCCGAGTTCTGACATTGCTATCCTGCATGACTGCTATGTCAGAATCCATTCTTAAATTTGTGTGAAAGAATTACAGAAATCTCAAAATGGAATTGAACCACCCCCATCCCACTTTAGCAACTATTGACCACCACAGGCTTCACTGTTTCTGTAGCTGTGTATTTGATTTACTTTTGTTGCTATATAAGTAAAAGTCAATACCGTAGTTTTTGACTTATAGGCTAGATAGCTACATTTTTAAATTAGTGCCTTATTAATTTACCCTTTTTTAGTTTTTTATCAACTGTGAAATATTTTATATACCTAGTTTTTCTCTTATAGCTACCTATATTTAGCTATTGCTTCATTATTGTGTGATGCTACGTGCTATTTTTTTACATTATTTAATTCTGGTTTGTATTAGGGGTGTACCGATAGCTACAACTTTTGCTGCCAATACAGATACCCAGCAATTGGCCACAACCGATACACCATTATCTAAAAGTTGCCAATATGGTACTTTACCAATACCTATGCTTTTCTTGAAAGGTAGAAATATCAGAGAACATATATACTTATAAATCAGTGTGATTATTTTGTTGAATATACATAGCTAATTTTTATCTTCAAAATAATGTCACATCATACATGAATTTCTTGAGAATGCATATGGTAAAGTTGGTTACTATAGTAACTCAAAGCATAGTTGACCCAATGTGGAGTTTCAAGATAAGAAATGAAAGGAGGCACATAGCTATGTGCTGTTGGATCCATTGTGTTACCGTACTGTAGCTCTAACCAATTGAATCTCTAATTGTATTTGAATTTACCATTTCTGATTAGACATCTGGTAATAATAGTAGCTACCTACACTAGTTATGCAGTAGAAGGCTGAAAGTAAAACCCTATGTGGAATCTGATCACAATGAGTCAATTGTAAAGGTATCATTTCATTGACAGGCTAAATGAGACTGATGGGAGCAAAGTCCTGGAGCATGTTTCCCAAGCAAATTTCATGAGTATAGATTGGTGCTGCTTCTTTTAGCTTGAATTTCAGACTTTAGTGCTGAACAGTACAAAACTAGCGAGTTGGAAAAAAGTAAGAGCAGCACAAAAATCATCACTAGCAGTAAAAGCAGGCAGAAAGTCAGAAACACTGTAGTCAAACGTATGATTGCATGTTTTGACAGGCTAAACGTTGTCAGAAAACAACAAATTGTTGCGTTTGCGCAGAATTTGCAGTATTTATTTCAGAAATTCGGTGGTCGGCTATGCGATGACTGACCCGTAAGTTCGCTGTCATTTGACTACTAAACTAAAAATCCAATCCTCTTATAGACCAGGGCAGGAAAATATTCCGCTCGTAGACACGAGTTTCCTAAGCTTTCAACTATGATAACTCATTTTTATTTTTTCCTGTTAGCGCCTAGCATGATAAATGAAAGTAATTTTTCATTCTCATCATCCAGAATACACTGCATTTGATACAGATGAATAGCGAACTGTACTGAATGCATTTATGCTCGGTGCTTGTATTTGTGCTGGCATTGGCACAGAGTTCAGCAGAGGTAGAGTACCGTATGAAATAGTTGTATGAGTAGAGAATGTAGCTAGTTTGGTTTGAGCCATGTCTGGCACGCAGTGCAGGAAAGTGTTAATGAGAAAGGATTAACAGTGGAAAAAGAAACACAGATTTCTTTATAATACTGTATATAAAAGATGAAAAATAAACCTACCTAGTCTCGAAAAGGTATAATGATGCTAAAGCTACTTACTACATCTATATCAGCCATAAAGATTATATTTTCCAATAACCGGACCCACCATACATAATGTTTGAGCCTAATTTTTGTAACCTTCACTGACTACAATTTGCCATAGTTTCACAAGCTGATTCTAAGAAATGTTCCTGCTCTGGTACTAGCTACTTACAGTAAGTCCTCGCTATTTGTGGGGGTTAGGTTCCAAGGAAGCGCCACGAATACCGAATCCGTGAATAGCGAATAATCAAAACGTAGGAAATGAAAGTTACGTTCCAGAAGGTCTGAAAACCGTGAAAAGCGAATACTTGAAAAACATAGGAATTAAATAGGATGCGTATTACGAACCCGTGAATAGCGAATACACTCTACAAAATTACATATACTGTATATGTAGCTCACTCCAAGCACTTTACCAACAGATGCACTTGTGTCACATCTAGCCAACATGTCTAACACTTTGATTTTATTTTCAAGAGTCATAACTCGCTTCTGTCTCTTTGGCGGGAGACCGGAGTCTTTGCCTTCCATAGTTGCACAAAATTCTATCTTGTCACTGCAGTTTTATAGTCAGTTATGATAGTTAATTATTATTCTCTATACGTATGTATCGTCAAATTATATGCACTAAATAATGCTTTATCACAAAACAATGTTATCTGAAACGAAACAGAAAACTTTACAACACAACAACACAAATCATAAACAACGTTATCTGAAACGAAACTGAAAACCGCAGAGCAACACAAAACAATAGAAATATAAAAATAAAAATCTGCAGTTAGATGCAAACCGCGAGTAATCGAAACCTAACCCGCGAATGCAGCAGCATTTACGTGGCCGCGAATAACCGAAACCGTGAATACAGAACTCGCGAATGGCGAGGATTTACTGTGCCGGGCAATATTTTCGTTACAGATCATCTTTTACTATCATAATGAATAAAAAAAAAATGAATGAGCTCAATTACTAGAATAATTTCATCTACTGCTCATTATGCTTTGGTCAGCAAAAGTTGCCGCATTCAAACTTGAATAATTTTTCCCAAAATATCCTCGGTATGGGCAATATCAATCCTTTTTCTAGCCGATTCTGATACCCCAAAAAGTGGCCAATATATCTTTTACTGATACTGATAGTACCTATACTTGGCTTCTTATCAAAGCAACAATTGAATAATTTGACAGTTGAAAAGATGCCACATATATAAAATTGAGATGAACTTTCATATATATAGTAGCTAACTAGACTATATTTTAAAACATACTAACATGAGCACCTATTGCCAAAACTATGTTAGCATGAACATTTGAGCTTGTTGGATGCTGTGCATCTGGCATAACTTGTGATCTGGTTATTTAAAGGCCATTTTGGGACTCAATATTTCACTTTGGTTCAAGTGAAATTCAAAGGGTCATATTGACATTAAGGTGTAAAGAACAGCTAGATACCTACCAGTCACAGATAGTCACCTAATGACAAATTATAATTATTATTAAATTGTTTGGTATATAGCTAGCTATTTATTATAATGAACTGTTAGAAAATCTGTAAGTCAAGTTCTTAGTAGCTAGATCTATTTTGGGAGAACTACCTAGTTACTTCTGATATTTAACAACCTAATTTATAATATCAGTATCTATGGTAGTATAATGGTTCATACATAGCCTACTGTCTCAACTTATATAAACTTCCTTAGCTAGTTATTAAAATTGTATATTGATATGAATTTTTAGTGCCTAGCTAAGTAGGTATGGTATGCATGGTAATTAAAAGGACCTATTTCTATTTATTAGCTAAGTCGGTAACATGGTAATTGGAAGGAATGGGAGCCTATTGATTATTCTATTTTTCTTTATCCATTCATTGGCTTCCTTTTACTAACTAGTGCAATGAATAGGTAGACTAATGTGCATATAGCTACTAGGTAGTATGTGTGACAGAGGATCCAGTTATTATTTTCTATGTTATTCCCGCACGTAGCTGTTTTGTGCTACCTGCACGTCCATAGTGGAGCAGATATATATGCTGTGGAAGAATGTAATATTTGTTGCAAGCCTTGTACCGTATCTGCTATTGCATATTATTTTTTAGTGCGTGTCTTTTTTTTTTGCAGTAGCTATTCAATTGTTATACCTATTTTTATTTCTTTTATTAGTAAAATTGTTATTTTCAATTTGAATATTGTTTTATTTTTGTCCATCCTTTCAGCTATATTTTGAACAGTGTTTGCATTAGCTATCTGCAACTTACTTCTATTTCCGAATTGCTTTGTTATTTAGTCAGTGTGTTATGGATGATTATTGGTTATAGTATGCTCTATTGAAGTGTAGGGTCTGCATGCTTTTAGTGTACGTGTATTTCACTTTTGGGCCCACAAGCTGTTGTTTCTTTGTCTCATTGGCTAGTGAGTGGCCTAGAAATGTCAAAACACCTTGTACTGAACGGAATACAGTAGCCAGCATCAATGCATAGCCTACCAGTAGGTAGGTATTGTGTCTTGATTCTGGCTAAGTTATTTTTGTGGGAATTGTTGCCTTTTCCATGTTCTTGCTGATGGTGTAGGTAGATATCTTTGGATGTTTACTTACTGTGTTCATGCATATTATACCTTTATAGTTATGTGAAAACAATATGCCATGTGAGAGCTTGTCTAGTAGTTATATACTACTGACACCATTTGTTACATGAATGATATATGGTATGGTTTTCCTAATCCAATTATTTCTCACCAATGCATCCATCTGGTTTGAAAACATTAAATCTAGATAGTGAGCTAGGTAGGTACAGTACCACTGGAGTTCTGATAAACTAGAGGTCGCTTCTTCCTGGAGGATCATCCCATCAGTGATTCAATAGATTCATGCATTGATCATCTTCATAAATTTATTCAATGTAGCTTCAGCAGTTTTTTGGCCCACTTTTATACCCATATGGGTACAGTATTGTGGTAATCTGGAGTAGGTAGCTATACCAAGCTTATTACTGGATGGTTACCATACCTAACAAAACGTTTCCAATACTTTCCATCACTCAGAGCATTCCATTGCTTTATGTGACTAGAGGTTTGCATGAAAGTAATCAAGGCACCTCAGTACAAGATGTAGCTACCTGGCAGTGATCTTGGTACCAGGGATGTCAGTTCTTAAGAACAGTAGATGTTTTTTTTTGTGGTATTGGCTAAAAAATAAAAATGCTGGATGTTTAGCTAAACTTGTGGCTAATTAGTGTAGAAGGAGCCAAAGCCTAGCTATATTCTTAATTAGCTACTGGTAGCTAATTCAAACTACATATTAAAAACATTAAATTTTTAATTTCTGAGCTACAAAGTAATCACATAGAATGAAGCAGTTATGTAGTAAAGCTAGGTAGCTACTGAAAATTTTGAAACTTTGAGAAGAAGAAGAAGAATTGAGATCATCTGCACCCATCTCCTGCACTTATTTTGGGTTTCATTGTCACCTTGGCTGAAGATGTCCTGAACTTGAACTACAAGAATGTTATTAGGAAAAATTCTGTAGTTTAAATTTTGCTCTCTACTTTCCAGATTTTGACGTACAGTATATAGTTGAATAATAATTCGCTATTAAGCTGTAAAAGCAGCTGATAAATGAGTGGAAAGTAGAGTGTTTATGAATGATTGCACCAATACTAGGTATGCCATAGCTTATAGCTGGCATAGGTAGGCCAGAGGGTTAGCTTTGTTAGGTTTTTACCTTCTTTGTTATGCATGAGTTGGTGTTTTTTTTTTATTTCTCTGACCTTTTGATAATTTTTACTGTTTCCCTTATGTTCTGATATGTTGTTCTGTGCTTGGGCTCCCTCATTTTTATGACATATCATACCTATTGTGTGCCTCTTTCTTTGCTCATTATTTTTCCAATACCATAGCCTATTCCATCTAGGAAGGGTTGAACTTATGTAGCTAATAGCTACCTAAGAAAACTGCGAATGATAATGCTGTGGCATTAGACAAAACAGTGCATTCTTTTATAAATACATGTAAGTGATGTAACATTAAAATAATGACCACTTTTAGCAGCTTTTTAAGTAGCGAGCTAATGAAAGCATAAAAAATTTTAGGAAACTGAGAAAATTGATTGGTAAATAAATAATGCTAAAAGTGGTTATTAGACTATTTTAATTTGATAGGTATGTCGTACAGAAGGGTTGTTTCCCTAATTTACTAAAATACATGCAAGTATATTGGTACTGCAGTGAGCCTACCTAATATTTGAAAGCTAACAAACCATCTACAGCAGTGAGGAAAAAATAACCTCATTCATTTTTGAAATCACACATTAATGTAGCTAGCTTATTTAACAAAAAAAGTGTCAGTTTCAGTTACTAATTAACAGCCTCTAAGTTACCTGAGTATCAGTACTGGTAGGTATAAGTTGAAAGCTAGGTACCTACTGGTATTGGCAGGAGAGTTATCAGTAGCAGCACTTCTCTTTGCTATAGGTACTCATCAACACAGTGCTTGGCAGACAAATTATTGGCTGGATGAATTGTGTCACTGTCTGACAGTTGTTTAGCTTTTGTAATGAAATCAGCGTATGTTTTGACTGGGCACAATGATATAGAAATATGTATTGACATATTTTTTGTTTTGGCCTGATGACTTCCATTAGTTACTGAGCATAAGTGTCTGCAGATCTAGGCTGTGTATTTTTGTTTAATTTTCAGATGCCTTTGCATGCCCATTATTGTTTGACATGACGTAGTAAATTGTGAAGCCTTGCTTCTGTCTGTTAGGTGCTTCTGAAATTCACTTAGTACCTAATCAATTGATGTTATAGATATGTAGGTATCTATATACCACTGTAGATATAGAGTGCCAGTAAAAACTCTGGAGTCCTTCTAATGATATTCAATTAGAAAGACTTTTTGAGACTCTAATAAATGAAGCATTTCAACATAGGCTTAATTGTAGTTTCATTAGTTTGTCCCTATTTCACAGTGAATTTAATGTGGCAGTAATGAGTGACTATGAAATCTAGAAGGCTTCAACCTTATAAGTTTGTTTTAGAACCATAACTGTATTTATAGGGGAGGATGTTTTTAAATTAAAGGAGGTTTCACCAACTGGTTGGAGTAGCTAATATGAATTACAAATAGTCATCACTATAGGCCTAGGTTGTAGAAAACTTGTTTAAGAAGCAGCTTTCCATAGAAAATTGTTGTAACCACATGGCAACAAAATATACAAACTGAGAAGAATATTAGCTCTGGCTTCAAGTTCATGTTGGTGTTGTATGATAGCTGCTTAGTGTTGGATGAAGTCTACCTGAAAATTTCAAATCTTGTCAGAAAGCATGCCTGAAAGACACAAAGCCCTTGAGAGCAAAAGTCAAATTACTAATTTCCTATTTGGTAATGCATAATTGTTTCCCAGTTAAGGATTTACCTACAAATTTATTTTTCTTGCAAATCGAGATAGATTTCACAAGTTTTAGCCAGCACTTGAGCCATTTTAAAATATGCTTTTCAAGTTAGATGGTTAGGTGTAGCCTACTTTTTTAATGCTTTGGTATTGTGATTTTATCTGTACATAAATGTAGCTAATGGCAAAATTATTATGCTGTTCAGTGTTGAATTTCAACTGATCTTCCTAAGTTGTTTAGGGCCTAGTCCAGACCATTGTTGAATAAATTTTTTATATGGTTTCCCTATTAGAAATTTCCAATTTGCTTTTTTCCCCTAATACAAAAACGAGATTACAGTACTCTACCATAACTCCCCATTATTAGGTAGGTACTGTGTTGTAGGTTCAGGATTGATTTCCCCTAGAGAGCACCTATGACTAGAGGCCATAGCTTCAAAGCGTTAGGTCTACCTATAGCTACTATGTAATGGGGAGTCTCATTTGCAGGAGTAGCTAGGTAGGCTACCTAGCTTACATAGGTTGACCCCAAGCATTAAACTGTTTTGACATCTTTCATTCCTTGCTTGCTGGGCTTTCTTTTTCCTACACGTACTAACAGCCTTTATTATTTCCTTCCTTGACTCTTCTGTTTTGTTGCTATGTGCAGTAATTCTCGTAGGTACTGGTTTTGCTTAGCATTGTCAAGTTGTCATTGATAACTTCTTTTTGTTGGATCCTTGTTATGGAAAGAGAGGCTTAAATTTCAATCATAGTTAGCAGTCATTGACACCACACTCACTGAAGCACAGTAATTGTATGACTTTAAAATTCCTATTTTTTTTAATGTTGCTGTTGATTCCAGTCATGTGTTTGAGATCGACTTGTACCCTCTTTTTCCAGGCTGACTGTTGCAGATGCTGCGGCAAGGGTGGGTCTTGTGCTAAAAGTAGTGATACAGGCAGCCAAGGGTCTTGCTGCAACCATAACAACTGCTGTGTGTGTTGCAGTAGTGACACAAACTACAGCAAAGACAAGGGCTTTAGTTGTAGTGCTTGTTGCAATAAAGCAAGTGAGAACGCCAGTAGAAATTGTTGCAACTGTTGCAACACAAGCAGCGGTTGCCAATGCTGCTGTGGCGGCAACAGAAAAGGTCATTGCTGCTGCTGCTACTGCACACCAGTGTGCCGTGCAGCAGATGATCCTGCTGCTGCTGGCGCCATGGGGTCTACTTCGGCGCAGCGCAAGTGGCAGGTGAGCTCCTGCTGCTGCTATAATGTCCTTGCAGTGGTACCTTCCTACAGTAGGTACCTAGCTACCTAATGTGTTATTGTTCAAGGATTATGTGGTGCTTTGTTTTTGTCACCTACTACAGTTGAACCTCATTCAGCAACTAGCTATTATTCATATCCAAAGTTTACTTTTAATGCAAAACAGTTAAGTAAAATCGCTGTTCCCTTTAGCTATAGATAAAGGTTAGATATGGAACCCAAGAGAGCTCATATCGTTTTATGATTTGCACATTACACTTTACTTCTCAAAGAGCAAAGTCTTTGACTGTTTTTACTGCTTATTTTATGAAGCACCTGTAGCCACTGCCAGGTGCTCATTAAGTGCATCTGCGATGCATTATACTTCATCTGTATGCAGCTAGCTACGGTACTGTTTGCAGTATGCTTCCTTACGACTATTATTAGCTACTCACTCTCATGGTCCCTCAGGGGGCATAGGATGGGCCATAGGGTTATGTTAGTTTAGGCTTGCTCATCCTATGTTATGGGGCCCATTTTCCTGCCCAACAGCCCAGGTTGCCCGCGTAGGTTATCTCAGCCATTAGCAATGCCTTCGGGACGTCTGTCTTTCGTGCCCACTTTGCTTCCTATTCGATTTCATGCTCCTTCTTGCTCGTGCTTTATTCTGTTCTTCCTCTTCTTTCCCTACTTGCTGTACCCATGCACGTTGATCCTGTGTGGGAACACCTTCTTGCATGGATTCCCGTTTCTATTGACGTACTATATGTCCCTTGCTTTTTCCTCTGTGATATCGTTCTGCTCGGAAATGGAGGCTTAAACTTTCTGACTATAACTACTCACATGCTTTGGCTGCAAGTAAACTTAATAAGTAACATTAAGTGGGACAGCTGCCCATGCGTGAGGGTAAATTTCACTCCTCAGTTTTTTGTAGAATTGTCATAGCATGGTTTAGATTTTGATGATAATACAGTAATTAAAAGTATTGAAGCAGGCACCGTATGCTTTGACAGCTGCGCTAAGAAATTCAGAGCTTCTCATATACCATCAAGGGTGCACCATCTCCCCACTTAGCTTGTGGTAAATATTGAGGATAGCCTGTCAAATAATGATGCTGACACTCATACCAAATGAACTCATCGTTTTATGCTGCTTTATAATTTCCTTCAGAGGGTTTTTTTTTGCAGTGCCAATGTCACTGTTTGAATAGAGAGTAAATAGTTACCATATTTTGCTCTCTAAAGTTCAGATGTCAACCTATTCTGAGAACTAGCTATGATGTAATGGTAGTGCAGTAAGCCACAGACATATTGGTAGGTTTGCTGATCCGGTGTGACTTGGGCGTTACACCCCAGTGGACTGCATAGTGTAATTTTCAGTTGAGTGCTTGCAATAGCTACAAAAGAAGAGCTTCTAGGATATAGCTAAGTTGTGCAAATGTGGCCGTTCATTGCAGCAGCTCTTCACAAAGCCTGTAGCTATCTGCTAAATGCTTTCAGTGGCTAGCTGCGGTATAGGTACTAAAGGTAGTTACTTGAATATTAGTTGTTTACATATTGGAATTTTTCTGCATGGCAATGCATAGCTACTCGAGGCTCCTGCCTGAACTACTAGCACACAAATCATTACCAGCGCCTATAGTGACAATAAATTGACGATATCTTGGCAATAGTGCTGCACGTGTCCCCCATGTCTGCCCGGTGCTCGGTCAATATTGTGTTCAAGGGATCTTTGACTCCTTTTCTGTGTCAGGCTCTTATTGTCTGAGTCATGGGTTTCTACCAGCACTTTTTCTTCTTCTTGCTGCTGTTGCTTGTTCAGTTTCAATAGTAGACTTACTGTTGCTTCGCCAGGTGTATCCCGGCCGTAACAAGTTCTGCTGCGATGGCCGTGTTGTGATGGCACACCAGCCCGGTATCTTTTATGTTACCTTGGGCCTCATCATAATCACCAACACCCTCTTCTTCGTCTTTGAGTAAGTAATGCCTCGTAAATTTGAAGATATTGATTGAGTATTATTGTAACTTAGTAAAACTAGGCAACTCTGGCATGACTGATTTGATAGAGGGTTTATGTTTTTTGGTATCTGTGTCATAGTTTCAAATTTTATCCTTTACTAGCCACATTAAATATAGTTTTCATAGGAATAGCACCATTTGAAAATGAACCCTGAGATCAACCTGAGTAGTGAAGGGCAAGTATCATTCTAGATCTCCAGTTTTTTTCTTCCTCTTTAAATAATCAATTTAAAATTTTTACATGGAGGTTCATCCTTTGCAGCCTTATTGAGCCGTGACTTGTATGAGTACCTAAATCGTTTTCTAGGCCATGGTTTAATAAACATTGAAGGCACATGTGGTAAAATTTTGTGTACACTGAAGGCTAACAAATCGCGTAAGATGCGCCTAGAAAAATTTAATAATATTTGAAAAAATGGGGTCACTTTTAGTGTGTAGGTGAAGACGCACAAGCGCGGGTAATGGCGAGCTTGTGGTAATAAATTCTGTAACTTAACAGCCTGTAGCTGTTATCTCGGGATGCGCTGTCAACAGTGCCAGAAGTACTGCAGCTATTTTGGAGGCCTTATAGGTAATTTTTCATTACGTGTGATTACTCCCGATACCGTTCACCTATAGCTCTCTATATCTATGTTTCTCATGTCTCCTGTGCAGCTGCCCTTACCTCACACTGCAGCTGTCACCCATCATCCCTGCTGTGGGTGCCGTGCTGTTCCTCTTTGTAGTCTCCACGCTTCTTCACACCAGCTTCACTGATCCTGGCATCATTCCTCGAGCTACGTTGGATGAGGCCCTATACACGGAGCGACAGATAGGTTTGTAGCTCGCTCTCGCGGTCAAGGCTACCTACTTTGGAGCGGTGGATGAGAAGGCTGTTTCTACGCAAGTGGTGGGAGAACCACTAATTTAGTCTATATTGTTCATAGGTAGTTATTTAACTGGAATAGATGAGACCTTCAGCTCCAAACAACGTCAAGATCTGCATCACATTGTGTCGTCATTAAGCTGTTAAATAAGGATGATGACAAGCTCGGCAGATTTGTAAGCATGAACAGCTCGTTACTGCTCTTACGAAATGTATGCTGTCTATTACCTACTTTTTCCTTTCACGCTTTTGGGGATGCTACTAAAGTATGCCATTGAATACGCGCATGTTAGGATATGGCCTCTACGCTTGTTTTTATTTTACGACTTCAAAGTGTTATTGCGGAATTGTTGTAACCATCATGGAGATTTGTTTCACTGTTTACAAAGCGTGCTTGTTTCCTATGAAATGGCATAAGAGTATAGTTCGGTAAGATAGGTAGAAGCACCTCACGTGAACTTCTTAGTTTACTTACAGTACCTTATGTTTGCCGCAATTTCTTTTCCATATGCTGACATTTCCCCTCCCCCCCCGTTTACATTCACTGCTTAACGCTTTCTCTTATTTCTCGACTTGTTTTGCCCACGATACCCTTGCGTGGCACTCCTCCTTCCGTTCTCCCCTCTTTACAGACAACATTCACGTCCTTCGCTTTTCTTCTTTTTTTATCTACTAAGCATTCCACAAAATTCTGTGTACCGTAACGTAATACCCTGCAGAGGTGGTCAATGAAGGTGCCGGCCTGAGCTACAGGCCGCCCCCGCGCACCAAGGAAGTCACCATCAACGGTGTCACCGTCAAGCTCAAATACTGCTTCACCTGCAAGATCTTCAGGCCGCCCCGTGCCTCTCATTGCTCCATATGTGACAATTGTGTCGGTAAGTGGCATTCTTGCTCAAGCCTCGTGCACACTACCGTAGAAATGTGTCCACACTCTGGCGTTTTTCCTGATCGCTGCAAATTTCGCTCGTCATATTGCAACTTCGTGCATTTTTTCCCAATTTTTTATTTTCGCGTAGTTTAGGCTTTGCAGAGAGCGCGTGCTCTGCTAGAGAGCAGGTGTAAACAAATGGTATCTGCATTCATAGTAACTTTTCTTGAGCAGTCAAGATAAAGTCAAATAAGTTAGCAGCCGCGTCAAAAAACGTAATTTACTTGGTTTAAGTCACTGCCACACCAATGCTGCAAGCCACCTGCGACGCAACAAATTTGTCGCGCAAAAAAAGTAACATTGAGTATAGCAATATAATGTCCATTTCGACGCAGCCAGCTCGCGCGACACACTTCACATTGCTGTCGGTCACAGGCACCACTTCGCCTGAAAAATCCCTTTGCACTGCTTGTTGCGCTTGTGTAGCTCTGACCTACGCTTGCGTCAGCAACGTAGTTGTCCACTATGCCGATGGAACGTTGCGTACGCGGTGTACAGCAGCTGTGGACGCGGCCTTGCGGTTATTGCTGCGTTTTGCTAAATCGTACAGATGACTTTCGCACGCATTTGCGGTAGTTGTGGACAAGCTATCAGTTTAATATATTGTGTGCGGTGTTGGTACCCTTAATAAACCAAACCTCACTAAACTAGTTTAGGTCAGGGTGTGTATGGGGGTTTTACCAGGACTGATAAAACCAACAAAAACTATTGTCAAAAACCCTGATGAATCTTCAGGCCTGGTAAAACCCTAAAACACCCTGGTAAACCTCTTCGAACTACAGATAAAGTAAGTACGATCATTGGAGGCACAGGCCGCACAGCTGCCCTTACCTCATACAAGTTCCCAGTGATCGTAATCTCAGTATCACTGTCACCACAGCCGGCCTGATTCTTCGATTACTGGTATAATTACTGGAATAAATAAAACTCCTAAGGTTAGTGCCTTGAGGGCCAAATGTAGGAACAGTATTACAATTCCTAATTTTACCATGTTTATAATTGTAGGTATTACTGATTTCTATTTAAAATTCCAATAAACATTGAAAGTTATGCAACAAAAGGAAAGCCAATTGCTTGGCAACAGACTAACAGAACTGGGTATGTTCTGATAATGGAAAATGTCTTCTAAGAGTTGAAGTGCCAACATTAGTGGTTTCAGGGCCAAAGTTAGTACTGTGCTTATAATTGTAAGTAACTATAAAAGGAACACAAATAAAAAATATTTGTTAACTTAATATTTGATGCTTAAACTCTAGTATGAGTACAGCATGGTAGCCAACAGGCAAGTTGAGAAAAATTCTGAGTCAGCCATCGCAATCAAAAGTAAAAACATAGTCGAGAAAAAAAAAATGCATTAAATGTCCTTCTGATTGAAGGAGCTAACTAGAACGCCTCGGTGGCGTAAGACCATCACCCGCGGTAGGGGCAGATTCAATGAAGTCATTTTCGATGAACGAGGCTAGGGCACAATATTATCCAAAAAGTGACGCAAGCTATCAAGCCGTTTTCCCGAAAACTGAATATGAATTGAGTGTATATAGCTATGCTATAAAGTTAAATATTTTAAATGTAGATTCAAAGTTCAAAACATTTGCAAAAATATAAAAAAAATACCTTCTGCCTATAGCTAGCTGGATGGATAAACACAAACGTTTCCATACACAGTAGCTGCAAGATTCATCAAGCAATTTTCCAAAAAACTACTTGTGAACTCACATTTAGTGTATACAGAACGCAGACCGCCTAGGCTATGATATGAAATGTGTTCAGGTCTAGATTAAAAGTCCGAAAAGTTTTTTAGTTAAATTTTTCTAAGCATATATGTAGCTAGATATATAATGAACAATATGTCCAAAAGACAAAAGGTATCAAGTCGTTTGCCTTTGCTATGTAATAGAGAGAGAAGTGTGTGATGGACTGACAAACACGAGCGATGACAGTAGCCATGCAATGGTTCAGCCCGTTGGCTGACAATTTATATTGATATAAAATTATGTATCCCAACGAATACTGCAGTACAGTAAATGCGGTGAATAAATTATCGCTCTGCCATACTCACACTTGTGTCGGATACAACGGTGACGCATCCAGCACCAGTCACCAGGTAGGTATAACGTCCACTGAAGAAAATCCCTCGATTCCAGCTAGCTACTAGACAGTGCGACAGTAATTGCAACCCACGCGCTGCTCCGCGCGCCTGGAAAGATGATACAATTTCGTTACGGCGTTGCATCATTCAATCATTCTCATCATGATAGCCCTGTGGGGCGTGCTTTGTGATATTCAAAACTTATGATGAATATTAATAATCACACTTCCATACAGACACTAATTCAGTGAGACACCAATAACACCATACACGGACACACCAGGCTATACGGACGTCCCTTGAGAGTAGTTGGCACCCGCGTTACTGCGTAATGTGTAGCCCATAGAGAAAAAGATGGTGCAATTACGCCAAGGCGCCGCATTATTATCCATTTAGTATTCTAATTTATACTTGATCTAGACTGTCGCTTGAGTAGTGAAGATTGACGGGCTGACGGCAGATACCGTACCAGATACTGGCAGCTAGAAGGTAATAATTGCATGGAAATTCGGAGAGTGTGGACATTATTCACAGACTTCTATTCACGACTTCATAGGTGCCGAAACAGCCATATAGGCGATATATTCTATTTTAATATTCTTACGCTTGTGTCAGTTGTGTGACTATCAGCTGCAGTCCGTAGTCACTCTGTACAGCTGTGAATTGCATGAAAAGTGTATTATTAAATAATGTCATAGGCCCATATACATAAATTATATTTGATGAATGGGCATCTTACCTTTGCTACGGCTTGCGCACTTACGAGTTACGACTTACGAGTATGTCAATTAATAAATGATCATCTATTTACCTAGTTTTAGTCGCATATATTAATGTTTTACCAGGTGTTACCACTAACCAGGGTTTTACCGTGTGGAAAATCGCCAGACTGGTAAAACCGACAAAGAGTACTAAGAGGCCTTTTGCGACGAACTCCGATTTATTTCGGGTAAATTTTATCTTCTGACTTTTTTCATGTCTCTGATGAAGATATGTGCTATTAATCACGAGCACATATATCAAACGCCTGCAATTAAAAGTTTTGTATCTAAATAAAGCATGTATAAAACGAGGATTTTCTTTTCTCGTACGTTAGATATTTTGCCATTGGCCAAAAGTAACTCCATTTTGCTCGGTCTCCTTATGAATTCATTAGCCTCTAGGATGACTGCTGGTGCTGTGCCGCAGCGTGTGAGTTGCATTGTTAATACTGTATATCTTAATTTTTAACCCTAAATGCCGGTGTGTGGTGGGAAAGTAGAGTTCAGCTCCAAACGGCGTTGTGAGGCTTCAGTGTTTTTTCAAGCTAATCTTTTAAATTTTTTTTTGTCTTGGGTATGGTCGGTACTTTTTTTCGATCGCTGATGTCTAGAGCAGCCGAGGCGTCGCTGAGTGAGTTCGGCATTGATTTCTGTTTTCTTCATGTGCACCATTTGAGGTACCAAATTGTGATGGGAATATTTCATTCATACTACTTATGTTCGTGATCATATTCCAAAATACCCATGTTTTTCCCCCTCATGAAGAAAAAAGTCATTGGCTCCCATCCCATCGAAGCTGCACCTCTGTGTAGCACGAGGGTATGCCGACGAAAGCTTGTTTCTACCGAAAAAATTAACTTTTCTTCTGAAATAGTTACCGTGTCCGCCACGAAAATGAATCGGGCAGCTTTAATGTAGCCTTCCGAGCCCGACCACGAACACTAATAATAGAATAAATAATAAAGGGATGTCAATGTTCGTTATTTGCAGTCTGTTTTTAACTGCCGGTTACTCTGGTATCTTGATAAACGATACCCGTGTTAACGAGAATCATGCCCCCAGGGTACCCCATATTATTTTAACCATGCTGCCTTCGGGACATATCTCTTTCGTGCCGACATGGTATCCTATGATTGTCATACTCTTATAGATGCTTTAGTGTTGTTTGTCCTTTTCTTTCCCCCCTTGCTGTTCCCATGCGCGTTGATTCTGTGTGGAAACGCCCTCTTGCTTGGGTTCCATATTTGTATCGACATACTGTATATCCCTTGTTTCTTCCTTTCTTTCGCCGCCTTCGTCGTTGTCATGAGAAGAGGATGCCTTAGCTGTGCAGTATAGCAATGTTAAGTCCTATACGTCAACCGGTAACCAAAAAATGTAAGCGCCGAGCTGGAGCTGTGAGTTCATATGATTTCTGAAAAATGTCAGTTTCTGCATTTATACGAGTGCTAGGTCAGCCTTTACAACATTGAATACATATCGCTATTTTTAGGGGCTCCCATCAAGGGCTGCTCGCACCCCCTGGTGGTACGACACGCTTTTTTAGGGGTTGCGAAATCTTTTTTTTTGCGTGTCGTTCTGCAATGAAGTTGAAATCAAACAATAGTATAAATTTCATTTGTTATCATATAGCTTATGAATTTTGTGGGGGGTGCGAGAACACATTAAAAGTTTGCCTGGGGTGCCAGGAATAGAATAGACCAATTTTAATACACAAATACCTGGGCTTCTTGGAAATTGTACAGTGTACGAAACCAGCCGTTAGTGCATGGGAATATCTGCACTGTAGTCGCCAGGCGTGCCCTATGAAACCGTATGCGTACGGTCTGTTCGCTATGGATAATAAGACTCTAAATCTCTTAGTGCCGAGGGTCCGTTAGTAGGGTAGGGTAGAAGTGAAACTCGAAGACGGACTAAAGGATGTATTCCGAGTACTAAGGAGGGCTTATTACAGGCTNAACATGATTAGCAAAAACAGATAGTGAATTTATACTATCTATAATATGGAGTATAACTGCAATCAATATCAGTGAAAACGAAGGTAGTCGAAATTTTTGTAAAATCGCTAAGGGGTAACCTTATGCGTACGGTGTGTTCGCTATGGATAATAAGACTCTAAATCTCTTAGTGCCGAGGGTCCGTTAAAGTCGATACTGGAAATTTCCATCGGTCGTGTAGCAATAGGCGCAGTTAAAATTTTTATGGGTACAGTCGTTTGAGCTTTCAAAATTTTGCAAATCACACATGTAGAAATGAATTTCTTGATCATGGACTTCTCGAGTTGATGATAGTAACGTAATTTGAATTGAAATAGCGTATGGAGGGCATCCATGTGAGTGCGATAATGAATACTGAGTATTGCTTTATTCATTNGATTTTCGTCGGTGTTCATTTCGTTAACGTGCTGTGTGTCAACGTAGATTGATTGAGTTTCGTCGGTGTTCATTTCGTTAACGTGATGTGCGTCAACGTGATTTGATTGATTTTCTTCTAAATTCGGTAAGTTACTACTGTAGCCATTTTTTAATGCGTCTACTATTTCAACACAAAATGGATCATTGCCTTGATGTTCCTTAAATTCTATCTCAGTCCAACTGACTTCATCAGCTGAGGTCAAGTAATTGGTAATAGACAAGATACCAGCGGTGGAAACGCGAATGTGGTGACGACTGCACAAGCGACGCCGACGACGAGTGACACGAACACGACCACTCACGTTACTGCTACCACTATAACGTCAACTTCGACAACNAGTCAGAATTTCACACTCTTGGAGAATGTCTTCAGTTAGGGTTTTACCGTTCAGTCGGCTTAAGGCGTCAGCTACTACATTTTTCTTACCGGGTAGGTGTTTTACAGTTACGTTGAAATTATGGATATTCAGACAAGAGTCGTTGGGCGCCAATATGCGTACGGTCTGTTCGCTATGGATAATAAGACTCTAAATCTCTTAGTGCCGAGGGTCCGTTAGTAGGGTAGGGTAGAAGTGAAACTCGAAGACGGACTAAAGGATGTATTCCGAGTACTAAGGAGGGCTTATTNTTATTACAGGCTGATAACTGAAGGGATGTTTCCCCGACTGAGGTGTATCTTAAAGTGCTGATGAGTGCTGGACGGCCAGCTTATTTATTACCTACCTAGGAAGGACACGCAGTAACAGATCTGCACAACCGCACTTGAGTGCATACACGCATGGGTGACGGAGTGTCTGTTCCCATGAGCAATATGCCAGTAGTACCTCGGCTTCCTGTGATCTTTGTATCATCGATCGAGCTGAGAAGGGCAGCGCCTGACCTTTGTCTGAAGAGGCGATGTAGGTGTTCGTTCTGCTGTCCTTTCTCATGTTTCAAAGGAGAAAAGGATTGCTTTTTTGTCACCGTAAAATTTTTCCTTCCCCCACAATTCCATTGAAGAACATACGGTTGCCGCCCCTGTCGGTATCGATTGTGATTGGAAAAGTATAGTTTTTGTTTCTCCACAAAGCGTTACAATCGCCCGTGATTCTCTTAAAGAACCTATGGTAGCTACGCGCCTGCTTCAGTTGAAACAGTGAAATGATTGCTTTTTTTTCTCGCCTCCAATGAACGATACCTTCGCTTGCGGTTCCATTACAGTACGTACGTTGCCACACCTACATTTGTACAAACGGAAAAGAAATGTATTTTTTATCTCCATAGCACGTAACTTCCTTCCCGCTTTCCGTAAGTTTATAGTGTCTTCTTAGTTTGGTGAGGTAGCTACGCGTGTAGCAGTTGTAATAGCAAAAGGTTTTTCTCCGTCATTAATATGCCTACCTGTCCTAATGAACCCCTCCAGTACGTGAGGAATAGCTTCTCCTGTGCCGTACAGTTACGCCGTGAAGTAGAGGAGTACGCATTTTTTATCACTATAGTTCGTTACCGTACTTTTATGCAGTGAAGTACCAAATTTTTCCAGTGTAGTTCGTTATCGTAGCTCTCTAATAAAGAAAAAAGTTCGTTTGTTTTTAGCAAAGTACGTTATCGCTTCTTTATATATTGAAGCTAGCCGACGTGTTAATCCTCCCGTTGCAATTCCGACCCAATTTACCGACCATCATAACTTCGCTACCACCGACATAACTCTTCACAAAGACTGGCAGTAATGCTCAATCGGCTGTCCGTCCCTCACATAATCTTACATCGATCGCTGCACGGTAAGTCCCTGTAGTGCCTCAATACTACATGAGGCCATTACGCCACGGCGCTCCTCTGCTAAATTGCGCACCTCCACTGGCCTCAACACGACTCATGGAATTCTTCTGCTTCTTGTATTGATGACCGGCTCCTGCGGGCTTCTTGCCTTGTTCAACTGATTTGCTATGCTCGCGAAATCCTTCTTGCTGTCCCGAACAGTTCCAAGTTACATCTGATTTTATGACGTAAAGTAAACGGCGTATAAAACGTTAATGCATGGCCACGTTGATGTCGATAACTAATGGTGAACGTCTTGTTTTATTGTCTAAACGGTCGGTCTTCTGTTATTTTGGAAACCGTTCTTCAGTTATTGTGGAAACGATCGGCCGTTTATTCTTGTAGAAACGCCCAGTATTTTTTTTCTATGCAGCAGGATATAATTTCTAGAAACAAAAATTGCACTATGATTGATTAGGCAAATGTACGCGTCGGACTCGTTCTCTATGCAGATAAAATACCTGTAGCAACGCCATGGTGGTGCTAAAGGAGATGTTTAAATTGTTAAGAGAAATTTCTTCGGTAAGCCAACTCTTGGAAAAGCATCATCTCCGCTACATTTATGACGTCATCATAGCACTTGATGAGCGCCAGCCTTGATTGGAGGCATACTCCATGCCATCGAATCACGTGAGCAATCTAGGAACTGCTATTGCATGACGATGACGTCATCGCTCGTGTCGTCGCACACCATGGTAGAAATATCCGGTTTGCATACAGCTCCCTCCTTTAGCTCAGCTAAGGGCGATATCGTGTTTGCCGTGTTGTCTCAGATTCTCCAGTTTGAGCTTTCCTGTGACGAACCACAGCATCATCAGTAGTCGGCATGTTCTTCGTTTTCAAAAGAAGAGGCTTGTATATAATGCCATGCGCAGGAGGTATAGAATGGGCCTTAGGGTTAGGTAGTTTTATCCATCCTAAGTTGTGGGGAGCAGCGCCCCCAGGGAACCCTGTATGTTACCTTAGCCTTTAGCTAGGTCTTCGGGACGTCTGCCTTTTGGGCCCACTTTGCTTCCTTCCGAGTTCATTCTCATATTGACCTTACTTTCGTCGGTTCTACCCCTTCTTTCCCGACTTGTTGCTCCCATGCGCGGTGATCATGTGTGGGAACACCCTAGTACATGGGTTCCACGTTTCTATCGACTTCCAGTATGTTGTGTGGGAACAGAGGCTTAAACTACTCAATAAAATGATCTAATCATCGTGCTGTTCTTGTGAGCACCGAGCTCTTGCAATATAGATTTTCCCGTATCACTTGACTGATACCATAGCTGTAAGCACGCATTTGCAGCCCTGTTTTTCACAAGTTAGCAAGCTCTTTTTTTTTCACTCCGGTTAAATATTACACGATGCAAAGCTTTGGTATGTGGATGCTTCCTCAGATGTTCGCGGTCGACTTGCATGCCATGTAGTAACGATTATCGGTTAGGCCTTTTTTTCTCGTAGTATTCACGTGGTGCGTAAGGTGTAAAGATATCATTATGTGCTTCTGTAGAGTGGCTGCGTTGCGCTTGAGTTATGTTCTAGGAATAGCAGTGCTGACACGCAAAGTTGTTACGGTCATTATAGCCGTTGGGCGTAGCTATGTCATTTTAAACATGCAGAAACGGACAGTTTGTGCGTTCCGCTGGCATAGAAAATAACAGCCGTCGTTGATTTTACGCACTGTAACTTCTAAGGACATCTGTGAATGTTTAGATTTACTTCAGGTTTATTGTAGGTTAGTATATTTGCTGTTTAATAATCGCTGAGGTGAAATGAAAGTGGTGCTCTGTTGGTGACGGTGAGGGATTGTACTTGTGTTTTAGCACTTCGCGATCAGTGTCTGTTTAGGGTTCGGTGCCTGATAGAATCTTGTTGTGGAGGTTGCGGTATGCCGCGGGCTGTGCGTTTTTGCGAGAACTCGTATTTATTTCGTTTGGCGTGGTGGTTGATACAACACTCGTGTTAAGGTTTTTGTTCGCTGACGTTTTGAGAACGCTCTAGAGTGCTAAAATATAACTACGTCCTGTTTCTTCTCTTTAATATTATGGATGCTTCAAAACAGGATTAGGGAATCGGAGCATTTGAGGGGGACTCGGAGTCGGAAAAACTGAAGGACCAGGAGTCGGAGTCGGACTTGAAACCTCCGACTCCGTCAACCTGCTATAAGCCACTCAAATAGAAGTTCTGTTTCCTACAGCTATGTGTTGATTTTTGAGGATAATTTAAGTCGCAGAATCGAAGCTTTGTTTTTTATGAGCTGATTTGCAGACGTGTATTGAGTGCAAAAATTTCAACTACTGTTTCATATGCACTGATTATCACCAGCAAACGAAGTGAGAGAGCGGATAATGTTTTCGCTTTAGATTTAAATGTATATATAAATATTTGTATGTCTGTCCACCAATAAGTAGTCGAAGGAATTGGGGAATCTTCATAATTTTTTGTAGGGAGTTTGGTGGGTTGACCTAGATGTGACCCATGCCAAAACACTTGACCTGGTTGGCCATAAAATATGACGGCGTTGAATTTTCTCCACCGCGGCAGATCATCTGGAGCACGGGGCGGCGTTCTATTTTTTCTCTATGTTATTATTGAAGAGCGTGCATCTAATCTCTGGAAATGGGACTGTGCCATAGCCTCGTCTATCAAAAATGATTTTGTTAAAGATTTTATTATCCTACACAAATTACCCTTCTTCCCCAGAACGGTTCGACCATCACTGCCCATGGGTGGGGAACTGCGTGGGCAAGCGCAACTATCGCTACTTTTATCTCTTCCTCGTCTCCCTGGCGTTCCTGTGCGTCTTTATATTCTCCTGCGTTGTGGCGCATCTCGTCATTGGTGAGTGTTGGGGTGACATGCGCAGCTGGCATAATGTATGGGCTATGGTTGTTGCCACATGGCCTATAGGTGTCTCAGGTTGCATCACGTCAGGTTAGTTAATTTCACCCCTCTCCCTCCAGAGAGGGGCAGGCTGTCAGACATCGATTTATCCAATTATTTGAGAAGCGAAATCCTCTGAGGTATTACAGGTTGAGCTGCCTGAGACTCAGTAGGTTGTAGGGTCGTCGTTTCTGTACCTGTGTTCATTCCACTTAGGTCCTACTGAAAATCTTTATTGTGTTCATTCTCTCCAGCAACACTAGGTAATATCTCAGGAGAGTCAAGTTATTGCACAATAAATTTAACAACGTGGAGTTATAATGACGTTTCCCTACCCTTTCTTTGCAGATATGCAGTCTGCTGAAGACAGAACGTTCGTGAATGCAGTGCAGAGCAACCCAGCCTCTGTAGTGGAGGGTGTCATATGTTTTATTGCTGTGTGGTCCATATTGGGACTAGCCGGCTTCCACACTTACCTCACCACCTCCAACCAAACAACCAATGAAGATGTGAGTCGGCTTATCTTATAAACTGTGTGCATGGGTGTGGTTGGGGGTTTGTGGATGTGTAAGGACGGATGTGTTGTGTTTTTGTTAGTAATTTGTGTAGTTAGTGCGTGTGTGGACGGATAAGTAAGGTCATGTTGCTTTTGGTTTATATGTATGGTTCTGTGTTGTGTGGTTAGTGGGTATGTATCTGGATGTAGAAGGCTATGTTGTGCTTAGTGAATTTTTATAGTTTTGTATCCACAGTAGCTATGCTTTACTTACTATTGCTTAGTGGGGATACGTAAGGGTGTGTTATGTTTGGTCAACATGTATAGTTATGTAGTGGCTACGGTATGCAAGTTATAGGTATACAGTATATGGTTGTACATTTAAGGTCAGTTGTCAGTCATGCATATCTTGCCGTTACCACCACACGGCCTATTAGTGTTCAGTATCGTGTCAAATGGAGGATTTTGAAGTCCATGTTGGTCAGTACGGCATGCTCATGACAGTTGTATGATAGTGATAAATTAGGTAGCTAGTAGCTAAATGGAGTGTTTTGGCTGTTCAGAGGGCTGCAGAATGACCGTAGATGTACCTATGCTTGTATGACGCGCTTTTTTCTCTCATTTTGTCTCGTTCCTGTGATTTTCTCTACGAGTAGGTTATTGCATATTATGTGAACTGGGAGATACCCCCTCAGTGGGCTTAGGATGGGCCATAGGGTTAGGTTAGCTAGGTTCGCCCATCCTATGTTATTGGGAGTAGCGCCCCCAGGAGGTTTGTGTAGGTTACCTTAGCCATTAGCTAGGCCTTCGGGACGTGTCTTTCGTTCCCACTTTGCTGCCTTTCACTTTCATACTTCTACTGATCTCACTGTTGTCTGTTCTTCCTCTTCTTTCCCGACTTGCTGTTGCCATGCGCGTTATTCCTCTGTGGGAACACTTTCATGCCTGGGTTCCCCTTCCTTTTCCTCGCTTAGAAGAGCTTGGTTCTCATTTAGGAAGGCTTAAATCTTCTTATACTTCTACTACTACTACTACTACTGGGAAATACCAATGTACTTTTCTTCATTTTCATTAGTTTATTTCCACGTGATAGTTGGTATTTCGGTGTTCTCTGCTTAAACTTGTCATGGTTAACTGTTAGTTGTAGCTATATAACAAATAGGCGAGACATCACTAGGTGTGTTTTTTTCCACGATTTACTACTGAGCAGCTTTCTTACTTGAGCTTTTCATTGCCCTCTCGCAGATCAAAGGCTCATTCAACCCTCGTCGCCGCAACCAGCAGCAAGCGAACCCCTACAGCTATGGCAACTTCTGCTTCAACTGCCTGGCGGTGCTGTGTGGTCCCGTGGCCCCCAGCCTTATTGGTGAGCTGCTGCTGTGGGCCTACTAATCTCTTATTAGTCAATTGTTTGACGTAGCGAACGTTTTGATTTACTTGTAAGAAAAGCGAGGTTCGATGAAAATATTTCGAATTTAATTGCTACCTATTTAGCCCTCAAGGGTATATTCTGGCCAGGGTTGGCAAAAACCATGTTTTTTTGTTCAAACCAAAAGTCATGGTTTTTTGGTTGAAACAAAACAAAAAATTTGGGATATTTTGTTGTTTTTTCTAGTTCTAGGAATTTTATCCAACATTTAAAAGGTTTTCTGCCTTGTAAACCTGTTGTTAGCTAATCATCAACAATCGAAGTCACCTCATTTCAACTTCCTATTGTAGAAGAATGATTTTAAGAAAAGGGGTTAAGAAAAAGCAGTTAGCAGAGTACTGTACCTGTAATTGCTAGGGCTTCATTTAATATCCAAACTGCAGAGAAGCTATGATTTTTAATTATTGCAGTACTGTGTATATAAAATCCTTTGAAAAACTTGAAAACACTTCGAATTACAAATACGACTTGACACAATTAGCTCTTGTGTTGTTTTATTCGTGAATTGTCTTTTGAGAGTAAAAATTATTTTACTTATCGCTCAGTTCGTTTGACCGGTAAGGTTTGAAAATATGTTGGGCTTTTCGCTGCGTCATTCTTTATTGTACTAGTCAGAGAGTAGCATGCATACTCTCCCAAAGAGTTGCTCCTATTTCTTGGTGGTGTAATACCTGGACTACAGTAAGCATTGGCACGCACAAAATGATGCGAGGATTTGGAACTTGCTCGTCAATCATGCTCCTGTATCTATGCTATCGAGTTCAAATATGTATTAAACCGCACGCGAGCCGCTCTTCCTAGCAACCAGTTGGTCGTGTGAATGTAATATGTCCCCTGCAAGATTGTGTTAGTGTGTCCTTCACCTTGCGTTTTTTCGTGCAATGTAGCTACTGGATTCATTTGTTGAAAAGTTTGTTTACTACCTGTAATATTCTTGTAGTGTACAAACTATCAGTACAAAACAGTGATCTGCTGTTCAGTTAAAGTTATTAGAATTGTTTTCGTTTGTATGTGCTGTTCGCAGAGTATAGAAATTCTTTACTTGCAATCTCACAATTGCTGTTTATTGCGGCCATCTTCCATGCTGCCGCTAGCTATATTTGAGTTAGCAGAACAGGTATACCGGTGCTCAGTCTAATCGTAATAGAAGTTAGTACCGAGTAAATACGCATCCCTTGGAACATAAGACGAGCATACTTCGTAAACGATGTACAAAATGATGCCATTTCTACACAAAACCGATATTTAATTGGGTCCTTCTTGGGCCAGGTTCGGTCGCATGTTCCATCATCTACTCAACGTAGTTTGAAATACTGCTAGGTCATCCTGTCCTTTTAATAATAATATAGCTAATGTATTTCTGTTGATCATGGTCGTAAGCCAGTTGTAAACTGTATCTTTCCGAATTCGATACCTGGCTGTCTTGAGGCTCCTGCCTCTTTCTTCCCTGTATTAGTGTAAGCCTCATTTGCAGCAACAAGGCCATTCCAGGAGAGGATCTGTACTCTGTTTTCTTATACAGACCGGCGAGGTATCGTGACGACCGAGTACCTGCGCAGCGTACAACATCCCCAGCCTTCAGGCTCCGTACAAATGCCCTCACAGCCCCAGCAGCAGCAGCCTGGAGGCTCTGCAGCCATGCAGATTATCGAGCAGCCGCAGGCCCTGCCCCTGCACAACCAGCAGCCGCCTCAGCTCCAGCCAGCGCCTGTTGCCCCTGCGTCTTACGGCTCCCTGAAGCTACAGCCTATTGTGAGTGTCCTGCAAATCTGAGCCTCCTGAGAGTTTCTAGTAGTTACCAATGTCTTTCCGCTCAGCGGTATTAGGATGGACTATAGATAATGTGAAGTCAGGTTGTCCATGCTTTGGTATAGGGAGTAGTACCGCCAGAGGTTCTATGTATAGGTAATCTACCTTGCTTTTAGGCCTCGGTCTATCGTTTCTGCTGTACTCGCTTGATTGCATTATTCTGTTCCTGCGCCGGCTTTTTATAATTCATTATGCTCTTAGTGTTCTTTTCTACGTGAAATGTTTATTCATAGGATAAATTCTATATTGCTCGTCATAGCTACATGTTACTCATCTTTTTCTATCCGTGCATGGCTTTAGTCGTAGCCAAGGAGACTTGAACGCTGAATGAATGTAACAGATTTTTTATGATTCCATCACAATTGGACGTAGTTCTCTCTGATTATCTCAGACCCTGTTTTCTTCTTGCACCTATTGACCCTGGCGATGCAGGTCGTCACGTCCTCGGTATTGCCAGTGCGTAGCGTAAGACTTAACCTTATTTACGTCGCTCGTTGCTTTTGCGCTATAGCTAACACGGCACAACGATGTGCATTGTCGGCTTCATTTGTTTACCGAGGCCACATACGCCACTATTGATCTTTATTGGGCTGAATTACATCTTTGACGATATTACCTTGTTGAGCAATGTTGGACTTATTCCCGGGTGTGGTGACATTGAATCTCGCATTGTTGGTACTACTGAACGACATTTACAAATAAAATTTGGTCTTATGGTCCTGTGAAATGGGCCCTATTCACAAATGGGTTAACAATTTTGGTTATCTCGCTCACTAGTTCTTTCGCTGTTATATATATCGTTCTATTTACAGGTTCCAAAGGGCGTCACGCCGCCCGCTCCCGCGAGTGCCAGCAATGGTGTCAGCGGGTACTCTCCCAACAACAACTCTCAGTCACAGCCGTACGGCTCTGCCAGCACACCCTCGTCCTTAAGCAAATACCCCACCGGTCACAAAACTGCACCCACATCCCTGCTCGCCACTCCAACTAGGAAAAAATCTGCCCCCTGCCAAACCAGGCCAAGTAAGTTTCTGCTGCACCAGGCCCTGAGTTGTAGCGCTTGGGGAAATGTAGTTCTTGGACTTTGGGTTAAGATCCTATTGGAGTGTTCGTAGACAATAGTTACTTAGGGTAGGTATAGGGAAGAGACTTCAAGAGAGATACCATTACTTAGAGTCTGGAAGTGGAAATACAAATACTCAGGAGTCGAATGTTTTAGAAACCAATACGTACGTAAGACTGAAGTACTGTCATTTGGCCTCCTTTGTTGTATCTTGTGGCAGAAAAAAAAAAACATTCCAAGCTAATATAATCCAGTTGAAGTAGTTCACCAAACTATGCCTGTCGCTTATGTTGTTATACCCTCCCAACAAACCATATAGCAGTAGGTATCGTCTTATCGTTGCTTCTCCTTGCTAAAATATAACACTTGAGGCGTTTGTTTAAATTGTGTGGTTTCTTCTGATTGAAGCATGCTAGTTCGGGTCTGGCCTGCTGGACTGTCGCACTAACTTTTCTGCATGTGGTTCTTGGCGTACCGTAGTTCTCTGAATTTGTTGGGAAGAAAATTATGGTAATATTCGCCTTATTTTGTCTCTGTCTTTACTGCACTGTCCTCTTCAAAAGATACGGAGACGACACGTTTTTCAGCTGATAGCTACGTACTTTATGGTTTGTAGGCGGGAAAATGTTACTCTATGACTTCGGTGTCAACCTCAGACCGCTCTCAACTCTGCTATTTTCCTATTGTAACTATATAGTATTTTGTTTCGGACGTCAACGTCGTTCGAAATTGTTATTCATCTCGGAGAGTTTCACTTGCTGTAGGGCTGAAATTCTTAAGTGCATGTACTTACCAAGATTCCAATAGTCAAAAGACTTTTAGGATATTGTGATCAGAGTGTAATGGATTCCTTGCCGCTGAAAATAGCTTGGCAGACTCTCTAGTCGTTTTGAGTATATTGACGTGTTGCCGCGGACTTTCCAACATCCATGGCCCATTCCTTGTGACTTTCTGTAAACTGTTCCTGTTGATGGCCATAAAAACGCTACAGAGGTAACCATAGGCTTCTTTCTTCGTGTGCATGCTGAGTTCTGGAGCTCCATCTAGCGTATCGGCAGGCTATATACAGCACTAGTGTACCCTGCCGGCTAAAATGACAGTGAAGGATATGTGGGGAGATTTCTTCATAAATTGTACTTCGATCCTATTCTGTCTTGAAGAAGGATGATACCGGCAATTGCCAACGTAATTGATCTTTGAATTGCGTCATTTTTAGAATTATGGAATATTATAATACAGCACTTGAGTACTGATTGGCTTGAGTGCCGTGGTCGAGGGTTCATGCCCTGGGTGTCAGCAGTACCTATGTATGATGCGGGGAGTCATTGCCCTGCAGACTTTATGGCTGCCTCTCCTTAGCAGTTAACTGCCTCAAAGGACTGTTCGATGACTTTACATCAAGTGCTAGTCCTCCAAAATTTGATGGATTATTGGTGCTATTCCTACATATTTTATTGGATTAGTGTTGCTATTCCTACAAATTTCAATGGATTAATCTGGCTATTATTACAAAACTGGATGGATTAATGCTCGTATTACTACAAAGTTTGACGGATCAATGTTGATGTTCCTCCTATATTTGTATTGTATATTTGTATTCGTACAAAATTTGATGCAATAAAATTGGTTTTCATACAAAACTTGATTCAGTAATGCTGGCATCGCTACAAAATCTGATGGATTAACGTGCTTAGTAAAAGGTTGAAAAAGTTTTGCGTTTGCTTTACTCTTATAGCTACTTCGTTGATAGTGCTAGCGATGTTATCCACAGGTTCCATGTTCGCTTTCTGTCTCTCATACTCTTATTGATATCTCTATAGATATCCATTGGCACAGTCTCACGTGTCACTTAACCTTGCCAGGAAGGGTTTATCGAAGATCAGTTTCCCCTCCCCCTCGTAGCACCACTAACATTAACATACCTACGTCTCACTCTTTACATTCTGTCCAACTTGTTGTTGTGTATGTTTGCAATGTTTACTAACCTCAACGTGCGCAGTGTTGTCAGGTGGCGGCAGCTACAGAGAAGGCTGGGGAGAAGACGCTCCATTAACTTCCTTTCCTTCTGACGCTAACTCAGGTCAGCTTCACTAACAGTTTCTTCTCATATCTGGGACCCGCTCGTTTTGTCTAGGACAGCTCAGATTGTTCATGCACGGATTAGGGTAGTTCCGAGGTCTTGAGGTTCCCGTGTCCACTGTACTGCTTTCCATGTTCCTTCATATCTCTCTGTGATCTTGTTCTATTTTCTTTTCCCTTTGTTCTTGTGACTGCTGTTCCTAAATTATACTCGACTGTATTTGTTACAATAACCAAAATGTGCATTATTTGAGCGAGGAGCGTGTGGCACGGACGGTTATCATCCTTGCATGACTCCTCCCCACTCAATTCTCTTAACAGATATACTACTTGTCCTTCCATTTCCTCTAGAAACACCAGTGCGGTGTCCGGGGAGGATTAAACTAACGTGTTATAATGAGAGCTTCCTTTCTGTAATCTAATCGCCATATGTTCAAACTCACCCAAGCAGAATGTATAGTTTCATTTTATGCTTACCACTCAAATAATTTAGTACAGTTTTCGAGGAATACATGCCCGCATGTCAGTTGAGCTGCGCACGTTTGGCCACTGACGGCGTAGGTACCGGTATGTGTTTTCACTTTCAGTGCAGCATATCTCATTTAAAACTATATGCTGTCGAACAGTCTATATGTATTGGATCAGTTGGCGTCTAGTAAACTACTTTGGTTTGGCATAATTTTTATCAGATTTGTGTAATAAACTCAGGTTCTAATAAAATTTAACGCTTTACTGTTCAGTTTCATTGTACTGTGTATGCACGTCTATTAGCTACATAAAAAGAGCCAATTGCTTACGTTAGGCAAATCTTTATGTTACAGTGTTGTAAGTGTTTCCCTTTGTTTAGCTTTGCTTACTAACTCTCGTGTAACAACCTTGAATATAACTCTTCTATGTTGGCTTTCCACCTCGTACAAATGAGCAGATTGTTTCTCATAGTTTCTGTATTGTCTCTCAAGTTTTTGCAAACCACTTGCCACTAAGGTCACTGAACATCTCTTTTCTTGCAGGGCTTTAGGCACACTCGTAATTTCGTAAGGGTTTTCATACCAGTAGATAATGACGAAATTAATACAGCCACGTACACACGCTAGTAGTTGACTTTCTACTGCCCTGGCTAAACAAAGAGCAGTTAACCCTTGCGGTACGAAGACTCCGCTCATACGACAGTTTATTTTATAGCCTCATCGTAGTCACTTGAGCTCACTTCCTGTTTACTTCAGAGCGTAAATGAAATGCTAGCACTGAATTTTAGAATGGTTGTTTAATGAGATGACCGAATGTCTTTTGAAAGAAACAACGTGCTAGTTTTAAATTTAATAATTAACACTTTGATGATGCTGCTACTGCTGGCATCCAGAGATGCTGTTTGTGCCGAAAGGGTTAAGCTTCTGCTGGTGGTTGCTGTTGGAAGCTGGAAGCAGTTGCCAGTAGTAGCTGTTACAATGCGCTGTAGCGGTAGCTAGTAGCTACGTATATATATATATATACATGCCAACTGTATGCTTGACCATCGTGTTAAAAATAACACTAAAATAAGCTACTGCTTCAAACAGCTGCGGCCAACGACGGCTTCAATGCTCTTTGTCTGCCGCACTCTGCCTGGATAATAACTATATCTTTGGATTATCTCAGGCGTGCATTGCAATAATGAATTGGGTTGATGACATTTTCTCTACCTGTGTACTGTTGTTTGGTTCCACGTCTATTACATTCCGTACATTTGCAGTGCTTGTTCCCTGAAACTGTTGTCCCTGCGGACGGTGACTTTGTTTCATTTTATTGGCGTAAGTGTGACCAGTTGGGTAGTTTTGACGTCAGACCGCTTTTCGCTGCAGTCCTGCCCCTCGCTTGTTGCAACTTTGTTTCCGTTTTTGAATTGGACATGTGAGACCGAAGTTTTTTTTTTACCTGGAGAAATTCTGGCAGAGATAAGAAATATGAAAATCAAGTTGTAGATAGAAGTTGAAGAGCTCGGCATCGTGAGGTATGAAAGTGGCTAGTTGTAGAGTAGGTTGGAGTTGTACTCGGTATCGTGAGGTATGGAACTGGCAAATTGTAGAATAGGGTGTTGATGAGCTCGGCATCGTGCGACAAGTTGCAGAGTATGAAATTACGAAGCTTTGAATAAGCAGTTGTTAGGAATGCGAGTATCCTTGCCAGGCATTGTAACCATACTCACCATTTCTAAAGAAGCAAGGAGCCTTTAGTCTTACGGAAGTTCCCCGGTAGCGCTATTCTGTAACGTATCTGCCGAGAAACAGAACTTCAATTAACTGCTCTCAGTTTTAGATGGTTTTCTGTCTGTAATATGATAGGATTGGATAGGCTGCAGTAGACGAACCAAGAGGCCCATTCCCAAAGAGACATCGGGACTAACACCCCGGCCTCTTTGAGCTATATCTTAGAAATATGCTCTTGCGTAATTCGGAGAACTGAAGAGGACTTGTCTTTAGATAAAAGAAAATGAGAGAGAAATGTTTCATTAAAGCTTAAAAAAGTGGATACGATTTTATAACAGTGAGGCGTTTTCGTGAATCTGTTAAATAGTTAGCTATGTACTGTTCTAGTTTAGTAGAGGTAACATGCTCTATTATTTTGCAATGCATTTAACTGAAACAACTAGAATTGAATGTGAAATCCAACACGTTGAGAACTTCCATTATCAAATGTATTTTAAATTTCTTCTGCCTCTTTTTTCTTCAGTGAGATGGTACAGTATCAGGCCGAGTCTTAATACGATATAGATATTCGATATTACAGTATGAGTCTGAGTCCTGCATGGTAGTATAGATCTTCGCCAAGCTTTCCATCCCTTCTTATCGAGTGCATTTCCATTACGTTTGGTTTGCTTTATATCTCTGTCTACCCTAAGGTAAATTGTTTTCGTTGCGTCGCATTAACAGACGTTTTCCCCCGTACAGCTCGCCGTCTGTCCTGACCTTCCGCTCCTCTGTATGGTAAATTCCTCCTGTTTCAGCGTGTGCCGTAAATGGGTGCTTTTCATTTTTCTAATGGGTTCCTTGTATTTTGTTTTATTTAACCAGCATCATTATTGTGCTCGGTTGCGTGTCAATGTTTACACAAGAAAATTTACCTTTGATCTTAAACATTGTCTCACATTACTCACATTACCTATTTTAACTCCGCGAGAGAACCAAATGAAACGTGTGTGTGTGTGTGTGTCTTGTAAGAACAGCATTGTATGCTACGTTGTTTATGCATTACGTTGGTGCTTAAATGGCTAACTATACCTTGCTCATGCTGTGATATTTGGTACAAAAGCTCTTGCTCCTATAGCAGGACAATAGAAGAAAGAACCCATATAGCGAAATAGCATAGCCTGAGTAAGGGTTAATTCTATCTGTACCAAACTGTGCAAACTCGTTACAAATTCGTTTTTCCTATTGGTATATAATAAGAGAAAGAATATTAACCTTTGTAGCGAAATGGCCGAGTCAAATAGAGCTTATATGTGGGTTGGTAACTGTAATCCTGTGCTTGTTCAACCCCTTCACTCATTTGCCCCGTACATAAGACGAAGTTTCAACTTCAAGTAGGATAGGTAGTGTTCTGTAAGTAAGCTTGCATCGTTGTCCTTCGTGTGGTGCATCTGGCAACCAGTTGCCTTCGAGACACCGTTGAGGCAGCCGAGCATTACTTGAGTTAATAAAACTTATGAGCGGAAATCGCGGTTTAATAGGACCGTCACTCCGCCCGTGCTGTTCATTCAACGACGGGTGTGAGCGTGTAAATTTGAGGCTCTCGACAAGTCATAGTGAAGATGCACTGTCAGTGCCATGTCACAGCTGCCTTAGGAGAAAGTTAGAACTTACCGGAGGGATTACGTTTGTGTCCGCTTGCCGTACAAATACGTTACAACATATGGGTGCGTTGCTTTTAGTACTTTAACGGAATCTTGGCGGCCCAAGTGCAGGAGATTTACTGGAGCTGTGGACTTTGTCTAAGCTCTTATAACTATTGGCTATGTTGTCGCAACATCTTCAGCTTCGTGCTAAATGGGCTAATTTTTATTTTCCCCCTCTTGATCAACTTAACCTATATATCGCTATTCGTTCAACACGGAACCAATCACTAGATAATAACTTGGTGCGGTTTTAATCAGGCACACTGTCGAGTTTCCTTTGTTTTTAATCGCTTTCCTGTCAAAGTATAACATTTTTCACTTTTTTGTTTTGTATTGGAATTGCTTAGCCTGTGCACACGTTCAGTGTTTTGTTTGGGTGTTTGTCTCATGCTTCTTCAGTTGCTGTCAAAAGATGGCTACTGTTGGTTAATGTGGTGTATTTTATTTTGACACCCTGGTATGCAGATTTTTGCTCGTTTTTACAGCCGTGAGACATAGCTGAAGCAAATGCGCTGGCTTTAAATTAGTGTCCAAACTGGGGTATCTTTCCCCAGTTTGCTGCATTTTCCCTTGACCCATTTCTATCTTCTTTACATTAAGACTAGATATACATTGCATTTGTAATGTAAATAATCTTTTTTCCATTACCCTGTTCGACCATAATTACAGAATTTTATATTCTACATTCCAAACGAAGACGTGCTTCACATTTCTTCCGTCTTCAGCTATCTCAGGGTTCTTTCTGTCGGAGTTTCGCTTTGGTACCCTAGTTAAAAATTTGTACATACAGTGGTAAGTTGATTTTCTCTTTGTTAACCTGGCTACATGAAATCCTTAGGTCCTTTTCTCTGGTCGTAGGGTCGATAACAAGATTATTTCAGTTTGGAGGTATCGTAACCTTGTGGCCGAAAACTGTCCTCATATGACAGTAGATACTTATTGTGGTGCTTGCCGTGGTATTTTGCTGGTGATCGAAGCTGGACATATATTTCTACCCGTAAGGCTACTATCCTGTCGATCTCATATATCTTATTTCCATATTTGCTAACCACGAAGTGCCTTTAGCCAACAGAATGGTAGCAGTAAGTGTTAAGTTTTGTCCAGTGTTTTTTTTTTTTGCCGAAACGTATCTCAACTGCTCCGTAAAATTTTGTGCTATTTTATTTGCAATTCTTTTTGTGTGCATCACGAGTATTCAAGTGCAGTACACTGGGCAACGACAGACTCATATAAGAAGGCAGACTGACTAGTTTATGATCAGAGACTGCTATTTTACCTCTAGCCGGAACGTTCTTAGGAATTTTTTACGAGAAGATACCTACCAGAACTGAGGCATGAAACAGCTCGCTTGGTACAGGCTAAACCTTTCACCTATATAAGTCGCACTACACAGATAGCTTTCCTCAAACCTGTTTTGTTATCTTTTGAGAGCTACATTTCGCTCGTTTAGCTAAACTGGATAGAGAGAGACGAATGTACGTGACGTCACAACCAATCTGAAGCGTCGATCTCGTGGAGAGAACCAGTCTCAGTGTGATTGGCTGTGGCAATCTCTGATGTCACGCACGGCTTTGGGCACGAGTGAGTGCACTTTACTCTCTCTATTCGCTTTGTGCTTGGCTACACAGCGTGGAACATTCAGTGGAGTGACTTACGCATAGATGACGTCACCTCTGCTCCCTTTTGGCGGCGTCCACCAATAGCTGCAGTCATCAAGACTGCATGGCCAATGATTGGTTGACTGGCTCTAATTCGATAGTGACCAGACGTTGCGTCATCACTAAGTCGGTCGATCCACTGGACGTAGTGCCTGTGCTAAATGGCTGTTGGCTATACCTGCAGGCTGTACAGCGTGTCGT
>LQNS02278097.1:6527393-6543237 GCA_001587735.2 Parhyale hawaiensis
CTCCTTAACATCTACCATGGCCACATTGACTCTCCTGTGCACTTCAATTTCATTATTTTAGTCAGTAACTGCACCTGCTATTAAGTTGGACTCCTATCTGTAAGAGATGCGGACCAACTCGGAGAAATTTGTATTTTTCGCGGTGTGTCTCGTTATCCTTTAGCTTATATTTTGGAGGGGTAGAACGTGCTGGACAAACTACTATCTTTGAACACCCATTAACTTGTGCTCTGTGTAGTATACTTTTGGGAAGACAGTTTTGTGGTTTACGCTCATGTTAATATTGTTGTTTCTACTGCTGCACGGAACAGCAGCCGCACATAATCTGAGTAGCATTTCAGCTTGCAGACGCTTTACTCATGTCGTGCATGACCCTACGCATATACCGGGACGCAATTCACTCTATTGGATAAGCGACCGACAGCGGTTCGTAGCAACCATAAGCTGCTGTTCTTCGACTTCCTGTACAGTCTTCCCTGATGACACCCCCAAGCACAAACAAAATCTCTCACCTTGTGGTGTGTTCAGCATACTTTTACTGTAACGAAATTGCAGTATTGCAATTTATTGGTTGCATTCATGGCTAATCATAGTCATTCCTTGTGGTTTGTTTGGCCACACGACTCTATAGTAGGATGTTGACTGGACTCTTAGTCTCGATTTTCTTCGGTTTACTGTACAATGTTCACTCTAAATTTCAAGAGGTGCTTTGGAACGCTTTCATCCTCACAATGTTTTCTAGTTGTGCATCCATCAATGTATTAAAGTTTGAGATTACTAGATTGCCAGCTATAGCTTGAGCCCAAGTTTATAGCGAGTCTTAGTTTCACTTGTGAAACCTTTATCTTATGTCTACAATACTATGTATACAACACAGTAGTGTACTCGCATCACAAGATCACAATTTTCTGTTATTCAGCAGTGTGTGCCTTAGTTAAGTACATATATGTACGCTGTGTATGCCGCAGTTTACACATTCTTACCCTAACAGAATGCTAAATATATTATGGACCTAGCCACTAAACGCACCTACAACTCTTTTGCCTACTGCAACTTGGCGCTTCTTTTATAATTGTCAGAAATTCCTTGCCTTTGGTTATGGCACATTTCTATGCAAGCTTAAAAAATATAGTAAAACTCACCCAGTAATCTATTGCGATTGTTCCATTTCGATAAGGTACTCTCAATGTTGTAGCTGGATCTTGTCCGGAAGTTAGGTCGTGAGCGTTGGCTACTTTAGGTCGACTCTTGACCATGAAATATGAACTACTGTAGTTCCTCTTGAGGCAACCTTAACCTCAGTCTTGCGGGGCGAGGGAGGTCCTGTAATCGATTGATACAGTCTCAAGCTCAATCATTACGAGGAGGATTAAGTAATTCCTTTGTAATTTACGCCTGAAACATTTCGAAGTAGAAAATTGATTAAATGTTGCTAAATGTAGTTAGAGATAACGTCAGTAAGTACAAAATTAAATCAGTGGGGTCAATGCTTAATTATCTTGTTTGGATAGACATTTTCAGTAAGTCCATGTTATCTTTCGTGATATACCGTTTCCCGGTATTCTCTCTTACTGATTTCCTTTCTGTATGATATAATCCTGTTTTCAACTTGTGTTCCTTATTCAGTCAGTCTTGCAACACATTGATGCCCTTAATCGAGCACCCGCTCGTGGCGCGTCGCCTATCCTTTTCTTCTGTCCCACTCTGTTTCAGACATAATTCCAGCCACTTTAGTTTTGGCCACTGTATTCAAAGCATGATCGTGTTGCTGAACACCACTGAATCATTTGGTGTCTTTTGTACACGGTATCTACTCGGTTCATTTTGACAGTAATTGCGCCTCTGAACCGTTCACTTCAGCTGCCAAATGATAGGAAGTGTGGCTTAGTTGCTCAGTACTTTCAATACTTTTAAGTACTCTGCGCTATTACTGTAAGGTTGTGACTTTGCAAAATATGCACGCATGTTCAGTCCAATTGTACGACTGAATTTTGGTTTTAATAGTTTATACTAATGAAGTCTATGCATAGCGCAATATTTTATGCAAGAAATCAAACTTCAGTCTTACAGTCGGAACAGAATATGCGTGTATATTTTACAAAGTCGCAACCCTAATCATTAGTAATGCCACTGCTGGCCGAAGTCAATCTGATACTTGGTGGCTCCCTGTTAATTGTATTGAAAGTATTTATTCCCATTTACGAAATTTTTTACCTTTTTCATTTTAAAGTCAGGTTTTTTCTTGAATGACTTGCGTTTAAGTATGATATAATACACTGTTCGTCAACATTTCCTATGCCGAAGGGACGAGTACTTGTGTATGCCGAACCTATTGCCGCACCGTTACTTAAATAATATATTGGCCAAACATTCATTCAGAGGCAGCTATGTACTCATAAATTTACTTGTCCCCTCTTTGTTGCATCATTTCCATCTTGACAATTTTTGCTCTCAAATGCAGTTTCTTCTCTCTTTCATTCTCCCATTTTTACTCGGGTATCGAAGCTCAAAACCACCACACAGTACTAACTTGCTGGGTTGTCACGCAGTAAACTCAATTCATCCTTAAGCGGGCTGCACTGAATTGTCTTTAATTCCCTGTAGACATCAGGAAAGGGCCCAGCTTCCCGAGTTTTAACTCGCTGCAAACTTGTACAGATGTCTGGCACGCTACTGGTGGCACTTGCTCAGTCAACTGACTTCACGACTAACTTTACAGTAAATTTTTTCATAGACCCACAGTAGTGCTGGCAAGGTTTCGGGAAAACATTCGAACACTTTATTCGAACGGGGAACCAAGGACGAGAGTGCCAACTCTCCATACTCTTAAGCTCACTCTGTATTTAAGATGTAACTGGTCAAAACTGAATGAAATACGCCGCTGAATCCTCCAGGTAGCGGCTGCTTTGACTTAACAAATAAATGCATCTAAGCCTGGTGAGCAGGTCTAATAAAGTGGATGCGTCAGAACCCTCTCTATCCCATAGTGCAAGCAATAAGACCTGCAGTAGCTACCTTCCAATAAATAGTTTGTGCTGGTTTGTGTCCACCGTATCCGATCGTTCTATACGCAGCTGCGCAGTTCACTGGTGAATGAAACACACTTACACTACTTAGCTTTGCAGACACCGCACAGTGCACTGTCTGTGTTAGAGTTCATTTGTGGGCCTCAATTACTTCAGCTATTACTGTTCTCTTGGGTTTCTCATCCTATTGTTGCAGTGAGTTTGTTTTTGCAGTTATTTTCTTTTGTTGGGGGAGGGGTCTTTTTCTGTTGTTTTTAAATTTTTGTTGTTGTATTGCATTTATTTTTTGTTTCTACTGTTTTAGGTTTCTGTTCTTTATGTTTTGGGTATTTGTTGCTCCTGCAGTTTGTTTTTAGTTTGGTATTGGGTTTCTTTTTCTACTGTTTTTGGTTTTTGTTTCTAGTGTTATATTGGGTTTCAGTTTCTATCGTGGTATTGGGTTTGTTACAATGTATAATTTTTAATTTTTTTTTTCACTTATGGTTGCATTATTTATGGTATATATTTAACTACCAATACTCCCACGATAGGCAGTGGTTGTTGTGAGTATTGCACCGTATCATACCAACCAAATCGAACTTGTGTTGTACAACAGTTCACTACAGTGTCCCTGGAGTTGGTTCCACTAAAATCCATATTTGTTTCATACCTGGACTTTTCTTTTACTTTAAAAAGTTACTTTTTTATCTGCGTTGTCTAGTTGCATAAGTATGCATCTATATTCTTTGTAGCGCATGCACTTTCTAACTTCCTGCACTCTGTGTGTGCAGCTGATACAGACGAGGATGATGAGGACATGGTGGTGGTATCGCCCGCAACTCTCACCACTAACACGGCCAGCATAGCAACCGTTGTAAGCAGCAGCAGTCAACAGAAACAGTTGCAGCAGCAACAAACGTCCCGACCTCCGCCGCAACGCAGCAAGAAATACGAGTGCTCACCCGTTGCTGCCGCCGATACTAACTACAACACCGGCACAGGGGTTGCCAATGGCAATCTATCGCAACGCCACAATAACAATTTCCTGCCATCTAACTCGCCATACAGTTTACAACAGCCATTGCCTGATAGGCACTCCGGGAATATGAATGTTGCTTTTCCGGGAGGTGCCAATCCAGAATTCTTGGACATACTCTCTTCAGACTTGGGCCACCTGACCCAGCACACACTGGACGCCAGTGGGCCCGTGTCCAGCAGTCAGGTGTACCTGCTGGACTCGGCGTACGACCTTGACCTGGACTCCATTGGCGAGAGTTCGCTCTCGCAGATGAGCGAGTCGCAGCCCTCCCAGTCAGAGTCGTCACAGCGCGGGTTGATCCACGCAGACAGCGCTGTTGTGTAGCGCTGCTCTGGTATAGCGCGTGTAGATATGGCTAAGTATATTTCATTATCTTGTGATTAGTTAACATCTTTTGCACATGCAGTTTTGAATTGACCGAATTCCAGTCTCTGCAGTGGTTATTTTACATCTTTGATCCCGAGAGTCCGGAATTGACCATACTCCAGTCTGTACAATGATGACTTCTTTATTGTCTTACCATACAGAACTGACTCTGGTGTAGCACTCACAGTACCGATTTGGCATTGGAACTCGCAATACTGACTCAGCTTTAGCACTCGTGTACATCAATACAAATCTTTGAGCTACTCCTTCCGTTTCTACTCTAAAGTACCTGCACAGTGAAATATAGCGAAAGCTTCCTTGTTTCAGGTTGTTGCTGTATGCTTGCCTCTGTGATAGCGTTTTCTTTTTCTTGATCATGCAATCCCAAGACATTCTGGAGCACCAGTAATTAGGCCTGTGGGAGATCTTCCATGCCTTGCTCATCGTAATTCCTTTTATTTATCCCACTAACAGTCATACATGCTCCTACTTTGTGTTGAGGGAGATTTGCTTCTATTTGACTTGTCTTTCTCACAGAAGAAGCGTTTTGGTTTGCCCTTCTAAGGTTCGGCATTACTCAAGTTTTCGAAAGTCATCCAGATTTTGTCAAATTCTGAAGCTGTATATCCGTTCGCAACTAATACCATGGAAACAGTTTCCGTGAGCTTTGGTAGGTAGCTAATTATCAACTGTCATCGTTTTGTATTAATCAGTATGAATGGAGATCCTATCATCCTAATAACTCGATATCTTGTGGCTAACCTCATTGGATTGAATTAAATACGCTGATAGTGTTATTGTATTGGACTAACATAATCTGTCTAACGTTTGAAGTGAGGTCTTTGATTCTTTTTGCTGTGGAGAAATAGTCATAAGTCATGTTTAGGTTTGATATGTAGCTGTTCTAACTTGTGCTGATTGTTGAAATTTATGTGGAACTACTTACTTTGTTGTGTAAAGCTGTGGCGATCTGTGCGGCATAGACGAGAATTACTGCTGGTTTCTGACCCCCCCCCTCCCCTCCCCGCACTTCTTGGTCGGTAGGCATTGATTTTATTTTCTAGCTGGTCGAGAGCCTCTTATTGATCTCTAGCTGGCCAAGAGTCCTTCCCACTCTTCTCTAGCTGACCAAGAGCCCCTCCCACTCTTCTCTAGCTAGCCAAGAGCTTTTTACACTGTTCTCTGGCTGGCCAAGAGCCCCTCCCACTCTTCTCTAGCTAGCCAAGAGCTTTTGACACTGTTCTCTGGCTGGCCAAGAGCCCCTCCCACTCTTCTCTAGCTAGCCAAGAGCTTTTTACACTGTTCTCTGGCTGGCCAAGAGCCCCTCCCACTCTTCTCTAGCTAGCCAAGAGCTTTTTAGACTGTTCTCTGGCTGGCCAAGAGCCTCTTCCACTCCTCTCTAGCTAGCCAAGAGCTTTTCACACTTATCTGGCTGGCTAAGAGCCCCTCCCACTCTTCTCCAGCTGACCGAGAGCCCCTCCCACTCTTCTCCAGCTGACCGAGAGCCCCTCCCACTCTTCTCTCGCTGACCAAGAGCCCCTCCCACTCTTCTCTCGCTAACCAAGAGCCCCTCCCACTCTTCTCTCGCTGACCAAGAGCCCCTCCCACTCTTCTCTCGCTGACCAAGAGCCCCTCCCACTCTTCTCTCGCTGACCAAGAGCCTCTCACACGGTCCTCTGGCTGACCCAAGAGCCACTCCCTCTCGTCTCTAGCTGAACAAGAGCCCTTCATACGGTTCTTTAGCAGATCAAGCGTTACTCACGCAGCTGATAAACGTGCTCAGCAAAATCCATGTGGCCAGCGCGCGTCGCAATGACGTCTGTTGATATAGATTGGTAGCCCAATGATCAGTCTAGTCCATACTTCCTATATATGCTGTGCGTCATGGTAGAGCTAAATGCTGGCTTAAAAGTGAAAATCGATGCAAATAGTTGTTTACATAAAGATTGGCTGCTGCTTTAATGGACGAAAACTTCTTCTGCTGGAGCTATCGTCTCAGTTTGCTGACAAGCTACTTAGTATTTGGCATTTATTTTCTCGTTCTGACCACGATAACTGTTGATTGATATTTGTTGTGTATACTGTTTGTTGCATGCTTCTTAGGGTGTTTTATCTGACCTTATTCATCTTGTTTTAGATGCTGAGTGACTGAATTTTTCTCATGTAGGAAATAAATGATATTTACTGTGCATCCTTTGGACCATTCGGCAATGCAGCTGTAAATATAAACGCAGTGAAAGGGTTTTCCACCTCTTTCTCTACAGTGATTTGGGAGAACTGATTGCGCTTTAAAAAAAAGTTTGGAAGGAAGAGGCCATTTATTCTACCGCGAACTATTTGAATAATGCAGTGTATGTTACCAGTGAATCCGGCTTTCAGAGATATGTACCTATTAACAACCTCCCGGTGGCGCCGCTCCACTGCTACTGGCAACGAGATTCGGAAATTAAACTATAATTAACAGAGATTTAGCTACGTTATTGTTCAGCTTACACCGCTCGTCGATAGATGGCGCTCTTTGAACCGCAGCTCGGGTTACGGTTACCATTTTTTAGGTCGCGGTAGCCCAAGCGGTTTGTGATTACTGCACGCCTCAGCATGCGCGGCATCTTCCGCTAAGAAAAATGTTGATGGAAGAAGTAACTATTTCTATGGAAAATGAACAAAGAGAACCGCATCTCGATTGAAGAAGGAATTTAGTTCAGCAAAGTGGATGTATTAATATACCTCTGTATTGCCTGTGGGAATCTTGGTCTGTACATCATTCTTTTTTTATTACATGTACATATTAATTCCTGCTAAGTTTAATTTGAGGCTCGAATTTTGCGTTGTGGGCGAGATGTATACAGAGTGACCCCGCGCCATCTTTAAATGACGACAGAAAAATAATTAGTTTAACGAATTCTTCGTTTACATGGCTCCTACTCTTGGCTCTGCTCTGAAGAGTATATCATCTTCTTTTTCAATGTTGATTTTCTTCGACTCAATTTGCGAGCGTGAGCTAAGAGTAAATGAAGCTTTGATATGGAGAGGAAGTAAAACTCAGTAGTTATGCTGTCGTTAAGGGGTAGCTACACTTCAGGTGTTCTGTATGCTTATATGTTAAATATGGCAAAGCAATAGCTACTTTGCCACGGAGCTAATGAGTTTCCCCCTATGTAATCCTATTAAGAAAACGGAAAGGTCAGGTGTTGACTACACAACAAACTGTCTATAACCGTGGCCTGCCGCTTGGTCATTCAGTGATAATTAAAAATAATACGTCTGTGAAACCCCTGTTACCTTGACTTTTCTCGTTGTACTGTTCGCAGCAACATCTTTCCTCTTGTTCAGCGTTGAGCTTTCAGTTTATAATTCCTTATCATGAACTCGGAGAAAAAAAAATCATTGCCTGAAGGTGGTACAATATAACTTTAGCTTCTATGATACCAAGTAGAGGTATTTCAGATGTATTCAATTCTAAGATTTCAGAAATTTGGCCTGGTCTCGGCTCAGTTGCCGTCCCTAGCTGATCCTTCACATCAGGACGGAGAACCAAACCAACCAGGCAAGCAAGTAGCGAACTGTTATTATTTTGAAGTGTGATCATCACTGTGCCCGACATCAATGGATAACGATTTGGATGTTAACAGTTCAAGTACATGCACTGCGAGCGTCTCTCTGTTTTCGTATTTTGCTTGTTCCATAAAAATTTTCACGATATGATTTATATGTCGTGTCTGAGCAAAACGTATTGTCACAGCGCAAAACTTTAGCATTAGTACTTGCAGTGTGTTTGTGTTGAAATGTTCGTATGTTAGCAGAGTAGAGTGATTGCTTCTGTTACTAGGTTCCCATATATTGCTTGATCTCTTACATTGCTGTGGCCGATTTTTTTTAAGTTGATTTCATGCTTTATTGGTTAGAAATTGTACATATGTCTCAAGTGTAATGATAGATCAAAAGTTTTTTGGTATTGCAATCATATCAGATCTCTTCGCCATTATGTTCCAGTGTATGACTTTTCTTTTTCTTTACTCTTTGCGTGCCCGATTTATGTTTTGAGGAAATTGTCGACATCTGCTGCAGAGGTTGTTACAACTTGCAAATGGGGCTGTTACGACTACCCATAGAGGTTGTTAGAACCTGCCACGGATCTTTACAACTTGCAGCGAAGCTTTGCAACGCACCAGACTTCTGGGGCTTATTCTGGCTGGCCCTTTTCCTGTCAGAATACATAGGGGCGTCACTCACCCGGAGGCTGAGCCGAGTGCCGTTCCGCAGATGTTGCAGCTGGCCGCAGTACCTGCTGGTAAGGTTAGTTTATAGAGTTGAGGTACGGTAGATCCTCTATACTACCCCTTCTGCTCCGCGAGGTGGGCCACTGAATGGTGGTAATTCAGCGACGCAGCTCAAGGGGTTCCTACCTGCTCCCGTGTGGGGGCTACGGGAGAGACTTTCCCCACTGATGCTTCTTTCTTCCGGCTTCTCTTTTCGTTTCTTGTCTGTTGGTCCTGTGCGGCGTGACTGAGCGTGCCCTAGAGACTAGAGCTGCTTTGCGCCTCGTTTCCTGTCAGTTAGAGGCGCACTGCGCACTTGAGACTAATAGAGCTTGTCTAAGATTACATATAATCTGAAACCTTTCAGCAGAAAAGCCTAGATAAAAATCGTCGAGGATTCGGTGTGAGGCGGGTGTATTGCTCGTAGCGCTAGTTGGCCTTTTTCCCTATACCTACTGTTACTACTTATAACGTACCATAAAGGTTACAGTTTGTCGTTGATGTTGTTACTGCCGCTGACTTCAAGGCAGATTCTGATTGTGAAGTAGACCTCGTGTCACTTCCTTGCTCTGTCTCTAAAAGATTTCTCTGGGTTCAGCTCTCGAGTGCTGAACTGATATTTTATATCTACAGGATCTAATTTCTCGTAGTGTTTTGGAACCCTGAGGCGGACTTGCTAGTGGACGCGAACCCAGTCAGTATATCTATGGGCCTCACGCTAGTGGGGCCAACCCGAGTGCCGTTCTGCAGGAATGTTGCGCCTGGCCGCGACTCCTGCTGATACGGTTAGTTTGTAAGGTTAGGTAGGTTTTCTTCTTCATTGTTATGCATTTTTCTTCTGCCAGTAGCAGCGCACTGGCCGAACTTCACCTAGAGAACTCTTGCAAAGTCTCTCCCACTCGGCAATTTCCCGGCAGAAATGTCAAGATATATATAGATATATACAGTATATATAAATATTTGGGAGACATCCGGGGCGATATAGTCCCACCATCTGAAGCGATAGTAAGTCTATCTTACTATTACTACTTCTTCTGCTGCTAGTCTTTTGGCTGCGTGCACCATTCATCTAAGCAAGCGTAACTCGGTGTCCCGAAATAAGCTTATTTATTATTATTATATTGGTATTGTCCCGCTATTTCCGAATCAGAGACGATCAATAGCCTGATCATACCAACATTACTGAGCCTCCCTGCGGGGATCATTTTTGTGGTAGCCGTGGTTAGACTGGGAGAGCGTACTGCTACTAGTGCTGCCATTACTTCTACTCTTCTGTGTTCCGCCACGAGTAAACAGATAACTAGACCAGATAATTATCTATTCAAAAAGTACGGTTATGAGGTACTTCGTCTCTAATGGCTTCACTACATCCCATCGTCTCAGCCCTCTTGACTTTTGTTAGCTACGGTCTATCTTCATTATTATTCGTCATTACTTTGTCAGCGTGGTACAGTTTTGAGAAATACCACAAGCGCGTGTCCGTCCGCTGGAGTGAGAACATAAGCTACTTCATGTTGTTGTTCGTGATTATCTGATATGGTCGTAATGTTAGCTACGCATCTGGCGCCAGTATGGCCTTTGGGTCACCAATCAGTAGCTTACCATTCGAAAACGAAGCTCGAGATAATGAACAAGTGTGACATTTATGATGTGTATATTCGCTCTCGTACTGGCGGACAGAAGTTCATTCAACATGCGTCCGTTCTCGTAATCCATGTCATTCGTAGGCGTGATACTCTCAAGGCTGGTTCGCTCATTGTTTTTTTTAAAGCGTACTTTCAGCTAAGCGTTTGAATATTTTATTGTATCGTTTAAACAGCAAGATGTTGCAGCTGGCCGCAATGCCTGCTGACGAGATTAGTTTGTCAAGTTAGAATGCTTCCCCTCAACGGTTTGAAAATAGTCTTGACATATATTGGGAGACACATCCTCCACAGCTAAGTACATTTCCTTCAGGTGTCACAAAGTCTTGACGGTCATGTTTCAGAGGCCACCTCAATCTATAATCATTTCTCGTCCTCCCCAACTAGCTAGACGTCTTTAACCTCCGCAGATCAGTGGCCATTAATCGTACTTGCGTGCATGATCGTCTCTTTGGCTGAGATTCTTCTCTATTTTTTGTACTTTTTTCCTCAGTCACCTGTATCAAACATGATAGCAATAGCTCAAAGAGGGCCGGAGCCTCAGTTCCGGTGGCTCTCTGGGAATGAGCCTGGTGGTCCGTCTACTGCTGCCTATTTAATCTAATCTTATTTCCTTCCAGCCGTAGCGCGCTGGCCACTTGATACCAATAGAACTCATCGAGTTCGCACAAGCTTGAGAAGTTCCGGGAGAAAACTCATTGAGAATTCGGCCCGATACGACCTAGCATTGCTGCGCTGGTATTATGCCCTTTACTACTACAGTTGCTTGTACAGCAGAACTTGCACAGTTTTCTAAGTTTTAATTCGCTCCAAATCTGAAGAAATATCCATAATTTTACTAGTGACACTTGCCAAACAAATTGTCTTGACGCACACAATTGTGCTTGCAATGATGCTACATAGCATTCAAACGATTCACTAAGAGAACACGTTCAATAGACCAAAGTATAAGCTGGCCTTTATATATATCCGGACTTAGAGATCTGCTTGATATGAAACATAGTTTTAACTCGTGTTCATTCAGTTAAAATCGCCAAGGATCGCCATCGTCCTAGAGACTGTAAAACTTTCAGGAGCAGTTGAGCTTGGAGAAGAATCCAGTGTATTGTGCTGTGTTGTAAATTTTACTACAAACACAGTTATTCGTCTGCTTTATGATGGACTCCTCTAATATGTAAACAGAATTTTGTAACCTATCTAATAAATTAACTTGATGTTCGACGCGACATGGACCCTCACGCTAAGTCGAAGCGCGAGGAGTCGAGATACTACTAGTAGGTACTCTGCGTATATATCAACAGTTGTTGAAACCTCTCGAGATACAACAGAGTGTCTCAAGAGAAAAAGTGGAATATATCTGAAGGGCCATGGGCGCATGCATTAGGGTGCTCCCACGCTGGATTTACTTGCTTATGTGCAGCAAGTAGGGAGAGAAACTAACTCATGAACTAATTACTCTTTTTTGTTACGGTTAGGCTCTTCACTTTTATTGCTATATCACTCGTATGGCAATTACTCTCTTACGATAGTTCAGACAGTCAGAATGTTTTGTGAAGTGAGAGGGCATGGATGATTCATTCAATCAGCAGTTTGATAAGAATTCATATTGCCAATGTCTGTATTGGTGCTCCACGTTCATTGCTTCTGTGAAGTTGGCATTTTCTTTTTGTTGTATAAAATTTATATATATTTATATTTTCAAGTTCTCTGTGTCACTTCTATGTACAATCTAGAAAAATTGCATTTATGAGTAAACGTCTTTAACGTTTGTTCTTTTGATTTATCTCTGACGTTAAAAATAACGGCTGCTTATATTTCAGTAATATTAGTTGGAAATCTATCCTATTGCTTGTGAACTGACATTCAGTCGCGTGCGGTATATCTATTTCCGAGAGTTGCATCTGCAAACTTTATAATTTGTATTATCGCTTTACGCTCAAACATGCCTGGTTGTATAGTGAACTTGAGTTCTGTTACTGCGTTGAGGCTTGCGCTGGAAAATAGTAGGTGTAACTGTAGCAATAGGAACATCGAAACTGATGCTGAGAATACATTTCCATTTGTGCGTGTATGAAAATAATTTAGTTAAGTACCTTAATGCCTTTTTGCCGTGCTGTGAATATGCGTGGGCTTGCATGTGATCGTCTTACCTTGCTAAAAATTGTGAATGGGGTGTGCTAACTGCTGTGTTGTTTGGCAGCTACGCTTGTGTTTTCTCTATCCTCTCTCCTTTCGTGTTGCTTGATTGCATCCCTTCCAAGTTCTGTCCAGAACTGTGGGGAAGCGTAATTTGCCTCCGCCTTAGCTTGATCTCGCGTCCTTTTTTCGTATTTTTGAACGTCTAACTCATCAGTCATTTGTTAACCATTTTATTACGGTTTATTCGGTATTCGGCATATTCTCCACTGGTGCTAAGAACGGCTGGGCAGGATGGGAATCGGACCCTCCTATGCTTCATTCTAGGTCAGCTTCTGCATTTTCAAGTAGCCATTCACAGTATAGGGCTTTTAAATTCTTAGTTGTTCAAACGTTCACTGTTGTACCGTTTCAAAGTTAGTACATTGTACTAATCGTAATTGAAATATATGAAAATCCCGCTGATCCTGAATTATTTAGTCATGTGATCCTGAGGTGATATGGTCATGTGTTCTTGAAATCATGCATATGGTCGTGTCATTCTGAAATGATGTGATCGTGTGATCTTGAAGTCATGTGGCCATGACTCTGAAGTATTAAACTCAGGATTAAATTCGGGAAACTTCAGGCTCTATGTTCTTTTATTCACACCCGCGTCTGTACATTTTCGAAACTTTAAATAAAATACAAATGAAGCATTTTGTAAGTCGTCTACTGTATTTGTTTCAGTGTTGAATTCCTTAGCTCACCAACAACTTCAAAATTATTATTTTTCGGCAGTGAGACAATATCAATGGATTATTGTATGACGTTTAAGCCATAGTAGCGTACTTTTGGATGTTGTCTTGAGTTGCCATTCTTTCTTTCTAGTCGCAAAAGAATAATAGGACTTACAATATTTATTACCTGTCCGAATAGCAAGCTTCCTCTTTTTAGAACAGGTACCAGTGATTTAAATAATCTTCAACTACTCAAACTTGCGCCCTCACCCACAGTTTTTAACAAAGTATGCTTCATGATATATAAAAGTAGCACATCTCATCTTGTTGTACATATTCATGCCGTCATCGCTCCTTTTGTATATTATGGCAATGTCACCAAAAAATCGAATTAGTGTCATGCAATTTTTACCACTTAGATTTAGGGATTAGCTACTGTGTGCATATAAGATACGTTCTATCAATGTAAATTAAAGTATATACGTTGTAGTGATCTAAGTTGCTTCAATAACTTCGCTTATCGTGGGTGTAGCTTAGATGTTCTTTGTGTGTACGTGTGGGGATGAGCTCTTTTCATTGTTACGTAGGTCATTTCCGCCGCATTCAGCTGCTAGGGACATGTTACGGCGGGATCATACGGCTGTTAGATGAACGTATTACCTCCACTGAGCTCCACCTTTGCAAGTGCCGTGGGAGCCGAATCCGGCGGTAATGAGCTAACGCATAATTATTTCACACTCGACTTCTGCATGTTTAGATAGGGGAAGCGAGGGGCTGTTTCTCTGGGCAAAAGCTTCTCATATTGAGAGTCCATACTTGGTGTACCTAGATAAACATATGCGCCTGAGTATTTCTATAGCCATTTGTTGTGATGATCTTTTAATCAATTTCTTCTCGCTGAGCATTTCGACTATCGGCGATATTACCTATTCATAACTTGGATATATCCATGACATTTTTATAGACAATCTTTCGACAGTTATTCTCATAACGAACAATTATCAGCATAGATTTTATCTGTTAATTCTAAGACTAACGCAGCGGTGTGAACTCGTATTTATGCATAGGCTTGTTGAAATAAATGTAATTGAACAACTTAGCAAATGCTTCTAATACACATTGACTGAGGACAAGTGACGGACGCTGTCGCTAGCAAGGTACAAGTTATTTCTTTTGTAGTGGAATTACCCTTTTTGGCCCAAGTTTCAAAAGACTGCGAACAATTATTCAGTTATTGGCTTTGCTTCGATAAGGGTTTGGACCAACTCCTAGGCAATACGTTACTGTAGAAGTCATATCGGCCTGGTATATTCCTCCTGTCTTCTTTGGTTTAGGAACCGCAATGTTTGTGTGTCCTCGCAAACTTTTTACTGATAGACGCATTGGGTTGTCTTTTGTACTTGTGTATAAGGACTACCAAAATGCAGAGCTGCTGCTAAATTTTCAAGTGTTGATGTGAATGGATGGTTTTCCAAAGCTGTAACACCTCATTCTACTTGGTGTAATAATTAATTGGTGTAACTGTCTTATGGTTGTTATTTATGTTTTGGATTAGGTGTTCTGAATACTGTCGAATTCATTTTGGAACAATCCGTTTTTTCAGGACAATAATTTTTCGAGTTAACTTTCCTTCATCTATTTTACACATTTTGAATGAATAAGCAGGGAGCAGAGTGTGGTGCTCTTAGTAGGGCTTAACCAAGGCCTCCTGAAGTACGCCTGGACGTCGCGTAAAAAATAGGCCGAACGGTATCGTCCCTGGAAGAATTGTTAGACGCAGCCCGATATTTTTGGTCCCTACTCAACTTATTTGGGACTAGTCGGAATAGAAGCCTCGGACTATCGTAATGTGTAACCTTTATGTAGTTGTACTAAAGTTTTCTATTCGCACATGTCCGGGCTATGCTGATTAGGTACCAATAACATCAGGCTGCGTGTAATACTTTGTCGATGGACTTTCCAGGACTGGCGAGAAGACCTTGGCTTGCGTAACCCTACTAGGACCAACTAAGCGTCTGCGGCTCATATGCATAGCATCATTTAAAATAGGGACATTCTGTACGCTGCAGCTTCTTACAGGGGTACGCCCATTAGCGGCACTTAAGGTCTGTTCGATGAGCCACGCTTAATCCTAATTCGGATTCAAATTATCCCCAATCGGGTTTGATTCGCTAAATCACGTAAGCTATAGCCTAAGCACTAATGTATGCTAATCAACTTCACGTACGAAATGTTCTACTCTGCTTGGCGACCAGATTCCTTCTTTGCATATTTCTTTCGCTTTTTTCTAGTAGGTACCTACGCGTTCGAAGGATATACTTGCTCTTCTTAAAGCTTATTCTAAATCTAAACTGTGATGAAAAAAAAAATCAAGTCAAAGCATTGAAAAGAATTCTAAATTCAAATTTCTATTTTAGAAATGGCGATACGGACAGACCTCGGATGTCGCTATTGACTATCACAGTTAACAGTGAATGAGCTTCAATATGTTCTGTGGCTTCTAATAGATTTAATGAACTACACTGTTGTGGTAATTAGTAAGGGTGTTATCCCAGAAAAACAGTATCAGGAAAAGTATCAGTAGCTCTACAAGTATAAATATATAATATAGATGTATATTGGAAATATTGAATTTGTTTTTGTTACCTTGCGTTGTCTAAGATTAGGTCATCCAACG
>LQNS02278097.1:6645793-6657700 GCA_001587735.2 Parhyale hawaiensis
CCCCCCCAATGTTGTATACTTCGCGACATCCCTGCAGATCGGTGAGTTCGTTTGTATGTTTGACTCGTTTGTCATAATGTTTGTTAGCAGCATAACTCAATAAGTTATGGACGGATATCCAAAATAATTACTGAATCTAATAACACTGTAGAATGGGCACATATGATTAAATTTTGGTGTTGATCAAAGAATATCATGGTCTCAGAACTAATTTTTTTTTTCGCAACCGTTGCCTTGCATGGCGGAGGTATGTGCTCTCAGAGTGCTCTAGTTATCTCTGTGGCTGAACTCTGACCTAGAGGAGAATATAAAATTAATTTAGGACAGGAACGGAGCATGCCAATGTACATACATATATTGGTTATTATTTAGATCAGAACGACTTCAACGTAATTGACGAATCATAAGCAATTCAGATATAATAGAAGAACTGTAATCAGGTATGTAGAAAAACTAATTAAGTACGTTGAAATAGTCTAATCATCAGCGGAGAAAAATTCTACTGACATGCGATCAACAAAAGCAAAATTGACTTCATGCATTTGCAGCCAGAAAGCCTGGCTTGTCACAGAAGTATCAGAAATTGCAACTCACCATCCACTGTACTCATGAAGATGAGCTTGTCCACCCTCTTGCCCCAAGTGTCTCGGACGGCAACGGCTTTCTTCTTGTGATTAGCTGGATACGTCATCACCCACACAGCTATTTTGATTTTCTTAAGCTGTTGATTCTGTTCTTCCACCATCTTGAGGTACGCCTTCTCGACGTCATCAGAATAGGCAAAGATTGGAATGTTGGGAGTCTCTGTGTGGCTGATAGGGCTAGTTTCATTCATCGCTTGTACATCCTCTTGAGTGAATTTCGCCGTATGACTATCAGTTGGGTTGCTGTTAGGAATGTAGTTGCCATTATGCTTAACGGTAAGATGACGGTTATTGTCTGGGTCGCTGCTAGAGTCGTGGTTGGCTGCTGGTCTGTTGTTAGGGTTGTGGATATCGACTGCATTGCTTACGGCACTACCACCGTCACTCTTAATACTCTCAGGACTCCCGTCGTTGTTGGTGAAGATACCGTGCCAAACACTGATGGTATCCTGGGTGAGCAAAGAAATACATTGACCGCATATTTATCATACCGTATGTCATCAACATTCTTATAATAATCGTGGTGAGATAAATAACACAAGAGGAAAATATAACAGTACATACATTAAAAAGGCTTAATGGTAGAGTACTCTATATACTCAGCCAAGTATCGGTCCGGTAAAGATAATGATTTTAAATGGGATTAATTTCAAGGATAGGCAGTATATATACTTTCATTTCAAGAGAGTGATGCGCTGAATATCAAGAATCTGTTCATATACTATATAGTTATACGTGATATTAGCGAAACTTCAGCCAGACACAACACACCGGCATTAGTTTATGTGCTATTCGTCACAAGTGTTTTGTTTAAAAGAACACACTCCTAAAATATCATTAGACTATATACGAGTACATCTAGCATATACAGGTATTTCTGCCTGCTCAGTCGGTACGCGTCAGTTATCTATTTGTATTTCAATTTTAGGGAATATATCAGGATAACGTTCAATGTTTTTTAACTCCAAGTGTATTTCTGTAAATCATTATTGTTTGATTCAACAGAATTTATACAGTGCCAACAACTTTTGTATGATAAACTATCTGTCTAGATTTTGCTTCAAGGCTAAAATATGAACACTCGTGGACCAAACATTTCCCCATTGAATAAGGGACGCATTATCGGATTTCACCTAAGTGATAAATCTACGCGGGATATCTCTACAGAGACTGGTGTAATCAATAGAATGATTCAAAGAATAATAACTAGTTGGAATCGAGATGGGGAAACCAGTTCATCTCGAAGCATATGCAGAAGACATTAAAATTCTTAATGAGAGAGACCGGTGCTCTTTGAAAAGATTATTGAGAAAAAAGAGCGTTATCGAGACCTTGAATAACAATGAGGTTCATCTAAGTTGTAATACAGTTTCTAGAGGAACTGTGCATCATAAGCTAAAGATACGAACCAACATAGCAGCAGAGCCAAAAAGAAGCCATTATATAGAGTCTACGCTAAACAATTAAGAAAAAAAAAAACACTGTGGGTGCTAAAGAACATGAAATTGGACTATAAGTAACTGGAAGAATGTTATGTTTTCAGAACATTGGAAGAATCAAGTAGGCTATGGCGAGAGCTCCATGGAATAAATCACGACTGATCATGCATTGTCCCTACACTCAAGGGCTCTGGAGACATAATGATGCTTTACTTTTTTTTTTTTTGCTTTTTGCTGGCAAGAATTTCTATCTGCAACTTTTTTCAGTGACAAAATTTAATCACAGGGCCATTTGCAAATTCTTATTGGCCCCTTTTATTCATCCATGGATTTTTATTTTCGTGACAGACACGGCGTGCTTCAGTATGAAAATGCACGCCTTCGCGGGGCAAAAAGCATCCAAGATTAGTTTTGGGAGTACGAGGGATCTTTTAAAAGCAGGAATTGCCCCACAATTTCCAGATTTGAACTCACTAAGAATTATTATATCAGCTCGAAAGAAACCTACGTGCCTCATCCCGACTGCCGTCGACATCGGAGCTTTTGGAGAAAAGGTTGACTCCAATATGGTTAAAAGTGGAGCTACAAAGATCCAAAAACTTGTAGCATCAAAGCCAGGTAGAATGAAGTTGTGATTCAATCTAATAGTGGACATATTGAGTATTGACTAATACATAAAATTTCAGTCACGTGTCTTTATTTTTTAGTGAGGCAGTGCGTAATGTATATTAAAATTAAAAATATTGACAGCAATACATTTGTGATGATGCTTCTTCATTTATATGGCAATCGGAATAAATTACAACACATAAACCATACTGTAAACGTTATTAAAGAAAAAAATTAGGTACAGCGGAAATAGATAAGATGAACAACGCAAAGACTTGAAATCTAGTCAAGCCTTGATGGCAAAGGTTTCCAAACTGTGGTACATGTACCAACAGCGGTATTGTACTCTTGTAACACGAACGCCATTGAGTTAAAATACTACTAGTGCTATACGTGAAGGTAAGCGTGCATTTTTAGGTTAGGTTTGAATGCTGGCTATGATTATCCATATAAAAATAATTACCCTTTTTTTTTTCACAATGGAGGTTCTCTAAACGGAAAAAAATACGCGATGCTGAATTATGAAAGCTTTTCTATTGTAATGAATCTGAAGCCATCCAAGTGGGGCGCAACGAACTGCACCTTGTATGCCATACATCAAATTAGGTTGGGAACCTCTGCCTTCTTTTGGGCAAAGCACTACTTGGGCAGTGCTGCTGTTGCTCTGATAATTTGCTGAATTACCTCGCAAGCGTTGACCAGAAGTTTGACGCCAATGCCACGTAGCAAGAAGACGAGCAACCCCGGTCATGCAAGGACACCAGCAGGAGAAACAGCATGCAAGGATAGCGACATGCAAAAGAGAAAAGCGATGTAAGTGTTTTGTGATGTGTAAAGGACGAGCTGGGTGACGTCCAAAGGACAGGGAACTCAAAGCGCACTGTACTCGTAAGGGATCACCTGTACAATGCATCTATATGCATACCAATTTCGATGTGGCGAAAATTGAATGCAAAGAAAGTAGACAAACCAGACCTACCCTCATCTCACCTACCTGATGTTATTAAGGGCTATATGCCTAACAATTTGATTAGGCCTAACGTTTGCAGGATGGTAGGCTTGAAGATCGGCGAGTGCACGCTCCTCATCTAACCTAAAGTTCCTCACCTGAAATATCCAACTGCGAGACACATTTACGATCCAGGTTATCATTCATTATTTATCAATTCAGAAGTTTACATGTTATGTAAGGTCAGAAATAAGTGTTCTAAAAATTGTTCTAATCATAGCAGTGACGATGGAACCCACCCTGTCAATTTAAACTTATTTAGCGAAATATTACGTAGAAGCAATAATGATACAATCTGATGCGTTCCTATTACGTAATTCTGATATTCGCTAATTATTTAACACAGAATTAAAGATAATATAGTCTAATATTGCTTATTGTTCTATATTTAGAATGCTTTTTCTCTTTTGATATTTCGTTGAATTACCTAGACAGTAAAATTTGTAACTCACCTGCAGAACTCTCTTCTAAAGACAAAGGAAAATAGTGATAAAAGAATTACACCTTAGGCCTCCGCCAAAGCAATGCAACAATTGGACGTGCGAAGTAACAAAGTTGTTGAGCTAACAAACATTACGTCGGGTACTGCAATCTGCTGTCCCCACAGACGCCAACCAAATCAAGGGGCACACCGTGCATTGCTATCTGTCACAGGTAACATGTCTCCCGCAAAAATCGCATTGCATCGCCTGTTGCATTGGTTGGGGTCAGGAATGACTTGCATTAATGAAAAAATATCGGACAACATTGATATTCAAGCTGCTTGAAACTAAGTTCCGGAAGTCATTACCATCTTCAATATGGCTAGTGGCACACAAATTCGCACTAACTTGCCGACAAATGTCTTCCAGCGGTCAGAACAGCGAGGATTCCAACTTTCGCTTCTAGGCCGGAGCACCACTGACACAACAAGCGATTCAATGCGATTTTTGCGGGAGGTATGTGGCGCTATCTGGGTTTCGTCGGTGGGGACAGTAGACTGCCGTACCCGATGTGACATTTTTTCATGCAACATATTTGTTGCAACGCACGTCGCTTGATTCTTCGATGTGGTCCGGCCTAATAGAAGGGTATCGGGGAAACCAAAAATACATTTTCGGCGTCCATTCTAGTACTATGCAAGGCGGTCACTAAAAGTGAGTAGAATCACAGTAAGACATCATCGTACAGTGAACGAACTAAACACAGCTGAAATATGGTGCGGATGTAGACACAACGCTATCAGAACGTGGACTGTCACTGCCATTGGGTATAGGCTAACAACGTAACGGGTTATAATACAGACAGGAATTAGCAGAATTGTTGTCACGGGTTCGATGTGACGTCATGGGAGTTGAATCAATCTTTACCGCCAGAAATGCTTTTAACAGTTGAGTTTTCTTCTTGTAAGGATATAAATTGGCATTCGAAACAGCTTTTTATCTACTTTAATGCATCTTGTTGGTTATAAGTTTTCTACAGAGCCGTCAATTACAAAGATAGGCAATATATGACGCGATTTCGATATTGACGCCAACGCCATGTTGCTGTTAGTATATCATTTAAAAATCGAACAAAATGCAGTGAGTACCCTCTCCTTACTAACACTCCCGCGTTTATTTTCGTTCTTTAGAACGTGTATACCACTAGAAGAAGACAAATCACATATTACAGTATATACGATACGGACGCAAGGTCCGTAAGGATTCGGTAAAGTCACGCAAGGATTCGGTTAAGATGACTTTACCTTCCACTTTTTCAGATGGGAAATAAGAGCACTTCCGTAACAACCCTGGTAGGTGTATTTGTAATGGGTCTCATTTTTACAGAGCCGCCCCCAACTTACCCAAAAACTTCAGCACGAGGCTTGGAAAGACTACTGGAGTAGGAGTCTAACACGAGGAAGACCACTATGGCTGTACCCACGCCCACAGCGACACTGAGAAACAGGTTTGCCATAGAAATGGCTTGAATGCCTGTAAAAATAGGCCTTCAGTAGCAAATATTCATAATATCAAAATCCAAACTAGATAATGAACATCAACGTATGTATATTTAAACTAGTAGGACCCGTGGAAGTTCCACGGGTAGATAATGTTTTTGCTTTTTGAAATGTATCAGAACTAAACTGCGCTGTTACAACTTACATTAGTTTGACCTAAGACAGCTCTTCCTACGTAACCCCTCATTTGTATAACTAAAGCCTCTCACTTAACATGGATGAACTCTCTCTAACGTAACGTAGTCTGTCTACCCTAGAACGCACCGTCTAAATTCACGCCCATCGTCAATTCCAATGCTCACTGCTCAGTATGGTATCTATCTTAAAACGAATCGTAGAACTTAACGCTCCTTATATAAGCTAGGGTGACTCATTTAAGCTAAAGCATCTCTTTTAACTTAATACACATCATCTGGCCAAAAGTACCTGCTTTAACTTAACGCTCCTCTTCCAACCTAATGCTTTTCATTTAATCTGAGGCTTCTCATCTAACCAAACGCATATAATCTAACTTAACACATCTCATTCAACCTAACGCTTCTCATCTAACCTAATATATCTTACCTTACACAATCCGGTTAATGCAACACAAAGCTCCTCATCCAGCCTGACGCTTCGCACCGAACCCAACGCAGCATATCTATATAACAACCAAACATAACCCTTCAAATCTAAGCTAAAGCTCCCCACTTCAGCTGATGCTTCTCTCTAACCCACTGATCCTTATCTAACTTAATGGTCCTTATCTAACTTAATGGTCCTCATCTAACTCAATGCTTCTCATCTAACCTAACGCTTTCTTTCTAGCTTAAATCACCTTATATGTAACCTAACCTTCGTGTTCTAAGCAAATGCTCCTCCTTTAAGCTAACGTTTTTCATCTAACGTATTCAACTGCGAGACCTATTCAAATTCTCCGGTTATCATTATGATTTGTTTCTAATTGAATTTCTTATGTATGCTGTCAATGTACTATAAAAACTAATGTACATCTGGCACATCAAAAATGTAGTAAACACTGTCGTTTGGTTTTGAATTTATACATTTATATATGTATATTTCGATACGGACTATTAGATGGCCAACAATTTTTCTATACGCACTATTAGATGGCAGGCGTCTCCTTATAGGTACCATGAATCTGGTACGTCTATCTTCCCGGGCAGTTCAAATAGCCTGAAGATTGTCTGAAAATTATTCAAAACACCGAAGATTTTTTCGCGTTTGGCCTCATTTGAAGGAAAATAAATCTACGTTGGAACGCACGCCCACTTTTCGACAGATAATCGTCCAAAATTTTTCGAAGCCACCACCAACTACCACCCTAGTACGAGGAAGCTTGCCAGCACATGAAGCCATCAGTTAGGTCGAGAACCTTGTAGGTTAGAAGGCGTAGGTCTGGTTTGTCTAGCGTCCTAATGACGCTTATTACATACTAATACCGAATATTACTCAGAATATTTGCAGAACCAGACCTACGCCTCCTAGACTACAAGGTTCTCGGTCAAACCGATGGCTTCATTTGTTGGTTAGCTATTTGTTACTTAGCGTCAATTTTTGATTGGCCTTAGCGCAGTCATTATAGAATTTATAGCAAGTATAAGAACATGCAAACAAAGGGATGTACATCTATTAGGCCATTTCGACTTATATATATCAAATTGTGTTTCGTGCCCCGCTGTTAACGAAACACATGGGCGAAAAATAGGACAGGTTGCACATTTTATAATTATCTTTGTTGCGTTTTGATGGAGATCTATAAGCGGAAATTAGATCGAATTACAGACGAAGAGCCAAACTGGGAATCCTTATCGTTATTAGTTATAATTGAATGCACTTCTTACTCAGCCAACGATGAAATCCAAACAAATGAAGATATTTACAATTTCTGTTAGCGCTGCTATAGAGTCTCATATTTATTGCTCTCTCCATACTGCACAACTATATTTAGTTCCAGTTCACGACGTGCAGATTGAGTAGATGATCAACAAAGTAAAGTATTTCTTGCTTTAACATCTAGTTTGAGACGAAACCAATGTATACGCACGCTACACGCAAGAAAAATGCTGACAGAAGCAGCTAATATGTCACAAAAATTTGCCAATATATGTTAGTACATAGATTTCTATCTTTATAATATCTAAAGAGGGTCCCTTACCGCTTATCTATTATCTTTTGCACGATAACTAACTTAGTTTTCACATAAATTCACGCAAAAAAAAAACGGCCCCTTCATTACTCAAAGCATCGAGATTACGTTTTTTTAAAAATGTTCAGAACAGTCGCTAGCTTGTCAAACAATCGGGCTGTCTTTGCGTAGTCATACCTGGGGCTAGAGCTTTGGCGCTATCGACGGAAAGCTTATACTACAGCTATGTCCTCCCAAGACCCTCTTATTTTCATTACAGGTCAGTAAACCCACAGTGGCGCGTAGACGGGATGTTGACTGATAGAAACATGCCTGCTCTGAAGAGAGGCTTAAATTCACGGCTCTGTGCTCCAAAATCAGAACCTTTTAGACTGCTGGTGTCGACGTTTATCAAATCGGAAATGAACAAGAATGACAGGCATTGTCATCAATAAGAGGATGAAACAAGAAGGAAGCAAAGTGGGCACAGAGAAAAGATGTCCTGAAACCTAGCTAAGGTTAACGCAACTTTCAGGGACCCCCTAGGTGTGTTGTTTCCCATAACATAGGATGAGATAAGTTATTTACCCTAACCCTATGGCCCTTGACGAGCCCCGCTTTGAATATCAGTACTCTTTTTTTTATTTAGTAAATATCGAAGGGCTAGAGCCAGAAGTGGCTACGTCCACTTTTGGCGAAATTGGGTTTTACTCACAAGTACCCACTTGGTGAATAAACCCGATTTCGCCAAAAAGTGGACATAGCCACATCTGGCTGCCTTCCTGGATATTTCCAGGTGCGAGTGGGACTATTGATCTGTGATATATATATATACTGTATACATATATATATATATATATATATATATATATATATATATATATATATACATAGCTAATGAAGTGTTTAGGTGTATGAGGGTTCGTTAAGTGTAATTTTCTTGCATTAGGTGTAGGCCTATTTTACGGTATCATAGGCTATTAAGTGTAAGTAGCCTATAGTCCAATGAATACGTACATGTAAGGTTAGGTTAGGTCAGGTCTGGTTCTGCTAACGTCCTAAAAGCTGAAAAAAACACTGCAATTTATACTAAAAAGCCGTAATAAACGATTTAAAATTGACGCAAAGTAAGGCCAATCAAAGATTGACGCTAAGTAAAAAAACACTTATAACATAAAAACAAATTCTGCACTAAACATTCAAAACCAATAAAAACACTAAAAACTCACATAACTACACTAAAAACACGCAAGAACGCTAGCAGAACCAGTCCTTGATCGCCTAACCTTACACAGGCCAGCAGATTTAAAGGGGCTCTCTAGTAGTCGGTCGGGGATAGGGACGGATCAAGCCAAAAACGGCCCGTTTTGAGCGTTTTACTATCGAGAAAGTGGATATTTTAACCCGTAGATATTAGTTTTTTAGGTGTTATAGTCAAACTACGGCTAAAGGCAGATGATGACATTTAATGTAGCTTTTAGGAATCATCGATTACATCTAAACCCCCAAACCCCCAGATCGCTATCTGTATATCCATCCCTATTCCTGACCGACCACCCCTAGTACAGAGCCCCTTCAAATCTGCTGGCCTGTGTAAGGTTAGGCGATCTAGGACTGGTTGTGCTAGCGTTCCTAAGTGTTTTTAGTGTATTTATGTGAGATTTTAGTGTTTTTATTGGTTTTGAATGTTTAGTGCAGAATTTTTTTTATGTTATAAGTGTTTTTTTTACTTAGCGTCAATCTTTGATTGGCCTCACTTAGCGTCAATCTTTGGTTGGCCTTACGTAGCGTCACTGAAAAACCGTAATAAAAAATCGTTTATTACAGTTTTTTAGAATAAATAGCAGTGTTTTTTCAGCTTTTAGGACATTAGCAGAACAAGACCTGGCCTAGCCTAACCTTACACGTACGTATTCATTGGACTGTAGGCTAATTACACTTTAAAGCCTATTATACCGTAAAATACACCTAATGCGTGAAAATTACACTTAACGAACTCTCTTACACCTAAGCCCTTCATTAGCTATATATCTATATCTGGGCAGCAGATCATTATCTATACAAGTTTCATTGAAACGAAGAGATGACTTCTAAGCTTACAGAGCTTTACAGCTTCCTTTTCCACTTCACGAATCCTATATATAGATTTGAGTTGTGGCTTCGGGGGGAAAAGTGGCTTCGGTCGAGCAGAAGGCAGTGGATGCAGGCGGTACTCAGCTTCTACATATATGTGAGTGAGTACAGTTTATGCAATATCAGATATTTGAATATTCGTGGCGAATTTTGTGCTTTCAAAGCGAGTGTTCTGTTGTTCCTTTCGAATTTTATCCTGAGTTTAGGCTAGCGCTTGAAGAAAAATCATTTTTTGCTCAATATATTTCTATAGAACTTTTTAATAATTAATTTTATGCTGTTTATGTCTCTACGTCATTTGGGTAGGTTTATTGCCCAGTTTCGTAAATATATATATGAACAAATAGGCCTACATGCAACAGACAAGATTCAAGAAAACCGTATCGAACCAATTGATTCTGATTTTTTGAAAAATTCTAGTTAACTTTACAAAAGAATATTCAGCATTCCCTTCATTGAACCCTGTCTACATAGGCATGCGCATAAACAATATAAAAGCTGATTTTACCTACCTGACTATTTTTAACTGATGGCATTTGAGCAGAATTATCACGAGAATTAAAGCTAGTAAATGTTATAACAGTGCCACCAAAGTAAATGCCTTTTGACGCCTTGCGTAGTTCAGTGTAGCCTAGTCGTGTTCTATGTTGTGGTTCATGAAAGACTTACAGTATAATTCTAATTTTTAGCTTGGAATTATTCATTAAAATTGAATCACAAAATTATATTTTTGTGCATCCATGGTTTTGTCATTTTGTTTCGCAACATCTAATCAATTCCCATGCTGAAATAATTGGTGAAATATAGCTATCGTTCGTCTTGCGGCGGAAATCACAGTAATTTTTGCTCATGTATTGATTGCTTAAGGCACTTTCAGAGAAATTTTATTTTTAATTCAGTGAAGCACCGTCAATGCACTCCAGCTTTGCCCTTTGTCCGGATTGTCAATGGAATTATTTTGTCCCCTCAGGGGGCATAAAATGATCGATACTTCTTGGAGCAGACTTTTTGGCGACATTGTTTTTTCTGGCGCCCCCCTGTTTTTTCAGCACCGGATATATTTTCGTTGACTAGATGAAATTACTACAAAACCTTTTATTTTTTTTAATATCTAAAAACTAACATGGAAATAGTCACACATTATTTAGAGTGCTCTCGTCAGCTTTCACATACTAAAGAAGATAACATCGACACTATATTGACTCGAGTTATTTATTTGATGTATCTCGTGATTGTGGGCTAAACCCCGCAAAGATTTTAACGGCTCTTTTTCTAACTAAACGTAACGATACTTATCTGTACTTAACCTAACCATACCCAACCTAGTCATACCTAACCATGCCCAACCTCACCATGCGTAACATAACCATACTTAACCTAGCTTACATTAAACGTAATTTTTTTGTACCGATAAATTTCAGCTTTGTGTGTTAATCTGTACTAATTTATGCGTATTTCACTGTGTAAACCCCAGAAATGAGGTTCTTGCTCGTTAAGGTTAAGAGGCAAGAACTGGTTTCTGTTTTTTTAAAAAAGTATTTTAGAAACAGAAATAACTGTATGTTCACTCATTAAAGTTAGGAGGCAAGCAATGGTTTGTCTAATATACTACAATATGTACACCTATGGTTAGTAAAAACGACTAAAAAATGTAGTTTTCCAACAATAACCTGCGATAAAAAAAATTGAGCGTGGTAATTTCAATATTAATGCATTCATTAAAAAACTGTACTTTTTATACATACACTGAAGGATATTAGCAGATTTGAACTAGTCCTGGCCCCCTAACCTTAATGAGTAAGAACAACCTTGTTGCCGTATTATAGTTTTTCCGGACTTTGTTTTAGCAACGAAACTCTCATTTTCCGATCATGTGGCCGAAATTTTCAGTGCTGATACCGTCGGATAGACTTTCCCGAAACTGGTACAAAAGTTTGTAATTTGTCTGGTACCCTAACCATACC
>LQNS02278097.1:6665199-6680168 GCA_001587735.2 Parhyale hawaiensis
CAAATGCTGACTATGAAATAGGGAAAGAACTGCTGACTTAAGGTTGTTCTTCGAGCTTTATGCTTGAGTTTTTGACCGTTGTTTCGCAAGCGATCATTGGGGTCTCTTTCAAGGAGTCCCGTTATAGGTACGTCAAATCTGATAGCCCCAGAGGTAGTTAGGCATATATTGACGGGCTCTGATCCTATCCCAATATAGACGGGCCACAATCATCCAAGGGTTGTCCCAAGTACCGTCTTTTTATGTACCGCACTGAATATCTGAGAACATAGAACTCGCATGAGTTCCAATATCATTTGAGATTTTCCGGCAGAGAAGGCGAGGTATCATGGCTTTTCTCCTCGCAGCGCTATAAATTCTTATTCCAATTTCTATAGGGTAACGTGTCTAGTACCTGTCCACCATGCTAGTAGACGTCCACTTAACACAAAAAACTTCCTGTGTGGAAACCGAAACTTGCAGTGCTAGAAAGTCATACATAGGCTTAAACTGTAGGCTAAGTAGTGCCGCACTATCACTGGAAATGATGGGCGAAGAAAATAATAATAATAATAAAAATAAAACAAGAGAAAATGGTGGTGATTTTCTTATTTTTCATGTTTTTAGAGAAAAAAAATGACCACAAACAACTCTTTTTTTTCCTGCTTTATTTTTTTCACCAGTCATTCTCAGGGATGGTGATGGTGCGGCACTCATTAGCCTACAGTATAAGCCTGTGAACGGCTTTCTAGCACTGCTATTTTTCACACAGGAAGTTATTTAGTGCCCAGTGGACGGCTACTAGCATGGTGAAAGGGTACTAGACATGCTACCCAACTACTAGTACAACTTCTGCTGCTATTACTCACCAAGCTCCAGTGCTCGGATCACACACTTCATGGTGGGTGCGGAGGTAAACCTGAAAGATAATAATAATAATCTCTTGCAGATTCTTACCTCTGCTCTTTCTCTTCTTTCCTACTGTGCTGTGCTCATGCGCGCTGGTCTTGTGTAAAAGCATCACGTTTGTTCTGTGCATACTATATGGATCTTCCTTTTCCAAGAGATCTCTGTGAAGATAGAACAGCTAGTTTGTTCTCATTTTTGGATGTTTAATAATTTAATAATAACTATAATTTCTATGACACGTTGCTAACAAAAGTAAAAAAATATTACAGAATGCAGGTAGTAGAGTTCTTTATATGATTATTTGCCAAGGCAGCTAGAAAGACGTAGACATTTATTCTCCGTCATAATCAACATTACATCATATCGATAGGTGGCAAGGCTAGCTGGAGCGGAAGAAGCATCTGTTCAAGCCACCATCCGTTCCACGCTGAGGTTGCTGTTTTACCGCAGCCTTACACTTTGTTTCGCTCGAGGATGGACTCGCTGCGATAGAAGACTAAGATTGCCCTAAATACGCACCCTGCTTAGGAGAATATTATAGGTAATCAATTATTATTATTATTATTGAATCACACCAGACTGGCAACGTGGGAACGGAGAAACTCCATGAGGTTAACAAACCCCCACGCAACCAGCCCAGCGGGTGAAGAAAACAAAATAATGAAAAAAAGAAGATCCAAGATCACAGAATAGCTCTGTGTACAGATCGTTTAAAGCTGCCAATACCCGCACCAGCAAAGACAGAGCCATCAAGACCATTCCAAACATCCACGCGCGATGGGAAGAACGAACGGAAGCACCGGGCCTTACGGCATCGCAACGGTTCCAAGGCAAACTCATGAAGAGCACCAGTACGCCAAGTATGTCTCACCCGAACAAATGCTTCCGGAAGAAACTCACAGTGGATAACTGGGGCAATTATAGATTTTATACAAAAATCATACCCCACCAACTCCGCAACGATGCGCCAGATCACAAGGCACAACACCAACCAGCATGAACGCACATCGACGAACCACTTTGTCAAGCAAGCACAGATGGCAATCGGCAGCAGAACCCCAGACAAAAGAGCAGTACTGCAGAAGAGGGAGGACAAAGCAATTAAAGCAGCGCCGTGTCAATTCTACTGAGCCAAACACCCTCCAAGCACGCCTCATAAGACCAATTTTCTGCGATGCACGTGAGGCAACCGAACGAATGTGGGGCTCAAACGTCAACTTTGGATCAAAATTGACACCCAAGATTACCAAGTCATCAACCAGAGGAAGTGATACACGATCCAGTATGAGTGCAGGAGAAAGAGGTCCCACTGTACGCGACCTGGACACGAGCATGGTCTTAGCCTTGCCCGCATTTAGCCTCATCCCCCACCTAGAACACTAGGAGTCAATCATTTCCAAATCATGCAGAATGGATTCTGAAACCTCTAATCTATTACTAGGCTTATCGCAAACAGCCAGCAAAGTAACATCATCAGCGTAACCAACAAGAAATTATGAACAAGATGAAACAAATCCGCCGTATATACAATGAACACTACCCTGTGGGACACCAGAAACCAAATCCCAACTCACTCCTCTTCCCATCAAAAACTACACATTGACATCTGTCAGATAAAAATTGACTAATTAGCACGAGAACTGAACCCCAATGCCCGTTAATCTCAGCTTATGGAGCAGCCCAAGGTAATTCACGCGATCAAAAGCAGCACTGAAGTCAAGCTGTACCAACCTTGCCTCATGACCCCCATCAAGAGCCAGCTGCAACACATCAGAAATGTGAAGCAGAGCATCACAAGTTCCAAAGCCCTTACGAAAACCATACTGTGTTGGGGGAAGGACACCCTGCTTTTCAAGAAAGCAACCCATCTCGACGCAACCAACCTCTCATAAACTTTCGACAAAACATGTGTGATCGAGATGGGTCTATAATCAGAGGTACGGGATGAAATCGAGCCCTTCGGAACAGGCGTCACGCCAGCACTCCGGAAAAGAGGCCAGCCGCAACATTTGACGGAATACCGACGCAAGCGGGGCTGCGAGCACACCAGCCACCTTCCGAAGAAAGAAAGAAAACGTACCCGATGGATCAGTGCCCCATAGGGGTCCTGGTCAAGAAGAAGGCGGTGCAGTTCAGATGATCTGAAAGCAAAACCGGAGAACCTCGGCTCGGAATCACATGGGATGCGCACCCGACGCCGGCTGCGTTAGTGGCAAGAGCTAGAACAGCACCCCCTGCACCCGAGCGAGTGCGTTCGTGCATACGTTGTATAATACGCTACGCGTGGCTGTGCTGTGCACCAAAGCGAGTGCGTGCGTTCGTGCACAGGTACGTATAATGTACTGAATGCCCTTACCTCCTCCCTCTGTCGCACATTCCTGCGCCTCCCTCTTTAAAACTGCCAGATACCGCAATTCTAGAGACCATTCTTTATGGAAACGATGAGTTTACTTAGATGAGGAGCATACAATACTAAAAGTTATATGGTTATATATTGCTGTTGTAAGTGTCTTCACGATAATTAGAGAGACTACGTTCGTTATTTAGTTTTATTGTGGGAATATAAAATGATATTATACAACCTTGTGGGACTGAACAAAGAGCAGCATGCTGATCACCGCAGCTGATCTAACTTTCGCTGACATATTGTTTTGTGAACCAAACCCGTTCTTTTTTTATCTGTAAATCCAGAGTCCTAAGAACAGGAATGACTTATCCAATTCCAAACATTCAATTGTTCCTTTCGGAGAATAGCTAATATATTTGCTGGGGAAGAGATTGCAGCTAAATTTGCTAAGGAAAATAATTCCCAGTGAAACATGTGAAATACCATTGAAGCTTTGTCAACAAATACAACTAACTGGGTTAGTCTTGAAATAAATGAAAATCAAAAGTCATGTTGCAGTCCATTAGTTGAGTAAATTAATGACTGATGTGAACTGACTTTCTCTGATTTATTGGCCAAAGCCAAGGTTTTAGTTAGCCTTGAGGTTCAGCATCAAATAGTATAGTTAACTGTTCAATGCTGTGTATTCATAATCTGCATTCTAAACTAGAGCACTCTGAGAGTCCATACCTCTGCTAAGAAAGCAGCGTAAACGAAAAACTCAATTGAGACTTATTTATCATCAGTAAAGTTTGATCAGTTGCGCTTCATGACACTATTAACAGATTCTGTATTTTTCTTGATGATCCGTCTGTATCTTTTTGAGTTATGTTCTGACAAACGTTAGTCAGGCCAGCATGGGATCAACTGATAATCACCAAAATTTTACCATTTGTGTCTTCTTATGTATCTAACAATTCCTGTGAATTTCATAATGATCCGTTCATACTTTTAGAGTTACGTGACCATTCGAAAAAGAGACAAGCTACATACAAACAAACAAACAAACAGTTGAACGAATCTTAGCTAAAAAATTTCTGTTCTTCCTAACTTGCGTAACAAACCCTGTAAACTTCGCAAAAAATCATCAGATTGCGGAGACAATTTCAGAAGAGAAACCAAGAGCCAGGCGAAAGCGAAGAAAATTTTCTGCGAGCGTTGTTGGTAGCGGCGGAAGACTGCAAATTTGGAGCGTCAAAGAAGGAAAGAATTAGAGATCAGTTTGTGGCGGGAATCACTGACGATAAATTAGCAGCGAAGTTAGAGCACCTGTATCTCAGCAACAGAGAGACCTACACTTTGGATTTGGTGGTTGAATACAGCCGCTCAGATTGTAACGAAAAGTATGGCCGGCAGCAGGAGCTACAGCAAGCCACGCTAACTGTCAATGAGGTTACCAATCGAGGGCATCGAAGCAGCCGCACCAGCGATCAAGTAAAGTGCCAGTACTGCGCCACATATCATGGAGCTGGCCGATGCAAAGCTTACGGAAAGACTGCTTTAAATGCGGGAAAATGAACCACCTCTCTGCGGCGTGCAAGTCGGGGCCTGCCAGGCAGTGGCGAACATCACCACCTCGGCAACAGAGGCAGCAGTACGGAGCTGCTCCACCACAGCGGCATAGGCAGCAGCACAGAGACGCCCCTCTGCAGCAGCAGTATAGAGACGTCAGCGAGATCACCGTCGCTGCAGAGGACCAACTATTTCTAGGTGAATGTATAGTAGATTACGGTAGAAACTGGACAGCCAAAGTAGAGTTGCTCACAGATTGGGGCGGGGCAGTAGGCAGCAATTTTAAGGTAGACACTGTGGCAGACATGTGCCTAATTAGTCATAAAACTGTTTTAGAGATCTTTCCAAAACCTGTTTTAAAAAAGACTACCCAACTCCTGCTAACTCCAAGTGGAGCTCTTAGTACTCTGGGCTATTTTGAGGGCTCACTTAGATTTAATAATTTGACTTGCCGAGAAAATATATTTGTCTTGCCTCCCAACAATAACACTTGTAACATTCTTAGCAGACGCAGTTCGGTGGCCCTCAACTTAGTTAAATTTTTAGCGAATGTATCAGACGAAAAAAACATATTTGGCTTTGGTCTGTGGCAAACTAGCCCCGTGAAATTTTATTTTAAGGATTCTGTTACCCCATTCGCAGTAAAGTCAGCTCGAAATGTTTCCATACCGCTACTAGAACCCGTGAAAGTGACTTTGGACAAAATGGTAGCTGACGATATTATTGAGCCTGTAGATACTCGACGGAGTGGACGAGCCCAATGGCACATGTAGTTAAGGAAGTTAATGGGTCGAAAAAAAAAAATACGAATCTGTGTAGACTACAGAAAGCTCAATCAGAGCTTACGTAGGGATCAATACCAGATGCCCACATTTCATGAGTTGACCTATAAACTTGCCGGTATGAGAGTTTTCACAAAGCTGGACGCCGCATCAGGATTTTATCAGATACCATTAGGATACGGAGCTCGAAACTATATAGCATTTCTTAAGCACTTGGGCCGTTATCGATTTAAACGTCTCCCTATGGGTATAAACATTGCACCGGAAATTTATCAACGTAAGATGCAAGAATTGATGGAGGGCTTATATGGGGTACTAATTTATATGGATAATTTGCTGGAATTTGGCAAAGACAGAGAATCTCATGGCAGAGTTCTTGGAAAAGTCATTGATAGGATCCGCGCAGCAGGCCTGAAATTGAATAAAGAAAAATGTATTTTTACTGTTGATAAAATAGAATTTCTAGGTCACGAAGTATCTACAACAGGAATATCTCCGAGTCCTGACAAAATAAGAGCCATTGAGAATTTAAGGGAACCTAATGACATTCCAGAGCTCCGGAAGGTGCTGGGGATGCTGAATTTTCTCACGAAATTTGTTGTCTTACTTTAATCCGAAGCTTCCTACGATAGTGTCAGCGGACTCGAGTTCATATGGGTTGGGAGGGGTGTTGCTCCAGGACCACGGACGAATTTTGAAACCTGTCGCTTATTGCTCACGGAGCCTAACAAGCACCGAGCAAAATTACGCTCAAATAGAGAAAGAATAAAAAAATTATAAATAATCAAATTTTGTCAGAAGCCCCTTTGCGATGCCAGAGATTGTTAATGAGGCTCGCTAAATATTCTCCCGTGGCCCAATACCTACCGGGTAAGTTCATGCTCGTAGCAGACACCCTGTCCAGGTGCTCGCAAACCGTAGCTGTTGGACGCGAGGTAGAGTTAGAAAAGGAAATTGTTTCCTACGTAGGTGCAGTAATGACCAATGTTCTAGCATCTGACCGTAAATTAGAACAAATAGCAGCAGCACAAGCAGCGGACCCAACTTTAATTAAGGTAGCAACATTTACTAAACGTGGATGGCCAGAGGAGGTTGCGGACACTGAGTTGGTAGAGTTTATCTGTGAAAGAAACGATCTTAGAGTTGTTGATTCACTTTTAGTATATAGGAACCGTATTTTAATCCCTAATCAGCTGAAAGTGGAAGTTTTCCGCAAAATACACGATGATGGTCATCTAAGCTAGCACAAATGTCGGCAGCGAATTCAACAGTCGGTTTGGTGGCCAAAAATTGCTCGGGACATCGCTCTCTATATTGAACGTTGTGCATTTTACCAAATACATAAGCGTAAGAACCACAGTCAGCCTATCACGGCTACGACACTGCCACAGCGCCCTTGGCAGCAGTTGAGTTTAGATTTGTTTTATCTGCATGGACATAATCACTTAATTGTAGTTGATTATTTTAGTCGCTGGTTCGAGATTGTCAGATTACTCAGAAGCGATTCAGAGAGCGTCGTCGATAGCTTGAAGAACATTTTTAGCACGTTCGGTATACCAGAACACTTACGATGCGACGGCGGCCCACAATTTACTTCAATTCTTTTTAAGCAATTTGCTAAACGCAAATTAATGTTACTGTATCTGATCCTTATTTTTCACATGCTAATGGTTGCGCGGTGCAGGTTGCGAAGAGGCTCCTCCAAACCGATGACTCTTTCGCCTCCATTGTGGCGTATAGAAATACTCCCCTAGACGTGACGGGCCGCTCACCTGCACAGCTTCTGATGGGCAGAACCACGCGCAGTACCCTGCCAATGTTACCCAGAGAGCTTACACCAAGGTGGCCTAAATTACAGGATGTAAGGGACACTGACGCCGCAGCCAAGCGGCGATCGGAAGAATCATATGCTAAGCAACACGGCGTGAGGACCCTGCCAGCACTGCGACGAGGTCAGATTGTGAGGACGAAGCTGCCACATGAAAAGATGTGGAGTGACCCTACGGAAATTGTAGCACGGCTGGGGAGGAATTCTTATGCGGTACGCAATAGGGAGCACCTTCAAGACATACCAGATATTCCTAATCAGAGTCAGAACAGCGAACTTAACCAAGAAGTGCGGACGGCCACATCGGAGGAGGAGCAAGTAGTTGGGGGCGGGGAAACGGGGAGTCTCCGGCATGCTGCACCGTTTCTTGAGGCGAACATTTGCGATCAAAGTATAGTAAATTTTAGTGGAAATAATAATTTAGCAAATAAAGATGTTTGTCGTACTAGATCTGGTAGAGTTGTTAAGTCAGTTGTAAAATTTCAAGATGTGCCCTGATTTACTGAAATCGAATCTTATGGAAATATTATCAGTTTTAGAAAAGAAGGGAGATGTGTCGAGTCGTTAACAAAGGGGACCCATCCTATAGAGCTTTGCGTAGTAGATGACGGCACACACCCAGGCCTTATGCTCAGATCTTAATTTCCCGGTATACTTGACTGCTGTACCTGCCCTGCCCAATAGGCTAAACTTACCCCTTCGCTGCACGTTGTTTCCATACGTCATGAACTTCAACCGTTGGCATACTGGTATTGATGACAATTTCGTAACCACTGATCATTCAGCCAGGTTAACAAGTAATTACCTCCACCGAGGAGGTTATGTTTTTGTGGAGGTTGTTTATTTGTCCGTCACCAAGTTGACTCAAAAAGTTAGTGGCGGATCCTTACAAAATTGACTTGGATTGTTAGAGATTGTAGAGATTGTTGATTTGTTTATTGGCCTGCCTTTTTTTCTTGGATATATAACTGAAAAATTTACGTAGGGATTTTATATCATTTGTATGAATTTTTAGATATGTTATGATGAGCAGATGATCACATTTTGTTGGTTATCTGTTTGTCCGTTTGTCCCTATGTTTGATTTTATATTGATCAGAAACTTAATTCAAAAAGTTATGAACAGATTTTGCATATAATTTACCTTAATTGTCAGAAATGTTGAAATGAGTAAATTTTGGTGATGGTCGCTCTGTCCGTTTGTGTGTTTGACTAAAGTTTGTCTTGGTATTTGTCATAACATAACTCAAAAGTTACTGGCGGATCTTTAAGAAAATTACAGCAACTGTTATTACAGACATGAGGCACAGATAACCGAATTTTTGTGATGATAAAAAATCTTATTGTCCATACCAATTTGAATTTTTCTTCAACATTACCTTGCTCAGCGGAAGCATGCGCTCTCAGAGTGCTTCAGCTTTACATAAAATTATTTAGTGAGACGTAACTGAGAGAGATGGTGGCAAATTGTTGATATACGTGTGTCTACGGTAGCAACACTAAAAATTTAATGATAAATATTCAATTAAAGAAGCGACCTACGTTTCATTGCAAATTTAAGCAGTTTAGTGCACTAAATTCTACTTCGAGTGGAGTCCAATAAATGTCTTTAACTCAATCCCATCTCTTCTTCCATCAAATAGTATAATTTGTTGCGGAAAGTCATGAATATTTTTACATACATGAAATATATTGGTATAGCTAGAGCATTGTAGCAACCAGCGTGTTACATATTTTTATTGTGATCTATATTCCCATTTTCCAGTCATGACCGACAAAAAGAAGAGTATCATTAAATATTTATTTAAAGGTTCGCTAGAGACTTGATGCTACTGGAATGATCGGTGCGTTAATTTGGTAAAAGATTTTCTCAAAAAATATAGCTATAATCTTCCAAATATATTTTGGGGAACGTTTGGCTACCGTTTTACGCTCCTGCAGAAATTCAGTAAAATGTATGATTTTACGTTAATCCTTTCCTCCTATTTAAATGATTTTCCTATCGCTGAAATGAGTCTTGCAGAATATTTGTTTATAGCCTTAGTTACCAATATAAACTTGCGCTTCATTCGCGTCTCTGTGGGCAAACTTCCGAAGCAGATTTTTAAAATAAAAAATTGCTTTCTTCATATCAAAATGTATATCTGAAAAGTATGGTCATACTTTAATTGCCAAATACTTTAAAGTTCCGCTACTCGTTAGTAAAAGTAACGCTCGTTACTTAAGCCGTTAAAGTGTTAGTAAAAGTTACGCCTGTTACTTAAGCCGCTAGAGTAACTATGTACGCGCCCATCTGGCCATCTCGGACTGTATAATATTTTATATTTCCGTAATAGAATTAAATACCAATCGCACTCTCTCTAATAATCGTGACGTTTCTTACGACAGCAATATATCAAGGCCCCATTACACAGAGGTGGTGGCGAGTGAGGCCACTCATCACCGCCCTGAACGGCCTCTCCCCTAAAAACATGCTTGCTATTACACGGCTAGGCCTATACGTGAATGGCCTTCGCAACTTTCGTCGATAAGCGATTCAGAGGCCACTGCGTCACGATGCCATCGAGTTAGGATGCAGTTCCTGCCAATGCTATCATCCTTAACAAAAAAACGCACCAGGCTGAAAAACCATAGTTTAAGTTCATACAAGTCAGCTGAACCGGCTTTTGATTAATTTTCTTTTCTGTATTGATTCCTAATTGCTTCTCTTTTGTTTCTGCCTGCTTTAACTGAATAATTTATGGGTTTGCATGCAAGGAATTTTAAATTCGTCCTAATTCAACAGCTCTTTGACTACCTCCACCATGGAGGTTATGTTTGTGTCGCGTTTGTGTGTCACGTCTGACTGTTTGTCTGCCACCACGCCAGCTGAAAAGTTATAGCGGGTCCTTAACAAATTTACTGCGGTTGTTAAACGGAAGCATATGATCAACTTTTGATGGAGTTCCGTTCCACTCTACGTCTGTCCTTTTTTTTTCAAGGGCTGTAACTTGGCGGAGAAATGCGCTCCCATTGTGCTTTAGTTCTCTATTTTATAGTCTGTAAGCCTAGTGTCGAAAGACACTGTATTTCCCCTGAGCAATTGTCTCGGCATAGAAGCAAGAGACCATTTGTGCAGCTACGCATATCATCCCAAACCGCAGTCATTGACGCACTGCGGAACTCGGACTCAAACACGTATGCACGAACGCACTCGCTCGGGTGCAAGCCTACACGTCCGCTCCGAGCAAGGGTTGCTGCAGGTGCACCCCTATCCGGCCGCGCACGGGGTGCTGTACTAGCTCCTGCCACTAACGGCTCTGCTTCCCATCAAAGTAGCGCAACAAAAGGTCCGCCTTGGCAGCGGGTTCCGCTACACGATCACCACCAGTGCCAATTAAAGGAGGCACAGAAGAGCTCACACCAAGCACAGCGGTCTTCAAGGTGAACTACCACTCATGTGTGCTAACAGACGAGGCTAACAAATCCCTGAACATCAAATTGTGCTCCCTCTCAGCTTCCTCATAAGTAGCACATGCCCGACATCGCTGTTCACTGAAAAGCTGAAAATCAACATCAAACCGGCTAGTACGCCAGCGGGCATATGCCTCCTGCTTCAACTGGTGCGCCCTCATACAGGCATCATCAAACCAGGGCTCATCGCCCGTCCTAACCGTTATGAAGCGGGAGGGGACATAGGCGCGCATCATGTTAGAGAGAAGCCGATCCAATGTAGACCCAGGATCAGTAGACTCCCACAACACCCCAAGGTAGCGCAAGGATGGCACCAGAGACGGCATCCCAATTCACTCTTGGACTTCAAAAATATTTCACGCCTAACAGTGACTCTGAGGACCCGTTGATGAACCAGCGGCGTCGCAGATAGGGCACCATGGTCCGAGGAACCAATGGGAGACACCACTGAGACTCCAACCAGATCACAAACATCAGTCATCGGTAGGTCAAGAACACCTCCCATCAAATGGGTAGGACTTTCACTACCAGAGGCTCTCGCGAAATCGAAGGCGGCATGACAATGACAATCTGTCATCCCAGAGCCTAACCATTCCACATGGTGACAATTAAAGTCACCCATAAAGGCAAAAGCAGGGCGCCTATCCGACGACTGAATTCTAGCCATTGCATCCATGAGACAATCAAAGTCCCTATAATCAGCAGACGGGCTGCGATACACTGAGATTAAATAAAAGTTCCAGTTCCTGAATGAACCACAGACTCGAAGCACCATCATCTCGCAGTATGGACACTCATATTTACTCTTCCTAGACACAACAACACCCTTTCGAACGTAAGCAGCCAAACCCCTAAATCCAGGGCAAGAGTCTTGCACCGGCAGCACCGGCTTTTCAAAGTTCGGGATCATCAGCTCAGAAACATGACGATGGCTTGAGACGAGCGTTTCCGAACATAGAACAAGGTCATAATTGGAAGAGGCTACAGCTAGTTCAGCCAAATTACCATATAAACGCCGAACATTAGTGCTCAAGATCCGGCAGGAACGAAACCCAAAACCACGAGGACCGGGGTTCTCTTCCACGTCTTCTACGTTCCACGTCTTCACAGCATTACCTTTAACTGTGGACATGTGCGAATGTAATCCCCTGCGCTTATGCAGATCTGATAAACGTGAATGGTTAGAGTTTGGTCCTGGCCTTGTAAATTTTTAAAATTCTTCTCAGCCCGATGGTCGAGTTTTTCTGAGCTAACGTACACCGTGATTGATTTCTGAGGCATGTTTAAAGTAGTTGATGAAATATTTACATATGCACCGTGTACGTACGTATAAGCATACGTTTAAATTGGGTATTGCTTCGTCCGTGCACGTATGTCAAGTTCTTTCGAACTTTTTAAAGTGCTCATACCAGTTCACTGCTCTCTCTCTACATTCAGCTTAACTTCCTGCTGTTTCATTGATTATGATGATACACGCCAAGCAAACTAAGAGTAAAAGTCAAAATTTCTATCGATTCATACCAAATATTATTTGTCTCCTCAATCACTCTCGGTTGTGAAGTGACAACGGTTCGGCATTGCATCAACGGAGGCCCGGGTTCGATTCCCCGGACGGCACGCTACGGATTTACACTGCGTGGAGCACTCCAGCATCGAGAGGCCAGGCGATGCACGATGAGGGATCCAAAATTGACTCTCAGCATGGACTGCTTCTCCTGCTCTTCACACTACTAGATCTTCAAAATTCTAGAATTAAGGCAACAAGAAATCCTCGATAGGTGTATCCTTTCTACCCTGTATACGAGATAATAAATGATATTTGTTTGTTGTTATATTGTCGACGTTCGTTTAGCTCGCAGGGCCCTCCACAGTGTTGACGTAATATATTTACGCTGGGCGATGCGCCCTCCGCACGAGTTTGTGTCATGTCCTCTTTTGTCTCTGAGATTCGGTTTGTAATACGTTGCTTTCCAGCATTTTATGGCCAGTAGCAGTGCTCTGACCGAATTTTGAGAGGCAGAAACCACTATTTTGAGTTTGTCGTTAATTCTTGTCCTCACACTGGCAAGATACAGTATTATTTCGCTATAGCGGAACTCTGTTTAGCAGAAACCCGGTTATGGCGAAATAATTTCAAGTTCCGTAGTAGCATTTTCACTTCAGTTATAAAATGGGTACCGGCAATTTCCTTTATAGCAACTGACGCCATCCGCTATAATTGGGTAGTTCCATTGTGCACCACCGTACGCATCACAGTTTTGCATTATTGCATGATGCGGTAGTTAGTTTCATGATAGATGTGAGAGGCGAAATATATGGTGTGGGCTTCCGGAAACTCCCGTTATACGAACTTACAGCTCCCGTTATAACAGAGGTTTTCCGTTGTACATAACCCTGATATAACAAAGGACAAATTCTCGGGGCTTCCGCTATAGCGATGTTTTACTATTATTTGAGCGGTGCGATGCTGCTTAACATTCTTGCCGCAACAAAACCTAGGACTTCAACTAGTATTGCTGGTACTGTCGTTCTTTTTCGGTGCTTCTACCGCCCGATATGTTTGTCATTACTGTGGATAATTATTCTTGAACGCGCATGTATTATTTCTCTAGACGTGCCTTAAGTCATATTTTATCAGCATTTTGATTCAAAATGATACCTAGAACGCCTCATTGCGTAAGGACATCACTCACGGTAGGGGGCGAATTCAATGCCATCATTTTTATGGCAAACTAATTTTATTTTTTTTTTTTTTTTTAGATCAACGCACTTGACTCCCTATAAAATATAAACATTGCTTAGCTCCTTCTGTCTCTTTTCGGATGGAGTTACACATTCAGCACCCTCATTTTTATGCCCACCTAACTCAACATTTTGTTTCCTTTTATATCTCGGGACCCTCAAGGGTATTTTCTGGCGGGCTCTTTCCCTGCCGCAATATATTTGGGCATCACGCACCAAAAGGGCCTCTCGTGCCTTTTCCGCAGGAGATGTTGCAGCTTGCCCCAGTTTCTGCTGATACGGTTAGTTTTGTAATTTTAAGTAAACTCTCTGAATTTTCTTTTCTGTCCCGTGAGGTGGACTGCCGATCAAGGAGACCTACTTTTTCTGTGGGGCTCTTACGTTCGCCCGTGCGGAGGGCCACGGAGGGGACCGTCCACTCGGGCACTTCTTGCTTCTGTTTTCTTCTCTTTTCGTTCTTTATCTCTTGCCGCCTGAGCACAACCATGGTGTAAGCCGAGTAAATCATCATAGATCGCCGGGATCGTCTTGGATTCGGAAATACCGAGACGATACCAATATATTGATAATAATTTTACATCTCGGACGACCTACCTGACTGCCTGAAAAAAAATTATTATAATCCAACTCCTTCTACCTCTTTTTTGGTGGATAGTGAACAGAATTCATCCCCTTCATCATTTCTGATGGTCTGCCAAGTTTAGTTTTTTCGCATGGATCACATCTAGGTGAACCCATCAGACTCTCTGCTAAGAATTATAAAGATTGCTTAACTTCTACCACTTTTTAGGAGGATAGACAAAGATATATACATATTAGTGATGTGTCTGATGTCATTTTTTGGACACCCACGCATGCAATTGCGGATATTGCCATTTTAACCTTCACGGAGGCAGATGCGGATGTAAAAAAAGGTGTGGATGTTCTGCTCATGCGAATATTCACCCCGATAGTTCACGACGATAGTTTATACAACACTTGGGAAGAAAACTTGGATGGTGCTTTGTAGCTAGACAGGGACAGCGCTTGTACGCATTTCAATTCAAATGAGAATTTGCAGTTTTCAGCACAATGGATGAGCTTAGCGTACGGTGATAAACTTGCGTATCCGAGCCTCCTTTGCTGCGGGTTTTACAGTTCTGACTTCCGCAGATGCAGATGCGATTGCGGATGTTACCATCTAGGCTACCGCGGATGCAGATGTGGATTTCGAAAAACGTGCGGATGTTCCACGGATGCGAACATTTGGCTCATCACTAACATATAAATATATATATATATATATATATATATATATATATATATATATATATATATATATATATATATATATATATATATATATATATATATATATATATATATATATATATATATAT
>LQNS02278097.1:6738735-6751449 GCA_001587735.2 Parhyale hawaiensis
ATGAGTGTGACGACTCTGACCTGTCCTACTGTCATGGAGAAGCCTCGGCTATGCGAGTCTAAGTGCTACCGACAGAGGTACTCTGCTACGCTTCACCACTGCAAAAGTGTTCATTGGAACATTCAATCTATTTTCCTAGCATGAAAAATGTAGAAAAAACATGATAGGCTACGAGTGCTAAAAAACATAACTTTTCACTGGAGCCAAAAACCTATAAAATCTGTATAGCCTACAGCAAAACCCCTCAAATCCGGAAAGCACGGGGAGAAGCCCTATTCGGATTAGGCGGGTGTTACCTATTCCGCGATACACCTCAATATTCCAGAAGATTACGGATTGCATTGAATCATTCCGAATGTATAAGGAGCGGCTATATAAACACCCATTATGCTTATCTGTAAACAATTCAAATGTTTCGCGAATCTATCTGTAGCAGCCTGCAGATCAACATCACGTATCGGCACCCCTACACTTTTCTGCTGCTTATACCATTCCAGAATGCTTTCATCAATCGTTTGGGCCTTGCCACAAACCAGACGTCTCTTCTTAGCTAAGGTTTCCCCGCTATCGGCAACAACAAGCTTGCTTTCATACTCCTTGAGTTTCTTCTTTGCATTCCTTATGTTGTAAACAGTTGAAACCCATTACCAAACTTGTTAGCAACATCTTTAATCTTATAATTCTTATCTAACAATTTCAAAATCTCAAGTTTTTGCTGAATAGTTACTGAAACATCCTTGCCCCGTGGTGTAGCTTTACGCTTCAAAGGTGCTTGCTTGAGTTGGCTTAGTCTACTAGTAGGTACCTGGGCTAGGCTGGAGCCTGGAGGGACACATTGGGAGCACTATCCTTCGATTTATCTTCCTTGGAAGACATTGCATAGCATACACAGAACTACATACGTACTACCTATTGTTTATAAAGTTTAACTCAAAACACTGTACGGTATCAATGTATGCATATAAAGAAATTGATTACAAAATTACCACTGAATATGAAAAAAAATTAATTAGCAACACAAAAAATTGAAAAAAACCGAATATGACAAAATATATTGCAAAATGCATACACATAAATTACACTCAATACCCTAGGCTATGCACCACGCTAAACACTTGATTTCTTGTCACAATTAATAAACGTAAAACTCACAATTAATTATACAGAACCTATGAAGAGGGATTTCAACACATTTCACATGGATAGCAGTGCACTTTTTATAGTAAACTAAGTAATAAATCGACACTTAACACAAACGATCAACACATAACAGGTCAACCTGGTCAAGAGTCGCCGAGGAAGTGAAGAGGATTCTGATGCCAGTTGACAACATCTCGCGTTTCTGCGCAGCTTCCCGCGCAGACGGTTGAGGGCAGCTCCCGCCTAATCCATAAAATAAGAAGTGTCTTTACGGATTAGGCTGTTATTTTTTGGAATTATTCCAGACATTTGACGCAATCCGTAATAAAGGGCTATTTTACGGAATACATTCCGGAACAACAAACGGTCCGGAAAATGTTCATGTAATCCATAATAAAGCCTCTTATTACGGATTGTGTTCATAAACTATTAAAATTACGGATTAAGCGGGTTTCTGGATAATTGAGGTGCGGTTTAGAGGGGTTTTACTGTATATAGAAATTTATGCATGTTTTCTTTACCAAAATTCATCTAATTATGACCTGTGATAAGTATTGTGAAAATAAATTAACTAATTCCAAGAAAAGTCATGAATTCACTGTTTTCTTTGAAATTTTCTTATCATTGGGCAGCTATTATATTTTTATTTTTATCAAAATATGAGTCTATGCTGAAAATATGAATAAATAGACAACAACAAAGAAAATGGAAAACTTCATGAAATGAAATGTTTTAATTTTTTCATTTTACATATAACTACCAAGTTTCAACGTAATCGGTCAACATTCAATATTTGCCCCCTAAGAGGTACTTTGACCCCATTTTGGGGGGGTTTCTAGTGTGCCCAGGACTCTAATTTTTTTGTCAGAGGTCCGCCTCCCCCCATGGTTCAAATTACACTATAAAACCAAAAATGACAAAATTTGACCATTTTTGCTGGGTTGGTCCCCTTAACAAAGCTACTGCATATACGTACCAGTAGCTATATTTTTTGTTGAAACTCATATAGGTCTAATCAGGAAGCAGGAAATTGTGAAATATGTATGCACATCGAACTCAGCTAATATAGGTAGGTACCAACTCTCGTCATTAGGCCAAAAACCATGGCTTAGGAAGGCTTGGTTAGGCTCCTGTCATGTTCAAAGTAGGTATGTACCTACTGCCGGGGGCACGGTAATAGTTTAAACGCATTTTGAAATATACCTAGGCTATAATAAAAACTATATTGAAAAGCTAATATCATGGTATGTTAGGGACCATTAATGAAACTTTGTTAGTAATTTTCATCTCATGTTAATGTGTAGTTTTCATTTAAGAAAAGTTTGAAGGTTTTAATCACTTTTCAACCATGCCTCAGTAAAAGCTTTAATAGATTTTTTGCAGTGACTCACTCCGGCGGAATACCTCTGTCAGACAGGCCATGACTTGAGGCACCGGCACGATGACCGGCAGTCTCCCATCTAGGAGGGTGTTCCGAGTCACCACACTCAACGTTAACAAAGGTAATCTAGAGAGTAATTTTCTTTTTTTCTTTTGACACTTAGTCAAAAACATGAAGTCCTGCTCATATATAGGTGTAAGCTTAGGACTTGACTAATACCAAGTCATGAGCCCTTATAGGTATAGGTAATGGGACTTTGTAAAATTTCTCAGTCCTACACCGTAAGGTGATTAAGAGCAGGACTTGGTGAAATATTCAAAGTTTCTTACTTGATGGGTAGAAGACAGAACTTTGAATTTTTTTTCTTGATGTCATACACCGGCAGGCCAGCCCTCTTTATAAGCCCTTGTCTCCCTAGGCTCTTCACTATAATTGACTTGCAGTGAGATGGTGACAGCAACTCTAGCTCCTTTCCTTCCTTTGAAACTTGGCAGAGGTCTGCTCTATTGAGTTCTGTGCCTCGACTCTTCAGCAGTGTTGGCCGGTTGAAACTAAAAGGTTTAAACCAAAGAAACTGTGGTTTAGATCAACAAAAATAAACTTTTTTTGTTTTTGATTTTTATTCAACTTCTTTGGTTTTTATTCATAAAAATTGCAAAATAAACAATTTTACTTCTAGAAAGTATAAAATTTTGATCACACTCTACTGAAAGGATGAGTTATTGTGTTTCTTTTCAGGAAACCGTTTTGAGTGTTAAGACAGTTAGGGTCAACTATTGCTTATGTTTATTAAAATCCTCTAACTTATGGAATTTTAGGTATGTTATTTCATTTCAGAGATGCATGTCTAATTAAATTCTAGTAAGCTAGAAGCTACTGAAAATTAGAACTAGTTGTTATGTAACCTAGTTGCTATTCAATAGCTAGCAAGCTCATGAGAAGCATTAGACATATAGCTATTTCACTTTCATCAGATCATTACTCTCAATTAGCTAGTAGGTAGCTATTTCTATCCAAATGTCTTTGTATATTGGAGTGTTTCTAAGCTTTTTGGAGGATTTTATAGCTATTTCTTTTTCTTTAGGTCATTACTCTCATCAATAAGCTAAAAGCTTGCTATTTCTGCCAAGTTTTATTTGTAATTTGAAGAGTTTTCAAGCTTTTCAGAGGATTTTATGCTGCAATTTTCAATCATAGCATTCTGCAGTTTGCGCATTAAACGTCGTCATAGCAAATTCATGTAGCTACTCGGCTAACTGCTTGTTGGTAACCCCTTTATCTTAAAATAATTCTACAATAGGAAGTTGAAGTGAAGTGGTTAAGATTGTTGATAAATAGCTAATGGCTAATTATGGCTTCAACGACGCTAGTGAATCCTATTAAGGCCTTAAGCATTGCTTAGTCTAGTTGCTTGTTCTTCGAGTTGCTTCTTCAGTTTGGCATGATTTAGTGCCCCGCCTACTTATGTCTTCTGTGACATGTTATTGGAGGAGCTGGTCAGCTGTTGTAGCTACTATAGGTACCTAGTTTTTCTGAATATGTGCAGTGGTGTAATGTGAATTCATATCAGAAAATAGAGAGATTGTATCTCTCATAATACCTTTTATCTGCCACTGTACATTCTTGTTTGTTTTGGGGATCTGGCCTTTAATTGGAGCTGAACCCCCCTCCCGCAGAGGCGGTGTAATTTAGTGTTCGAGTCTTCCTCTGTTGCAGGAGAAAAGTAAGTAAGATTAGGGAATCTGTGTCTAGGTGGAACTGAAAGAGTATATGACGACAAATTGTAAGTAGCTATTTTGTAATTTAAGTCTTGCTGCAAGCCAATTTAGGCTGCTGAATTTTAAGAGGGCCAATTGCCTGTTTACCTCCGTGTGAACAACTGCACTACAACTTTTAAACATCTTCAACTTCAAGCATTAGATGCCTTTTTCTGAACACTTTCCAGATATTTTCCAGTCTTTTTCCAAATGTGTTCCGGCTTCATGAAATCACACCCTACCTCCTTGCCCAATACGCTTATGTTTACCTATCATTTTCGCCCCAGGTGACGAGTGTAACTACGTACATATACATGTAGGTATGTACACTGTACAGTATGTATGTACTGTATATATATATATTACTGCACAATACAACACCTCCAATACTGTAATTCAAAACTAGAGAAACACTGCAGGCTACAGTACTGTACAGTTATTAGTACTGTATAGTAGGCACATATGTACTGTACTCTAGATACATAGGTAGTTACATACACGCGTGTATTGTACTCACCATATCAAGCAGTTGCATGGTGTTTGTTTAAAATTTGCAGCAACATACTGTATAAGGAGCATGTCTTAATTGCAGCCTAGCATACGTAGCCTAGCCTATCACATAGCTGCTGTATGTCCATCTGCAATTTAAAACACTGGAAGATTTGTCAGGACATAAGGTACTGTATGTATAAAACATCCTTTTTTACATTCCAGTGAAAACTGTTGAAATACAATAAAAATACTGTACATACAATACAATCATACATAGTTCACACAAGAACGATCATGCACAAGTGAGAGCAGCGCTGCAACTGACTCACTCTCGAATTTGCATCCGATTTGGTCCGACAGACGTGCGCCGAAGTGCATTCTGTACTTCTGCGCAGCGTCACGTCCGAGTAACTGAGGTTTATCCGAAGCGGGCAAGCCACTTGTTCCGGTGCATCACCTCAGATAGTCTGAAAATGAAGCTGATTTTCCGGACTGTTCCTGGACTTTCAGTGACGTCCGGAACATTACGGTACCCCGTTTACTCGGGCAAAAAGTTCAAGGCCCGGAAAATAAAGTCCGGGAATCTGGGGAAACTCATTTCAGACTTGGAACAACCGACTATCACCTCATTGAATAATGCTTTTCTATTTATCAACTCTATAAATAATAATAATAATTTGCAGCACACACCAGTGCAAGCGTTGTTCCCAGAGAGAGCGACAGTATAGTTGACTTACCTTTTACCTTTAGAGACTCGGGAGTGGTAATAGGTCTGAGTCCTAATCTTTTTCTTTGCTAGGGCAAGACTTCCTATGTTCTTCCGGGATCTCCTCCATGATCCTAGGGAGGAAGTTCGTCTCTTAGGGTGATTCCGAGAAATGGAAGAGGCCTACGTTCTGCTAATCTTAGGGTTAGCCTCCAGACGCTGCAACTCTCAAACAACGAGAAGTCTTTAGAAGTGGATCAAGAGGATACTGTTCTACAAAGTTTACACTCAGCGGCTTCAGAATTTTTACATAGGCATAGATACCTACAGTCTCCTTGATTGGAATGTTTGTTATTAAACTTCTATCATAGGGCTTAGCCTAGAAGTACAACAATTGATAAAGTAGCCAGGACCGTGGAAAGACCAGAGGACTGGAGCAAGCCAAAGCCTAGAATAGTCTTGGGCTTTTCAAATTGAAGGAGAGCTCCTTTTGGATGTACAACCACAGTTTGAGGTATGTTGGGGCTTCTAACCTGCTTGCAGCCCGGTTGAGGGTGGAGGCCGACCAGTCTTCTAGACTGGAGTATGCTACTGCCCCACAGAAGTTACCACTCTTGCAAACTACTTGGCCCAGAGAGCCTTTAGCGACAACTACCAACATTAGCAGTGTTTTTGGGTTTTCTTACCTCCTACTGTTAGATGTAGCATTTGGTTGCTGTTATGTGGGCCCTTGAGTCTAGGTTGGGTTGGTTGGGAGAGTTGATCTGAGCAAGTCAGGTTTTCCCTGCTCTCCCTGTGAGGGGCTGACCCTCTTGATTGATTTTCCTGTATAATTTTGTTCCTCCCATAACCACCTTGTGTTTATTTTGCTTCACCATCTTGTTTTCTTATTTCTTAAGCTCTTGCATGCTAGCTAATTATCACAGTTTTAAGGTATTAGTTATTGCTTGAGTGCACGTTGCTTGCGGTGCTTCACTGCACTTTCCTCGCTGTGGTTAACTGTTATGCACGCACTTGCCATCCAGCACCCTACCTGGCATCAAGTAGATATTGCTTTGAAAGTTTGAGCAGAGCTTGCTTCACTACATGATTATTTCGAAGCTCTTTTAAGGTGAGAACATTTCATACCCATGCATCCTGGTCCTGCAGTTAGTTGTGATATGTGACTGTAATACCCACCTGTAGCTATACATCTTTTATAATTTGGCATCATTATTGGTTCATGTTTTCTACTGTATTACCTATGTGCAATAACTTCTTGTATCTGGCTTACACATGTGCAATATCTTTCTTTATCTGTTTGCAATAATTTAATGTCTTGTCCTGGCATGAATACTATATTGTGTTGCTTGCTGCTCTCTGCATCAGCTTATTGCTTGTAACTGAAACCTACATTTCTGCTCGATTACTGAATTTTGTATCTGAGCAATCATTGCTCTTCAGCATAACATACAAATAGCCAACAGACTTGTGGGGGCTACAATTATATCATTTAGACAATTATTTAGAGGTTATTTCTTTAACTTTGGAGTTGCCAGTATTGGTTGGTGTGAGCAGTTGTCCTGAGTGGAGTCCCTCTCGGTCTGTATTCCTGCGTCATCCTCCAGTAAGATCAGCCACGTTTGTTTTCTTGTTGGGACCGGACAGTTGTGACTCTGCAGACTAGGTACCGAGACAGCCACCTCCCCACCATGCTCACCTACCCCTGCTTACCTCCATTTTTATTGATTTCAATATTTACTGAGTTTTCCATCTTGCCAGTTTTTGCGTTCCATGTGTCAAGTTCCTGAATTTGTTTGTATTCCTTACATTATCAGTGGCCCAGTTTAGTTCCTGTTTTTATGTTTCGTGAGTTTACTTAGTCAAGTTACCTACTGATCAGTTGGGCTACTGGTATTCTAATTTATTTTTGTTAGGTCATTTCATTGTCATCAGCCCATTGTATCATACTATTAACCCACTAACGTTCACAAGTTCATCTTTCATGTAATATTTATTTTGCCAGTATATTTGATTTAATCATTGTTTTGTTGCTTTCCTACTTTTTTCAGTTTATTTTCCTCTTGTGCTGGTACTATACCAGCCTTACCGGGATTTTTATAAGGGGTTATGCTTCACAATCGACAGCCCCTAACACCCTCTAGTAGAGATGTATTGACTTAGGGAACTACCATCCACTTCGCAGGCCTAATAAGGTTAGCTAGGCTATAGTCACTGTTTCCTGAAGATTTTAAGCTGAACTGGCTTAGTCGCCAGTAAGGCAAGTTATTGAGTGGTAAGGAGACTTGTGGGTCTCAGACTCCTTTATTCTGCTGCCAGAGGAGGAATCTTCGGATTTCTTAGGGAGTAGCCTAATCTCCTAGGTGGAGGCCTCCCTTTCCTTCGAACTGGATGGTATTCTCTGATTTCTGGGTTTGTCTTTGGTTAATGTATATGACCTATTTTTGAGCACCTGGTCTCCCAGTCAAGGTGTAGCAAACAGCTCTCTAGCCCACGCATCAACTACACTGTTCAGGATTTCTACCACTATGTCAAGATGATGGCACCAAAAACCGGCCAGGTAGCATGGATTCTCGATGCATTCGATGTCAAGGAATAATAGGTTGGCTTAGATTTTGGTGGCAGATCTACTGAACTGATTTTAGCTGCTACCAGCAATTGCTTCACTTAACTCAAATATTAGTTGAGAAACACATCGACACTTACGTCAGCTTTATTTGCCTAGGCCAGACTGGTAGAAGCACAACGGCAGGAGTCAAAGCACAAATGCAGATGGCAGCTCAGCTAGTACCTCTTGAGTTGGCTGGTGAATCACAACTGACTATCCGGGTTCTTCTAAGCCTAACTATAACTCCTGTCCGCACTCTTATAGTCAGGTGAACATCTTTCATACGGATTTTCTAGAATTTTCCTACTGCAGTCATGGGAGAAAATGGAACCCTCTCATGTAGACACAAGGAGACCTTGCGGCTCAACACCCTATCTACCAGTTTGGCCATTTGCTATAGCAACGTAAACATTGGCCTCCAAGTGCTCCAAAAGTGTTAACAAGCAACATATACAAACAAAATACATATTACAAAAAAGTGATATATATATATATAGTAAATAACTAAGCGTAACATTGAAGTTTATGATACAAAGAATTGCGCCATTCTCTGAAGTTCACATACAAAATAGCTAGAGCTCCAAACTAGGGGCTAGGCCAAGGCTCCAGCCAAGGGTACTGACTTATACGTGCAACATGTGAATATTCATTGAAAGTAAATGAAGTGGCAATGCTGATGGTGTTTTTTGTGACTGGCCTGTCACACAGGGAATCACAAAACCCTTCCCTGCTTCGCTGTAACTCGTGCTGTCTGACACATGTACTCTACCGAAGTGAGCAGCTGCAAATATCCGGAATGTTGCAGTGAGATTTTTACAGTGGTGAACGCAGGTAGAGTACCTCTGGAGTTAGTCAGAGCCCAAAGCCGTTCGTTTTGTGATTTTGAGTAAAGACTTATGCTTGCAATTATAGTTAAGAGACTATGGAAACCAGGGCTTATATAGAGGGCTGGCCTTCCGGCCTATGATGTCATCTCGAAAAAAAAAGCATCCAAAGTTCTGTCATCTACCCATCAGGTAAGGTACATTGAAAATTTGACTAAGTCCTGCTCCTATCACCTTACGTTGCAACTTGCAGGACTTGGAAATTTTACTAAATCCCATTACCTATAGCTACCTATAAGGGCTCAAGACTTGGAATTGGTCAAGTCCTGAGTTGATACCAATACAAGAGCAGGACCTAATGTTTTTGGCTAAGTTTCAAATGAAAAAACGTTAACGTTGAGTGTTGTGACTCAGAACACCCTCCTGGATGGGAGACTGCCGGCCATCGTGCCGATCCCTTGAGTCGTGGTGCTGTCCGATAAAGGTATTCTGCCTATGTTCACCACTGCAAAAATATTGCAGCATTCCGAATATTATCAATCGTTATTATAAAAAAGTTGCTTATAAAAAGTATGATAATGCAATGTTTTATTTAGAAAAAAGAAAAATTATATATATAGCTAATCAAACAATGAAGTACATGGTTAATAGTTTACATAAGAACCTTTCTTCTGGAAAACCAATTAAGTGTTCTTGTTGGCAGATTCTGTCAAGTATTCTATTTTGGAATGAGGAATATCACTTGCAGATGTCGTGATAGCTGTCCATAAGGCTTTTCTGAAGTTTATTGCCTTCTATCCTTGTAAATAGCCTGCTTCAGAATCTCCCAACAAGTTTTTGATGGATTTATATCAGGAGAGCATGCCGTCCAAGCCTGCAAATGGTCACCTTTCAATCCTATCGATGACAAGAACACTTGAGTTGCCATTTCAGAGTGAAACGGGGCATTAATGTGTTGAAATACTAGCCTACGAGCTGTGACACTTCTGCAGTGGAAAGTCATCCAGCCGTGGAAGCAAGGCCGACTCAAGGAGCTGACAATATGCCACAGAAGTTATTTTCACTCCACCTGGCACTCGTACTCGACCGAGTTTATCTCCAATAATTCCCACCCAAATCCCAACAGCTCCGCCCTACTGGCGACGGAAATGAGCATGACGCTCTTGGCGGTTTCCAACCCATAATTTTCCCCTACTGTCTGGTTCAGATTTACCCTGGTTTTATCAGTGAAAAGTACCATCTCCACGTCTGTCTTCATATTCACTTGAGCCCATTTCAGCCCTCAATCCTTGTACCTGGCCATCAGAGGAGGTCGTTTTTCAGGTGCAATACTTTTCCCCATATTTCTCAGACACCGGCGTCGTGTTGTTTTTGAGACTTGTGGCAGATTTACTTACTTTGCTAAAGATAGCCTTCGAGGTTTGTCCTGGCTTCTTTAACAATTGCCTTTTCGACCTCAGACCTCTAGTCCATCCCATTTTTAAAGATTTCTACCAAAGTGAATACCGTGGCATGCTTGTAAAGCACGGTTGCGGAGTCGAAGTCGGTCGGAGTTGGAGGTTTTTGGGAGGAGTTGGATCTTTACTATGACCAGGAGTCGGAGTTGGGTGTAAAACCCCCAACTCCAACTCTTCTAGACACCCAGTGAACAGATTTCTTCATACAACTACCGCAATTACCTCCTAATGCAGAATTTGAAAAAAAATTGTCACTATCGTAACAAAAAAGTCCAGCAACTATGCTATAGGTACTGTACATATAAAATCAATTAACCTGAGATATGTATTTCCAAATGTTTGGTACCTATTTAAAGTTAAAAATTTGATAACTTTAATAGAAATTACACTCGCTGTGAAGCTACATTTTATTAACAGTTCATGTGTTTCAAGTTGCCAATAAAATAGCTGAAGTGGCCAATAAAAAGCTATGTAGGCCTACCTACTGTATATATCTTCCTCTCACAATATGATTTTTGATACAATAATTTCATCATACTAATTTTCAATTGTATGACTCATATCAGAGTTAAGCCGGTGATGTTTCTATAAGGAACCTACTCTACGATTGCTGAAACCTATTATAGTTTTCAATATACATATATAAATATCTCCACTCGCTTAGTTTTACCGAGTTGGAGACATACTAATTACTAACATAAATCTTGTGTTTTATTATAGCTACTTTTATATTACCTACGTTTTTTCCCATTCGTTATTATTAGCCTTGTAGCGTGGAAGGTACAGGAATTGCACAGCTAGCAATAGCAGCCTAGCATAGCACCTTGCTATAATGTCAATTACTAACACATTATTTGTTTATATTTTTTCCAAGTAAATTTCATAAAGCTATTCAATAATTGTGTTCCTTTATTTCATTCCCTTTCATCAGCAGTATGACTGTTACCATGTTAATTGTTGTTCCCCTCAGAGGGCATAAGATGGGCCATAAGGTTAGGTTAGTTTAGGTTCATCCATCCTATGCTATGGGGCCAGGCAACCTCAGGGGGCCTGTGTATGTTGTTACCTCAGCCAGTAGCTAGGCCTTGGTTGATGTTTGTTTTTCGTGCCCACTTTGCTTCCTTCCCGATTTCATACTCCTACTTGCACATACTTTATTCTGTTTTTCCTCTTCTTTCCCGTCTTTTTGTTCCCATGTGCGTTGATCCTGTGGGGAAACACCTTCGTGTATGGGTTCCCCGTTTCTCTTGGCATACTATATATCCCTTGCTCTTTCCTCTGTGATATTGTCCTGCTTGGCAACAAATGCTGAAACTTCCTTACTATAAAGATGTTGATTGTTAGGAGTACATACTAATAATTAGTAAATTATACGGTAGTTGGTCACTAATTACAATTCACAAATATTTACGAGACAATGTAGATATTTGTTTTACTTATTTTCACTGTTGAGAGTAACAATGAGGAAATTATTAGAATAATAGAAATCCAGCTGTGTGATGCCTCTTCCTGATTTTCCCTCATATTTTAGCCAGTTGATAATTTGCTATTAATTTGACTCAGTGTTAATTATGTTAAGGAGTCAAAGTCGGAAGTTGGAGTCAGAAAGTCTCAATTACCCAGAGTCGGAGTTGAAGTCGGAAAATCTAGAGAGCCAGGAGTCTGAATCTGATTTTGAACCATCTGACTCCACTATCCTGTTGGAAAGTGATCAAAACATTCAAACTTGTCTTAAATGAAAACTTCACATTAATATGAGCTGAAAATTTCTGACAAAGTTTCATTTATGGTCGCAAACATACCATGAAGATATTAACTTTTTAACATAGGTAGGTAGTATAAATTGTGGATTTCAAAATGAGTTTTAAGCTATTATCTTGGCACGGACTGTATGGGCTCATTATGGATGTGACAGGAATCTAACCTGTCGTTACCTTACCTTATGAGTAAGAGCTAGGTGGTCTTGCGGAGGATGGTGGCAGCTCAAAAAAATTTTTGGAGTGTTTATCCATCAAGAAATGTTTCTTACCCAGAGAGTTTTACAAGTTGAATGAAATAATAAGTGGGCTGTTCCATAGAGGTTCTAATAGTTTCCCGCTAATTTTTAAATGCCCTTATTGTTAGACGTAGCTACCAGATTTTATGTAGGTACCTATATCTATTGAGACATTGTCGGCCTTACAGGTCACTCAATGATGTTCAAGGCTGTTTAATAGTTTGTTTATATTATATAGCTATATTCGGTACATATTCAGTGAAGCCTTTACTAGTGTGGTAATTTGATTGTTACATATGTTCATAAGGACAGTACCGTACCTGATACAATAATGTTAATGATATACCGTAGTT
>LQNS02278097.1:6751457-6762882 GCA_001587735.2 Parhyale hawaiensis
TATATTATATAGCTATATTCGGTACATATTCAGTGAAGCCTTTACTAGTGTGGTAATTTGATTGTTACATATGTTCATAAGGACAGTACCGTACCTGATACAATAATGTTAATGATATACCGTAGTTTAGTGAGGCAGTCACTGTTGTAATTTGATCAATAGGTAGTTTATAAGTTAAAAGGGAAACAGTAAACAACTGAAAAGTATAAACTGATTCCAATGTTTCCATTTCAGAAAGAGTTCGCCAGCTCTCAGACATATGGAACAATCAAACACAGGACGAAAAGGCTCAGCGTCTTAATGAGTATTATGAAGAAAAGAAAGAATATCAACTAAAGTAAGTTGCTCTTCTCACTGCAAAATAAGTTAAACTAGACGACCCGTGACCCGTTGGGTCGTCTTCACGGTCGTCTTTGCTTTCGCACTAAAGCAGGGGTTATTTAGCTAGTAATAGACCACAAGCTATTTGGCCGTCCTTTCCTGCCCGTCAAGGAGCTGCCCATACGGCTCACTATCAACAGATTCTTTGCTTTTCTAATGAATATTCAATCCCCAGGATGTAAGCAAAGTCAATTTATATGTAAGATTATATTTCAGTTATATTTCCACTGTGCCCGTTCTTGCAGGCAAGATCCGGTTCAAATTCCGTATCACAGATAGGCCTACACTCAGTCTACTGCCGCCTAGGTAGCTAGGTATCTGTTATTACCTTCATCCCTCGCATTTCTTCCTATCAAAAATAGTCCAGGCTCTAGGGGGGTGTCTGTGTACATTTCTCTTTCGTGGCTCTACCATGTATTTTCCTATTTCATATGATGACATTGAAAAAAAGTTGGATGGAACTTTCACAACTGGTACGTTTTTGAGGGGGGCATATGGGGGCCCAAAATGATCTATTGTGGACTGGGATGTATTTTTGAAGAAACAACGCATTTTGTCCCCACAACTTTTTTGATTTAGGCCTTAGTTTTTGAGATAATGGGGTTATATATAAATATATATGTACATTTTGGAAATTTGAAGAGAATAGAACTCAATGAATTTTCATGCTAGAATAAGAACAATGACAGTTTTGGAATCCATGAAACATTCCTAACAAAACTATAGAGCTGAGTGTTCCATTTTTGCCCTCAAATATTTTTTAGCCCAGCCATGTCCTACTATAAATACGGCCGTCCATGTTACATTTGCCTCTTAAAATTAAGAGGCCTAAACTGCTGGCTGCCAGATCAGTTTCCCGAATGGTGTTCCATATCCTGGATACGGCTGGAGTCAATATAGGCCATTATTTTAAGTTTTCTTTGCAATGCAATCTGAAGTTCACTCATTTCTAAAAAATATGTTAGAAATTATATCGCATTATCTTTCCGATTTAGTAGCTATAGCTACATATTCGGAGGAATCAAACTGATTGAGCTTGATTAATTAGAATGTATTCATATCCTAGAAACTACAATCGACAAAAAAACGAGCAGTAATTTAGACAAAAATCTAAAAACAATGCTATCAAATAGAAATCAAATGTAGTAAGATTAATGAATGGCATTGTGAGCGAAAACATTTACGATATTTACATATACAGTATATTCCTACACATAATACAGCTTCACTTCCTTATCCAGATAAAAAAAAACAAGTACATACAATGACATCATCCATTTCGCAAACAAACGAGGGCACAAAGCCTCTCAGTAAAATTTTACCTGAGATAGTCCTCTGCCCGTAGTTTGATACTGGACAGATCATCCAAGCATTGGTGCATCTCGTTAGCAACCCAATTTACTGCCGAAATGAAACCTAAGCCTTAGACATACTAAATCGCATAAACTGAGAAGTAGGAATGGAGTATCGGGTCTTTCCTGTTTGGTGACCATAACTAAAATTTATTTTATATGCATTTTCCTTGTGTTTTTCTTTGTATAATCCAAAAATATTTGTTTTTCAGAGAATTAATGGTTTTTCAGTAAAGGGGTTTTAACGTTATTTTTCTCCCATCTATTACTAAAGAAGTAAAAAATTTGACAATTTTATACTTTTTTGAATATATTTCTCTTTCTTAAGCTCAAAACTCTTAAATTTAGTTATAACACGCATATAGACATTAATTTGCGTTCATTAGGTAAAGTTTCTCTTTTTTATCTTTCTATACTGTATTATGTTAGGAACTACATTCAATATATTCGAAAGTAGCCCCAATTTTCCTGAAGTCTCCATTTCATCAGTAATAGATAGGAGAAAAATAATTTTAGGGTCACATTACTCGAAAACCACAAAGTTTCTATGAAAAATAATTATCACTTTCGAACTCTACATAAAAAATGCATTCAAAATAAAATTTGGCAATGACCACCAAACAGAAAAGATCCGGAGCAGCAATAATACCTATCATAAAATTCCAATAAAGCGAAATTTAAAAATACTATAACAATTAATTAGAAATTATTATGTAATAATAATTATATTTAATATAATTATTCGGTTATGACACAATTAATTACATTAATTATGTCATAATTTTATTAGAGAACCCATCCCCTAAACAGACGCCTATTCTCGCTTATGGTCTTCTTTCATTTATACCTAGGTACTAAACAAGAGAAATAAATTGTAAGCATTAAACTCACCATTTACCGAACATTCCGGAACAGCAGGCACTATGATTGGTACAGACTCTTGAAGTCCTACAATCAAGAAGCAGAAGATACCCTTGTACAGCTTCCCTTCATCACTGCAACCAACATAAGCACCTGCATGATATTGAGAGCCTGGTTGCAAATACATTTCATCAGCCATCAATATTACATCAGACGATATGGCTTCTGAGTGATGAAGCCCTCGTACGGCCTTCATGATGTCAATCCCGCCTTGTTGAATCTTGTACAAAAGTCGGAACGAGGGCAACGGAAACTGCTTCAACATCAGCCGGAATGAAATAGCAGAAGTAGGCTATATCTCTGCATGAGTACATATCTCATAACTTTTATCGGATAATTTAGAATATCTTCTGAGTTTTAATTTTAACTATCTCATAACTGCAACTGAATAAGGCGGCCGGCCTTCTCCTTTATACTGTAGTACTCAAGTTTCCGTAGTTCGTCAACGATCGTTGGGTTATGTGCTTCTGCTGCTGACTCCAAATATTGAGGAAATTTTCAAGCATTGAATACCTGGTTAGTTTTGCGTTATGGCCAGAGACGTACCACTTGGAGAGAGACATATTGCGGCCGTTGCATTGGAGTCTTACGTGCAGATCACCGTCAATGTTGATGCTTCTACTCACGAATGGAAATACAAAGTCATCGGTGTCCATCATGCAAAAAAATACAGATTCATCCATTTTTTACACCCTGATAACCAGGTGCGCAGTGTTGGAGAGAATGAATATTCGACAATGAGCGTATATTGTCCTTATCGAGGAAGTCTGTGATTTGATCAGCTTCAATATTTCAAATTTTCGGTGGCGTGCGAGGGGTTGACATTTCCGGTAATGTTGAAGGTCTCTTCATTGCAAGGAAACGGTGTTCCGTCGGAATAGGGTTCAAATCCCATTTCAGAGTACAGCGCTTTCCTCGAGTTATTAGTTTTTTAGTAAAATGCTTCTCACAAAGAACTGATAGAGGAGTAGGTATCCAGTCATAACGATTGACAAACCTCACCCATCTCTGCAGTAAATCTTCCTTCTTCATGGGAAAATGAAAACTCGCCAGCTTTTCTCTTGAGCATGCATTTTCGTCAACCTTCCGGTTTGCTCCAGTTTCACATCCGTAAGCCACGCACTTGTTCACTATTATGTAATTCTAATCACAAACGCAGAACATACTGCAAGAAAACTCAAATCATGACCTATATTGACTAGCCGTATCCAAGATACAGAACACCATTCGGGAAACGGAACTGGCAGTCAGCCGTATCCAAGATACGGAACACCATTTTTGAAACGGAACTGGCTGCTAGCAATTCAGGCCTCTTAATTTTAAGAGGCAAATGTAATATGCACGGCCGTATCTATAGTAGGCCATGGCCCTGCTCAAAACGGAATCCCTGTACTGTTTTTTCCCTAAATGTATTTCAGTTGCCAATCGCAACGAAATAGAAAACGGAGAATCCCTGTGATAAAAAAATATTATGAGGGCAAAATGGAGCATCCAGCTTTATGGTATTGTTCGGAATATTTCAAAGATTCCAAAACTGTCATTGTTTTTACTCTAGCATGAAAACTCATTAAGTTCTATTCGTTTAAAATGTCCAAAATAAACATATATATATGTATAAACCCTGTTATCTCAAGAACTAAGGCCTAAATAAAAGAAATTGTGGTAACAAAATGTGTTTCTTTTCCAAAAATACATAGGTATTCTGAGTGTGACAGGAGGCCCGTCACAAAACACCAGCAACATCACCGCTTCAGTTATTTATTTTCCAAATCGATATTTAGGTAAATTGGAAGTTGGTACCCTATGCCTGAGCTGTAGCCAAGCCCTTGTCTGAGATTTCAACTTAACTTTCAGTTTATTTTTATATGTGAGGATTCTGAGGAATAATGGTAAACTGCATAATTGGTAATTTACCAATGTTCTACCAGTAACTATTCACTTCACTTTGTATTGTTTTTCAACATAGTTTGTCACTTCACGTTCAGTATAGGAGCACTGAAAGGACGAGGTGTGTTGTCGGTGACGGATCGACAAAACTGGTAAATAGGGTCTAGATGCGCGAGGTCTGTTTCGTGCCTGCGTGGAAGGACTTCAGTTCCTCGCTCGACTATGATAGCAAGTTCTAGAATTCATGCAATAAAGACAGTCGTTTGTAAACCTGCGGATAGAAGTTGTTGTCAGGCTAGGATGTAACGGAGAAAGTCAGTTGTCTCCTGCCCTTTGCCAACGCAAGGTGTCCTCTCAGTGTGTCGGATTAGCTGCCGTCTGTGCCTCCACCTGCTGGCTTCCATCCAAAGTAAAGTTCTTCATTTGTAAGTTGCATTTGTCTTATGTTCTGACATAGGGGAAAGTAATTGCCTGTAGCACTTAACATGAGTCCTCAGATTTGCCACCAAAATCCAAGCCAACCTATAGCTCCATGGCGTCGGCGGAATTAGAATCCACGTAACCTGGCCGTTCCTGTGATATCCTTGACAATTTTAGAACCCTGAACACTTGGTTTGGTGACGTGGTTCAAAGCTTGACGTTCCGATTCGCTAGTGAGAAGTAAAAATATAATTCGCTATCAAACCAAGCCGGTACACTGAGCAAGTTTCAGAACAATCTGTCTACAATTGATAATTTTGTGCCCCCATGCCCCCCTCAAAAATGTACCAGTTGCAAATGATCTACCCAACTTTTTTCGATGTCCTCATCATGTGAACTAGGAAAATACAGTGCGTTACCTTTGATCATGCAAATACAATATTTTTTACTGATTTTTCAAGATAAGTGACAAACATTTAATATGTGAATATTTAGTGCACAGGTATGTTGTAACTATAAAAACTAGAGAAGAAGAAAATGGAGCAATTTCCCACGTTTTGGCAACATTTACTTATCGCACGGGGTTCTGCTGTTACCCCCAGATTATGTAACATCACTCTCTCGTCAACATGGGCAAGAAATGCAGTTTAAAAAGTGGAGAAAAAAATCAAAGTGACCTCGTTATTGGCTTCTGGTAAGACAACACTAGAAGTTTCCTAGTAATTACAGCGTGATCACCGAACAATTAAGGCTTATGCAATTGAAGGTAAAGTCAACAGGAAAACGACGGATAGAGCCTCTACGAGAAAATTGACTGCTCGGGATACGCGACATTTGAAGGTTTCTGTCGCTAGAAAACTTTCTACAAGTAAGGCGATATTTGAAGACGCTGGAGACCTAATACTAAGCAGAAAGACAATATGTGAGGCAGTCTCTGTATAAGCTAGGGAAAGTGAAAAAGGCAATTAAACGAATAATTCTACCAAAAACTCATAAAGAAAATAGGGTCAGATGGGCTGAGGAGAACAAGAAAACTGATTTCTCCAATGTCATATTTACTGACGAATATAGAGCCATTCTTGATGGTCCAGATGAATGGGCGTCTGAATGGGTCCTCCATGACCGACCTCAACAGACACGGCTTAAGCGTCAACAAGGTGGTGGAGGTATAATGTTTTGGGCCGGGGTTGTAGATGACACCCTTATTGGTCCATTTGAAGTGGCAGAAGGAGTTAAACTGAATGCAGAAAGGTACTGCCAGTTTCTTGAAGCTAACTTGATTCCATGGCTTGATGAGCAGACTATCGCGTGCAGATCCAAATTGGTATTTCAGCACGATAACGCTCCCTCACACCGAGCACATTACACTGCTAACTGGCTTGCGGATGGAGGATGCAAATCAAAAAGGATTATGACCTGGCAAGCGAATGGCCCCAACTTAGATCCCATTGAGAACCTCTGGGCAATGATCAAAAGGAAGGTCTATGAAGTTGGTCGGCAGTTTTTGAACAAAGTAAGCCTGTGGAATGCAGTAGAAACAACAGCAGATTCTATTCCACCATCTGAAATATCAAACATGATAAAGTCTGTTGATAATCGCCTTGAAAAATCATGAAAAATGGAGGTAGCCATGTTCAAAATCAACTTATGTTTACCACTACTGAACACTTATTTCAGTGTTTATTGAATTGTTTTGGTTATAATTTCTAGGTTTTGGACGTTTAATAACAACATTCCTGTTCACTTATATTTATTTCTTCTTTATGACATTTTTATTAGCTTGTTACCTAATCTGAGGTAACAGTAGTTAAAAAACTCTTATATAAGCGAATTGTACGATAAACTTAACCAATGGCTAAATATTTATTTTACAAGTGCTGTTTACATTGGCAACATAGCCATACATTTAGTTAATATTGATCTTTCAAATTTAGACACTCATCTTGAAAAATTAAGTAAAAAAATTCTTTTTTCGTAATCAAAGGTAACGTACTGTACATGGTAGAGCCATGGAAGAAAAATGTATTCAGACACTCCCCTAGACCCTGGAATAAAAGCGAAGAAGCTCTGTCAAACAAGACTCAAGTAAATAAATGTGACACAAGTTAATAAACAAGGAAACAAGGTTCACAGACTCTTAGTAGATTAGCCTGTCTTAGCTCTTCCCTGGATGAAGCAATTGTCAAACCTCTTTGTGCCAACTCCCTAGTGCAGTGTTTTCGTTGTTGTGTTTTTAAATAATATGTATACCGTAGCTACCTAGGTTTTATGAAAGCTATCCTCATATTCTTTAAGTAACTCTGCAAAAAGTATGATGTCTTAGAATAGTTCCTCATATGACAGCAGTCGTTTTCAGGTTTTACTGAGCTACTATGTTCAGTGAATTGATTTTCAAGTTTTCCACTTGGTGTGATGCAATCCTATTTGAACCATTGTAAATGTAACTAGCTACTTATATGTATAGTTATGTAAGACACTCCATACACCCTTCAGGGTATATTCTGGTGGACCCTATCCCTGTCAGATACCTTGGGTCGTGCTTCTAAAAGATCCTGAGTGACTTTTCCGTAGGTGATGTTCCATCTAGCCGCAGTTCCTGCTGAGACGGTTAGTTTGTAGAGTTATGTAGTTTCTATTAGAGGTGGACCGAATGTCTGTTTTTTTAACATTCACGAATGCGAATATATAGCTATATATTTTACATTTGTGAATGCGAATATTTAGTCAAAGTTTGATTTTTCAAGTAATATGGCATGTTATTTCTATTATAGTGTCTAGAGACTGGACTCTAGAGTGGACCATCAAAAGTTCGAATTCATCGTAAGAGTTGAGCCAAAGAAAATTTAATAGGTAATGAAAGTCCATTAAATTTTTCTCTGTTTCCAGGATGCGGGTAAATGACCCACTCTTACATGCTTGCCACCAACCTCTTTCCTCAATCACCGCCCTTTGAAAGAGGATTACTTACTGGTAGATTGACTAGTGGCTCACTCCGGCAGAGTACCTCTGTCAGACAGCACCAAGACTCGAGGCCTCGGCACGTTGGCCGGCAGTCTTTCATCCAGGAGGGTGTTCCGAGTCACCACACTCAACGTTAACAAAGGTACTCTAGAGAGTAATTGTTTTTTTTGCAGTGGCTCGCTCCCGGCAGAGTACCTCTGTCGGATAGCACCACGACTCGCGTTTTCGCGGGTTACTCCAGATCAGGAGGACTGGTTTGTCGTCACACTTTGTTATTAACAGATAAGTACTCTTGCCGTTTTTTTTAGACTTGGTCAAAATTGTGGGGTATGCTCTTGAGTAAGTATGAGAGCTCTCCCCTTAGTAGTTCCTCTGTACTTTGTCTTAGTAGGCCTATCTCAGTATAGGCTGTTGTACTGTATCACAGTGTAGACTGTAGTACTGTTGTAAGACAAGACTAACACTTTGTCTGTGCATGTTAGTATATAAACTACTAAAATCTGCTAACTCTGAACTTGTTCCTTGTGCAGGTGTTAGAGTTACTCCATGTCAGAATTTTTTTTTTTTTTACTTAGTCGAAATTGTGGAGCAAGCCCTTGTGTAGGTATAGGCCCTGCCTCCCTCTGCCTTCTCTCTCAGGCCCACTGGTATATAGGTAGGCACCTGACACCCTGAGCCACATTCCAGAGCGACTCGCGGTGCGATCAACATCTCTAGCTCCAGCTCCTCTTGTGCCTTAGAAACTTGGGAAAAGTGCAGTGTTTGGTCCTTTATAGACTTAGTCTCAGTGTGTTGAGATACTTTTGACTCTTAGAAAATTTTCTCTAGTTCATCCTTTTGGACTTGGAAAATTTTCAACTGCCCCCTTTGGGACTTCATTTCTGTTCAGCAAAGTGCTTCTGAGACTTAAAAAGTTTTTCAGATAGGCGTTTTGGGATTTTGTCTCAGAACAGCCTTATGCCCTGAGAGTGTTTGAAATTTTCTGATCCGGTATTAGCTTAGTCTCAGTTACTTATATGAGATATCACTTAGTATTTTATGGGCCTTTTTTTCAGTTTTAGAGCCCAATTAACTTAGAAATTTTTTAGCAGTTCCCACTAGGAGGACTCTAACTTCGATGCTTCGATGGCCTTTGGGACTTGGAAAGATTTTTTAATCCCTTCTATGGGACTTAGTTTCAGATTGAAACAACTTGATTGAAACTTAGCTTGTATTCCGATAGGGACTTGAGTTATTTCTGTGTTCACTTACTTCTCTCAAAGGCCTTTACTGGTCAAGAATTCTCGAATTTAGAAATTTAGTAATTCGGTATCAGCTCTTCAAGTTTAGCCTTCCTTTTTAATTAAAATTACTTTCATAATTTTTTTAAGCATGATATAGCCTTCAATAAGGATGAAAGTTTTGTAGTCTGGTGAGCCACGGCCCTAGGCCCAGAAGTTCTTGAATTCTTGCAGCAGTGATCCGGACTTTTAACTTTCATCAGGATCGGGGGCTAAGAATTATTTGATTTAATACCTAGTTTTCTCGAAGTTTAAAAGTTCCCTTTATGAAATTTCTAATTTTGCTAGATTCTCAGAGGCAATATCGGTTCAGAAAATTGTACTTGCTTTGTTTTCTTGCAATGATAATTAGACTATACTTACGCAGTGGTAACCAGTTTTCTCTTTTGACGGCCCTTGGAGAGGAGCTAGCGTAGTTTTAAAGTCTTGAAGCTGAACAATTTTAGGCACAGCAATTCAGAACGGTGGAGGAGCGGGGGTTACGGGTTTAAATATCTCCTGGTTCTGTAATTGCCGAGTCTAATCAGCTGGCCACGTTCGAAGAGTACCGGCTGGAGGTTCAGGCGGTGGTATGCCATTGAGCTATCTCTGTCCTCCAGTATCAAGGAATACTGACGTGAGCTATGCCACTATCTAAGAGTACCAGATGGGAATACCGAGGTGAGCGTTTCATTGTCGACACGCATATCTCGCTGAAGAGAGATATGCTAAGCTGAAATTTTTGGTACAGCAATTCAGAACGGTGGAGGACTGGGGGCTGGTATCTTCATCTCGTCCAAGGGGATTGAACTTTTTCTACTGGGGCTGGTGAGAAGTCAGCAGTCGTTTGCCTTCTCCCTTCCTTGATTGCTCGACTGTTCCCTTAGCTCACTGAGCTGGAGGACTACCGTCAAGAGAATTAGCCCGATGCCCCGTTTGATCGTTCTCTTGGGCTACAACATTTTCTTTCTTGAGCTTAGAGTGGATTTATCTCCTAAGTGACTAAATCTTTACGAGGGATTCCCTTAAGGAATCAGATTAGCTGACGGGTTCCTGGTTGAGAGGAGCCTAGCCTCCTGAGGGCTCAAGCTTCATCGAGGTAGTAGCCTTTTTTATCTCTGAGACTAGGCCTATCGTTTACTAGCAATTATCGTGACTGAACACTGGCAGCCCACTTGTCAGCCAGGCACCCGCCTGGTTGAGTTTAACCATTTAACTTTTCTTACAGAAGCTAAGCGAGATAATATCCTATATCAGCCTCGACTAGGCTTAGCTTAGTTCAGCCATTTTCTATATTATACCGGGATGCCTTCAAGCTGTGTGGGCAATACCTTGAGTCCTGAGTTTTCCCAGTAGTTTTAGACCTGGCTATGCAATAGACCCTGCAGTTTGTNGAGATAATACCCTATATCAGCCTCGACTAGGCTTAGCTTAGTTCAGCCATTTTCTATATTATACCGGGATGCCTTCAAGCTGTGTGGGCAATACCTTGAGTCCTGAGTTTTCCCAGTAGTTTTAGACCTGGCTATACAATAGACCCTGCAGTTTGTTACCGGGTCAGGCTCAAGAGCCTCCCGAACTGGAGCTAGGAAGAGCTTCAGGGTCCAGACTCTTAAATCTGTACGAGACGCTTAGTTTCGACTGGGCATAGCCCCGGAAGTATAACATTCCGTTTTTTTTTTGACATTGTTCATAACCTCTCCGGGGGTCTTGTCCGGCCTGGTTAACTCTGATTATCACTTGTAATGATTTTATCGCTGAGTACAGCGACATAAATAGCCAAATTACGGAAGCCCTGGTCTACGTTAACTACCTTTTATATCTGTGTAGGACGGCTGGATGCGACAAGTTCTTTGAGATTGCAACTGGAAACTTCTTCATGAGCCTAGCTAGTACCTAGGCCCAGATGCATGAAAGAATAAAGATAGCCTAATTAGGCCATTGTCTTTTAGCTTTGTGAGATGTCTCTAAATTTTATCTCTCAATTTAAAGCATATCCTTCGGATGGCTGCCGACGTTTTCCCTGTATGCAGTGAATAGGGAGTCTTCCGCCACTAGCTCTAGACGATCGGGTGCAGCTCTGATAATTTACGATGTTACATCCGTAGTAAAAATCAGTAAATTTGCCGATGATAGAAAACTGTGTCATCCTGCCACGAAAAGAGCCGAGCTCCAACAAAACCTTGACCACCTCATGGAATGGAGCACAACGTGGCAGATGAGCTTTAATGTCGACAAATGCTT
>LQNS02278097.1:6815691-6827618 GCA_001587735.2 Parhyale hawaiensis
TAATTCGGTACTTGGCATTGCAGTACCAACATTGCCTACGGCATTCTGTTTGTAACACTATTTAGATGTAGACCTTGTACTCAGTTATCTGCATCTATCAAGTAGCATGCTAGCTACTTATTATTGGATCATATCTTCTAAGTCTTGTATAATAAGATGTAAGTAAACAAGAAGATCTTACGAGATTCCTTCAGCATCCAGCACTGTAGCCTGATAACTATACGGTACTCGGCCTTGAAGTTCACTCTCACAACCAAGTACAGTGACGAACTCAATTAGAACTCACACAAGAAAAACAATATATTACAAATTGCCAGAACTACCGACTCTTAGCGGCAGTATTCGTAATTGGAGAAAACATCCTGCTTGTGTAAAGTAGGAATTTCTGATAAAGAGGTTCTGTATTTCTTCTGTACTTCAGTTGAACCAATGTTTATCGAGAGAGCTTGGTATTATCCCTTCACGGTCACGGAAAGTCAATTTAGCTGAGCCTATAGAATGGGTCCCAAATTCAAATTAGCTGGACCAGCTGCTAAGGATAAAAGTACTCCTCAATTAATTAACACGGGTAGTCTACTGTAATTACTTTTGAATTGGAAATATCCCGTTTAAGATTTCCATGCGGTGTAACTTTCTGTGATGGAATATTCCTACAGTAGAAATTTCCGCGGTGGAATTCACCTCGCACCACATACAAGATAGGAAGATGCTTCAGTTTTCCTCAACGTGCTAGGATATAATTTGAAAAGTTCCCCAGAAAGCAAAAAAAAAAGAGAGAAGGGGCGTGCAGGTCTACTGGAGGCAAAAAAGAGGCGACTGGTTACATTGGTATGATATTTGGGAACCACTGAACTAGATTACCTTACATATGCATGGAACTCTGTAGCTAATGTAGTAGATGTACCTGTGCAAAGCCCATCATTAAGATCTTTTGTATAGTGATGTCTCCCTTTGTAGCTTGCTTTGTTGACTACATTCCTTGATTGAAATTTTATGAAAAGAAAGTGTATTTTTCATGTCGACATAGAAGTTGGTAACCATGTTCAGTTATTCATTCATGGATTGGAATAATTTTAACTGTTATACTAGCTATCTACTGTAGCTGTCGTCCATCTGCCTTAGTGCCTTCCAGAGTTTCAAGGCGTCATGTTTACTCTTAGAAGTTATAGCTAGCTGTTTGTCTTATATATTCTTTTTCTGGTCATTTAGTAGCTTTGCTGTATGGAGGGTAAAAATTGCTGCCCTTATTATTATAGTGAAGCCGGGAATTGTTCAAGTAAATTTTTCTGCTTCATATTTTGTATGCAAAATTATAGCAGTCTTATTATTAATATAGATAGCACTCTTTTAGTCTTTGAAGGCGTAGTAGTTAATATAAAGAGTAGATATCGATTACCTCATCCTTTGCGACGCCTTTCGTGGGTAAGTTCATTGGTACTAAAAGCATTGTTAGCCTCGAAAATCACTGTCCCTAATTATTCAAAATGCGTGGTCTCCCAAGGTTAAAAATTTATCATATGCAGTACTGCATATTCACCATATATATTGTAATAGGTACAAGTCTTCCAAGCGTTGTGCCACTGCTATTTGTCGTTATGTAGGTGGCAGTGGTTGGTGCCTCTTTGTGATGAGACTTCGTCACATAAAATATCGAAAACCTTGTTTTTCCATGGTATGCTGTCCAGGGTTGGACAGCATACCATGGTTGGAACCTAGTCCAAATCCAACGCAGACTGCCGGATTCAGAGCAAGGGTGTTGACTCCGACTCCTTGGATGCCAAAAATATCCCGACTCCTTTCTTAACAAAATTCCCATTTTCAACAACTCCAAATGCTGAGACAGGCGATTGTTTGACTTTTGCCTCTTAGAATATTAGAGTCGGACTCTACAACACTGATCTTCCTACTTCGTTTGCATATATACCTAGGTAGTTTCATCAACACATTGACTGTGATGTGTTGATGCTATTAGCTACAGTATATTTAGGATTTCCAGCTTTGTGGGCTAATCAATTGAAGCGTCTTATCTTTCCCAGGTACTCCTGCATGAACAAAGTGCTAACCGACCTAACGGCAGCTGAAGGGGATTTTGATAAATTCACTCGTGCGTACAGGGATTTTGGTCTACAAGTACAGCCTGACAATTCTGTCACCAGCTTGGAGTGGGCGCCTCAAGCTAAGAAACTGTATCTCAAGGGGGATTTCAGTAAGTAGCTATCCTTTAGTGCAGTAGCTAATTCATATAACTTTTTCCCATTGCACTTCTATGACTCTATCAACCAGTTTGTAAATCGTATTCCAACCACTACAGTAGAGTTTTCTTAGTAAATTAGTAGCTAGCTCTAGTGAATTTGTATTGCTGCACCCAGTAATAATCTCTTCCTTGGAGAAGACAATTTGCACAATATTTTCTTTAATGAACCCAACCGGACTTGGCTATTCAAATTAGGTACAGTACAGTATATTATGAAAACTGTATTTTTAAGAAATTAGCTAGGTATATTAAAAACTACTAAAATCTCAAAAAAAGGACGCGCAGGTGAATCATATAATTAGTAACACGAATGTACTTGAAAACCAACTAGTGAAAACTGTTCAAATTGTAACGCTTTTCCAAAAAAACATGGTTGGGGAGGGGTAGTGATGAACAACCTCTGTGTCAGTGTGTTTGCAATGTCTGCAGTTGATAAGGATGATATAAAGTTCATTCTGACAATTCAATCTACTGCTCATCGTGAGTACTTCTTCCATCAAAAATAGGTATGAACTTTTGCAATTACTGGTCAATAACTATGCTGTTGTGCGAGTCGAGCCCTACAAAAACAGTTGTTAACTATACATGTTTTTTTTTCACCAGACGGCTGGAATGGCACTTCTCACCCATTCAAAAAATTGGATTTTGGCAAGTGGAGCATTCACATTCCTGCCAATGCTGATGGTTCGTGTCCCATCCCTCACTTGTCCAGGGTGAAGGTACGTCATTTGGAATGGGTAAACTTTTGCCCTGATTGCTGATTTGAAGCACGTTAGTACAGTAGAGCAAACCCAAATGATTCTTAACTGTATTTTTTCAGAAAATTTGGTTTTTCTTAGAAGGATATGTAGCTGCTCATTCTGGACGTTTCTTTTCGTTTATTGCTATTGAAATTAAATTTTTGACCAAATTTACATCATATGCAGAAGAATCGGTGAAATTTATTTGGATGCATATTAGTACCAGAGAAAGACGATTGAATGTAGGTACCTGGATGAAAGTTGAAGTGACTTTACTTGTATCTTGCAATTGTTCTTATGTTATTCTGTTCTATGTACAACTGAACAGGAGCACTTTATTTGCTGTTTTTTTTTACATTTTATAGATCGGAGTTGTTACTGTCAGCGGAGAGCATGTCGACCGTCTCTCTCCATGGGCATCGTACGTGTGCAAGCCTCCCAAAGAAGAAGGTGTTGCTTACCAGCATCACTGTTGGAACCCTCCCAAGGAACAGGTGCTGTGCCGCGCCTTGCGTTTGATGCATTTACAGCAGCTCATTTTCAGTTCGTTCTTGAAATGAAGCAAAACATCTCTTTAGATATAGTTTGTCATATAGGTATATAGCTATTTTATTTTTGGTCTTCAATTATATAAACCCTGGAAAAAGTATCCAGTCAATACGTGCTGTGTGTGATTTGACATGCATTGGTATATTGTCTTCCATTTTTTATTATAATTGGTACCTAGACATCTTTTGTGAAGAACCTAAGTCTTATATATTTTCTCTGTTGATGTTACAGCGCTACGTGTTCCGCCACCCTCGACCCAGCCGTCCACGTGCCGTGCGTGTGTACGAAAGTCACGTCGGTATTGCATCCCAGGAACCTCGTGTTGGCTCTTACGTTGAATTTAGGGACAACGTGTTACCAAGGGTGGTAAAGGCTGGTATGTATTCCAACATGAGAGTCCTTACGCGCGCTGCAATAGATAGCCGCTTGTCTTGTTTTTCACTTCACAATGTTGTTGAAACAACAAAAAGTGCAGTTTTCTAACCATTATTTGCTCAATATTGAAAGAGACACCAGCAACTCTACCAGTGACTCTAGCTGAGGAAACTGATGCGACGACTATCATTTTATCAGACACACAACTGTGTCTGCTGGGACGTAACGGAATGAATATTCAGACATATTGAAGTGCCAACATAGATGAAAGGCTATCGTCTGCAGCGGGTTTAATAGCCACAATCATATATACACTATTCTTGACAGCTCACTCTCCCAAATGAATTTTAAGGCTAATATATGGAGACTTTCATCAAGTGTTCTTTTAGCAACATAGGAAACTTCAACAAAAGTAAATTGTATAGTGGCGTAATAACTGCATTTTAGCAAATGACACCAATTCGTCAATATGATTATTGTTTAGCTACAATATTACTTTTCACTGTGCTGTCCTCGTAATGGTGTCCTGTCACTCACTGTTGACCTGTATTAATAAATTTATTTAGGGCGTCTTGTTCATAACTAGGTAACTACTGTGTAATAAAAAACTATATTCCATTTTTTAATATATGACAAAACTTTCTGTATTATTGATGTCCTGTTAATACATTTTACTTCCTTGACGTAAATCAGTTATACATTACTATAGTCGAACCAGTGTAAGCAGTCTTTTAGGGACGGGGCTGAATTGAACGCAGCAGTGCCAAATCTAATCTGGTAACTGATGCACTTTGAGTATTCGACTATAAAATGAATATAATTTTACACATTTTGCCAAGTTATATCACGCGCCTAAGTGAAATTTGGCAAAATTGCTTTCTGTTCTTAGCCACGCCCATCGGACTCTTTACGCTCGTTTGACTATAGTTAAGAGTAAGGGAAACTATTACCTAGTGAATATTTCATAACAAGGCGAAAACTAAGTAATATTTTGAATTTTACGAGTCCGACATTGGCAGATGACAACCTTGCTGTGTCTAGTATCGAGAATAAAGCTCGCTCCAATTGCCAAAGCGTGTCTGCTCTAAAGTTTTCAAATTGAAACAGCGTTGGTAGGATATCTCACTAGAACCGTTTGTGTCATGCGGAGTCAAAGCACCAGCAGTTAGCACTGAGTGAGAGCTTGCAGTGGAAATATTGAACAGTAACATGAACGTCATTTATATAGATTTTCGTTTTGGTTTATTAAGGAAGTTTTCGCCAATTAGCTACTTCATTACTATGCAGTAATTTTAAGAAGTTTTTTAGCTACCGTTCGTCTAATTACCCTGTGAATTCCATACAGTATCATGACTGTTTGCTGTTTCACTTGCTAATATAGAAACCATTTATTGAAGATTCATCAATGAGCCATAAGTTTCATATACGATTTCGAGTGAACACTCAGGCAGAGTACCTATATATAGGCTATGTCACAATCTCTATTATAATAATAAAACCTTGATGTGTATGCTCACGGATTAGTCGGGGAATAGTGCTAGAGTGTTGCGTTAGCACGCTCTAAATTGGGTGCTTATGTCATCGCCGTGGAGGTGAATTTTCCGATATTCGGTAGGTATTGCAGTGCCTGCTCCATCCCTATATCAAGGTCCCCTCTCCTGCTGCTAGGTTACAACACTTACGGTACATAATAGTTTCGGTGCCTCTTCTAGTCGCTAGGTCACGTAACGATCCAAATTTCATGTTGCCGTTTCTTGCCCCAAGGTTACTACGCATCCAAATTTTACTAGGCTCTTTCCTAACCCTAGGTTATAATATCCAAATTTCGAGGTATTCTTTCCTGCTTCTTGCTCCTAAGTTAAAATACCAACCAAATTTTTAGGTGCCCACTCCTGCTACAACTCTTACCTAAATGTTACCGTGCCTTTTCCTGTCCATAGGTTACAACACCATCCAAATTATGGCGGTCATGGAGCACGCGTACTATGCATCTTTTGGTTATCAGGTCACCAGCTTCTTTGCCGCTTCTAGGTAAGCATTGTATTTCCTACTGTTGATGTGTTCGACTTTTGTTTACAATATTATAGCTGTTGATGCATATTATATTTATGTTGTGTTGAAGCTCATTGTGGTGATATTGTACCAAGTAACGAATCCTGCCCAGGATCACCCCTTTCCATATTTCTTCAAGAATAGTTCTCCGTACATTTCACTTAATTTCTTTACAATGTATCTCGAATTTTTTGCGATGCATTTATTTAGCCATTTTTTGGGGGAAAAGTGTATGTTTAGAGCCTACTGGAAGTTCAACTTCCACTAGCCTCTTGCCCCCCGTGGGCGGGTGGCTCTCACCCACTTTAGCCTGTCTGGGGTCAACCAACCGGTGTCTAGGAGTAGAGACCTTAAAACAAGGTCAAAACTTAAAGCAAAATGAGCAAACAAAGNCAGGCTAAAGTGGGTGAGAGCCACCCGCCCACGGGGGGCAAGAGGCTAGTGGAAGTTGAACTTCCATCCGGCGTCTAAACAAAGCACTTTCGCCTCAACTAACGTTTCGTTTAGCTCAAGGCGAATTAAGTGTAGTGTAAAGGTCTGTGGAGATGAAGAATACAAGTTTGCAAAGTGTAGTCATTTATTTGTGTAAATGTTGATTGTGAATTTTATTGAGATAACCAGTCAAAGTCACATAATTTGATTTTGCTACATGTTTTTATTGTGTCGGGGTCATTGTGCTTGCCTTGGTGGTTTGTGTGTGTCTGGGTGGATGCTAGTTAGCTACTGTATTGACGACAAATTATCACTTTACTGCTTTTGTTACCCATTTCAGTTACATTCTGCTGCCATTTAGAGCCATGATGTGCCAAAATGTATGTTCCCGTTGCTGTCTGCGATGAGTATTCACAAGGATTTTCCTGCTGGAAAGCAGATCTTGATAATAAAAGTTAGAACTGCGGCAAGATGGAATACATTATTTTATCAGAATAGATGCAAGCTTTCGATTTCTACTGAAACCATCTTCAGGCGACGACGACATTAGAATATTCAGAAATGTCTGAATTTATTACTATCCAAGTAATATCATAGATACTCAAGAATAATTTCCTATAATACAAAAATACATCACTTTACTATGAATAATTCTGCAAAACTTGTTTGATCGTTCAATGTCGGTCGGAATTTGTGAATGTATCAGAAATCGTTCAATAGATAGTGACCATCCAATAAAGCAAGAAAATTTTATAGTTTTAGACCAATGCTCTGATTTTGACTTGCGTATATTAGAATCTATTTACATTCACAAATTCCGACCGACATTGAACGATCAAGCAAGTTTTGCAGAATTATTCATAGTAAAGTGATGTATTTTTGTAAGTTAGGAAATTATTCTTGAGTATCTATGATACTACTTGGAGAGTGATGAGTTCGGACATTTCTGAATATTGTATGTAATGTCGTCGTCGCCTGAAGATTGTTTCAGTAGAAATCGAAAGCTGGCATTTATTCTAATAAAATAATGTTTTTCATTGTTGCCCTAGTCTTAACTTTTATTATTTACGTGGATTGTGATGGCTGTATTAGTTTTTCTTATGATGGCCGTGTTTCAAATAGCTAGTGCCCATTATATCTGTCTGCAGCCGCTACGGCACGCCGGAAGAGCTGAAGTCCCTGGTAGACGAAGCCCATCGCCTCGGCCTCACCGTACTGCTCGATGTGGTGCACTCGCACGCCTCCAAAAATTCCTTAGATGGTCTCAACATGTTTGACGGCACCGACTCCTGCTACTTCCATGGTGGGGGTCGTGGCAACCACGACCTTTGGGACTCCAGACTCTTCAACTACTCGAAGTAAGTAGGGCAATTTAGTTATTGTGTAGCTCACTAGTTAAAAGTATTTTTGTTGTGTTTTTTGAATACGTAGTCGGTAAATTTCATATTGATAACAAGCCAAAAACAGAGTTTAGTAATGTTCAAGTAGGTTGTTTTCAAGGTTTATTGGGCTAACCAGCCAATAAGCAGCTTGCTCCATGAGCCAGTTGAGCGCAGCCATTTTAGTTCTGCCATTGTCGTACCATATCGTCCATATGTCATAGGATGGTTGCAAAATTCAGTACCTTACCCCTCAATGGATAGAGGATGCGTCACAGATATTAGGATTAGGTTGTTACGTGCTTCTAATAGCTGCAAGTCTGTCTATGAGCTTGATGTTAATTTGTAATTACCTTTATCCAGTTAGTGTGTGTTAAGTCGAAGTTTTGAACAAGCTGGAATGTCAAAATACAGACAGTTTACTCGTAAAGAAAAGTTAGCTAATTGAACACCATGTTTGTTACTCGTGCCAATACGGCCAAGCACGACAGTACCGCGTCCTACCATTTGATTATATCTCATTAGCTAAGTAGGTACCTAGGTGTGTATTTTTACCAGGTATTTTAGTTCATTTTAAAACTATTGCTTATATCGCTTTATACTGGAAGTTACAGAACTTTGTGTAACTATCTAGAGACCTTTGTATTTAATTTTTATCCTTTTTTAGTAGGAAAAATTTCACCCCCGTGCTTACATTTTCCAATAGCTGGGAGGTACTTCGGTTCCTGCTATCAAATCTCCGTTGGTACATGGACGAGTATTGCTTCGACGGATTCAGGTGAGTTTTAGCAGATGAATATTATTTTATATTTCATCTTCAGAGAGTTTTTATATTTTCATGAAGAGTTGAGCTTATTTATTGTCATAGTCTAAATGGTCGGAGCTACAGTAACTAATTACAGCCCTCGCTGCATGTTTATGTTACTGTCTATTGTGATGTAGCTGACTGTGTCAATCTAACTGTGCGTTTTTCTTTCTTGCTGAAGTTGATTATTCTAACGCCTGCTGCCACATGCACTTTTTTTATTTTCATTGTTATGTTGTCTCTTGGTTGCCAACCTGTGCTGTCAGTCTAATTGATGGTGTTGGTTGAAGAAAATAATCGACCTCACGGAACACCACAGCTTGCAGTACAGCGCCGCCTACAATTAACTGCAGACGAACTTACACTTACGAGTCAATAGCGAGATGTCGTTCATTGCAATTGAAGGCTGTTGGTATGGGCAGGTTTGACGGTGTGACGTCCATGCTCTATCACTCCCATGGCATTGGCGAAGGCTTCAGTGGCGGCTACCACGAGTATTTTGGTCTGAATGTTGACACGGAGGCCCTCACGTACCTCATGCTGGCCAACTACATGCTCCACAAGTTCTATCCTAACGTTATTACCATTTCTGAGGTGAGACTTTTTATATTGTCGCGAATGGCAACGCTTGTTAGGATCCTTGTATATAGGGTTGCCGAGGCGGAGCCATAAGAATATTGTGAGTCTGCGTCAGGCGAGCAGTAAATGTACTAACAGGAGTCGCTGCCAGTTGTTGCATGTGTCGGAGTCAGACCTCAGCTCGTTAACCCGGCGTGCGTGAGGGTGAAGAGCCCGTAACAAGCCGGTTGTGATGATTATTATGGTGAACTAAAGATTAGGTAAACTGTGATGCATATTATTATAAGTAAGTCTCGTCAATATCTGTTTCTAGCCTTGTAAACATGAGTGTGGTTTTTATAATTATATCAGCGAATTCTTGAAACTGTAACCCCTATTTTCACGAAAGTGAGTAAGTGTATGTAAATACAAATCGGTAGACACATACGTTTATGTATATATTCCAGGCCAAATTATTATTTTTTATTAGTTAGGCAGCATTAGGCTACTATGTAACCGCATGTGGACTGCGCTGCAACCCCAAGTCTCCGCTTTTGCTGAGGTTCCACTATCCAGAAGTTGTTGCTCGCTCATTTTTTTTCGCTACACATTTCCAGGACGTTTCTGGGATGCCCGCTTTGTGTCGGCCGGTGGAGGAAGGTGGTGGTGGGTTCGACTACCGTCTCGGCATGGCCATCCCCGACCAGTGGATCAAAGTGCTGAAGGAGAGCTCGGACGAGCAGTGGGACATGAATAAGATCGTGCACACTCTCGAGAACAGGAGGTACAAGGAGAAGACTATCGCCTATGCTGAGAGCCACGACCAGGTTAGTGCTCTGTTCTTGTGGAAGAAGCTGTTGCAGTCTTCTCGAGGTCGCGGTGATTAGCTACCTATGTACATTGCGGTAGGCCTAACTGAAATAATAGTGAAAGTCGCAGTAATTTCTTTGTAAGTTAAATGTTGCCACCACCATTTTTCGTCGTACTTGTCTCGTGATGCTGTACGAAAAACAAACTGCACTAGCAGTCTTTGTCAGGGTTATGGTGATGCTATCGTTGTTTAACGCTTGTTAGCATAACTATGCATCGTGTTGAAAACTTGACGAGGAATATTGTGTAGTAATTCGTAGGTATCGTATCGCGAGGCCTTTGTGCGTACATGATAGTTGGTCATTGCCAGTCAAATTTTCTTTCGGTTTCTTATAAAAAAAGCTACTGTAAAAAGATATAGTTCTCGAGGCTGCAACTGTAGCTGTGCCTTTTGCCCCTGATGGTGCCTATATTTTATTTTGCTGAAGTAAACTTATGATCCTGTATATTTTTGGTGAGTAGATTAGGAGGGCGTCTTGGTGATTCGTCTTCCACCTTAAGTCTGCAGCCTCAAGAAAGTAATTTTTTTAGTGCATTGTTATCAATATGATGGACAAAATGTATTTAATATTGAAGGCTCTGGTCGGCGACAAGACTCTGGCGTTTTGGCTGATGGACAAAGAGATGTACACCTCGATGTCAACCCTCAGCGGACCAAACCTGATCGTGGACCGTGGCATCGCTCTGCACAAGATGATCAGGTTCTTGACGCACGTGTTGGGTGGCGAAGGCTATCTCAACTTCATGGGTAAGCTGTTGAGCGTGTTGCTGCGAATCTTTTCATATCTCGTTACTTTCGCTAAGGAAGGAACGAACAATGGAGTCAGATGGATCCAATCTGACTCCTGGGTCAAGCCGGTTTACGACTCCGACTTGTATCCCCAAAAATAACCCAACTCCTGCTCTTCAGCCCTGGTTATATCCATGGTTTATTTTTGTTTGACCCCTTCAGGGGACATAGAATGGGCCTGAGGCCATAGTAACTATTATGTTAGTTATGTTCGTCGCTCTTATGCTATGTAGAGCAGCGCTCCCAGGGGCCTCTGTAAGTTGCCTTTACTTAGTCATTTTTTCGTGCTCATTTTACTTCTTTCCACTTCATACTCTAGCTGATGATATGTACTTTCCGCGGTTTTTCTTCTTTCCTGATTCGCTGTTCCAGTGCGCGTTGATCCTCTGTGGGGACACCCTCGTATTTGTGTTCCATGTTTCCATCGACGAACTGAATGTCCCTTCTTTCTGCCTCTGTGAGGTCGCCTGTGTCTCCGGCTCAAACTACTCGACATTTTTTAGTAGAAGGTAGCTACTGATAGTAGGTAGCGAAGCGGAAATAAATATAGACATTGTAAATTTTGATCGTTTTGAGCTTATGGTCGGTTAGCAGCCTGCAGCCCATCCACTGTTATGGGAAGTCACGCGCCAGGGCACTCATATGTTAATGTTAGACTACCTTAATCCTGGGCTTTCAGGATATCTTTTCTTACCTGCTGTGGTTCATTCCTTTGTCTTTTTTCGGCGGGTGATCTTAGGTTTGTTCACCTGTTCCTTCCTGACGTTCATTTCCTCTGGTCGCTCATTCAGTGTGGGATCATCTTCTTGAATAAGTGCCATGATTCCGTCGAAATGCTAGGAGTTTCTTCACGTTTGAATCGTCGGCTACATGTGTGAGAAGGCTAAAACTGTGCACACTTACGCAATTCAATTTGTATTTAGCGAGATTGCGGCGTCTGTATGTAGAGAGCCCAGCTCATAATTTTGGGTAGGCTATGCGGTCATCGGAATACAGTGGAACCCCGTTTTCCCGGACAGCACGGGGGGAGGCCGTTCCGGGAAACTGAAATTTCCGGGAAAACGAGAAAATTTCAATTCCCGGAAAAAAACCCGTTTTTCCGGACGTATTTCCGGCAAATTGA
>LQNS02278097.1:6857962-6876714 GCA_001587735.2 Parhyale hawaiensis
CAAGTATACGAGATTCAGTTAGAATAATATAGGCCTTATTCCGTCCGTACGTAATAATTTTATACCTTCAGTATTAAGCCTTCTTAACCACAGAAGAGTAGGTCATCCAGCGAGTAAAAACAAGAGACACAACAAGAGAGAAGCCATGTGCAGTTTTGGGTACGAAAGCTATGAGTGCATGGAAATATCAAGGAGCTAAGAAGCAAATCTTATCTTACACTCGAAGGTTTACGACCAAACCCACATCAACATGTCATCCACGAAGTGAGATTTGTGAGACCGGACCTCCGAGAAGTGTTCAATAATACATAATTTATCTCAAGCCAGCCAAGTGCACTACTTCCGGTGGAAAAGAGGGCACAGTATGGGGGAAGAAGAAAAACAAACGAACCTACCTAACAATGCAACTCAACTTCACAGTAGGAGGAGCTTCACAGGCAACAACCACTGCGGTAAAGGGACAAGGTTTGCCCCAGAGTGCGTGAGGCCCATTGTCAGTCTGACAGGAATAGAGTGAGGCAGAATACCCCTCAAGTGTAAAGGACTGTTGCCTATTACTTTTCATCCTAAGCTTTAGGACCCAACCTATGTCCTCTGAGGAGGTTGTACGTGTTAAAAGCAAATTGTCCCAGTACTAACTCGAACACCTCGTGGCGTAAGATCATCACCCGCGGTGGGGGCAAATTCAATGACGTCATTTTTGATGGCCAGCTAATCCTAGTTTTTCATATAGATGCTGTGTCCAACAAGATAAGGGCAGAGCGCCTTCCCCCCCCCCCCCTTGAGATCCCTTAATGATAACATAGGGAAAAATAGACGGATCTACAGCGGTGGAGGCAAATTCACCGCAGTGGAGAAAATTCAACGACGTCATTTTTATGGCAAGCTAGGCCTCGATTTTCTGCATGGGTACCATCTAGGTCAACCCACTAAACTCCCTACAAAAAACTATGATCATTGCGCAACTCCTTCGACCACTTTTCGGGTGGACAGACGAATAGCTATACAGTATATACTTAAATTATCAACGAAAACATTATCAACTATCTCACTTCGTTCGCGGATGATAAATACAAAACGCCCTGCAGTATTGCGCAATACTCTAGCAACTTTCTCCCGCTGCATGATATAGACAACACAACAATGCCATCTTGGTGTAGCGACTTGGTGATGAGTTCAGTATAAAGGAAGCCCAGTGGTAAAATTTAGGTGGCCAGGGGTAAAAGCAGGGCATTCCAGTGGTAAAAGTGTGGTATCCCAGTAGTGAAAGTTCGGCACTCCAACGGAGAAAGTTCGGCATCTGTTTTCTAGTTGGGCGCCCTAGTAGTAAAGGAAGGCATTCCAGTAATAAACATTCGACATCCAAGTGTAAATGTCGGGCATCTATGAGGAATTTTGTGTCTAGTGAAAAGAAGGCACTCGTGCCATCAGAACACTCACAACTCCGCTTCCTTTTGCTTCGTTCGGTCAGCAGGATAGAGACTTTCTTGGTGTCGAGCGTCGCCTGGAATGTGCATGGCGTAGCCATTGAACTTGTTCACCTGATGAATAAAACAAACTCTTTTTAGTTAGATTATGAAGAAAAAAGTTCTCATAGCTCCATTGTAATTAAAAATACATAAAATAATAATAATTATGCCTTTAGGTGGCCAAGTGATCATTAGCATCATCGATGTCAACTGTAATAATTTTTCGGTTAGAGGTGCTACCCCGGTGACCCCTAGTCACATATGTAGCGATCATAAACAAAAAGCAGTAAAGACGATTGCGAGAAGGCTTGCTCAGAAACATTTACATAATATGTACTTCAAATAAATGGACCACAAAAATTACACGAAAGAACAACTAATGAGCTCTCTAGCCCTGATGAAGTAAGTAGCTAATGTGACTTGCTTCGAGGTTCCGTCGACGAAACTTCAACTAAAACAGAATTTCATTATCGTTAAGTTGATATTGCTCGGTGATGGATCGTGCTCCTCAACCGCGTTTAGGGTTACGGTTGCCACGCTAGTCCAATTTAGCTGTGGTTACTACACGCCTCTTCGACACAAAGCAAAGAAAGAAGAGACATCTAGGGCTTCAATGCGAGGACTCCAGATATGTAGAACTTTACCGATTGTATGAAAAGCAAAGCTGTTTACTCAAATAGGCCAACGGTCATTTTTATTTATAAATTATTCAATCATAATTTCTTCAACTATACAGCTACAACCTTTTATCTATTACAGATGTGAATAGTAGAGGTCTTTAATTCCATATTTCTTGTCTTAATGCTTTTCATGACAATTTTGTTAGTTTTGTTTAAAGCCTAACATGATCGCTCTTAAGAGATAGTGACCACTTTTGTTTTCATTTGATTTGAAAATTATTTTTCCGCAAGGTATATCAACCATTTCAACCGATTTCAAGAATCTTTGACGCATGTTTATTAGGGTCCTAGTTCAACAACCGCAGCTACGGGCGCTATGATATAGGACTGCTACGCAGCTTTATCTAGGCAATGAATTAGGCTTACTGATGGGTTTGGAGGTTTACTATTATACTAGTGAACCCGCGCTGTCAAAAATAACGAGAAATTTGTGATGACACTTCTTCGTTGATATGCTTTCGTTACTAATATGGATGTAGATGAAAATTCTACGATTTAACTTATCGCAAGAGAAGCGTGCTTTCTACAGAGCAGACACTTCAATTCGTCTTCAGCCTACTCCTTCCCTCCCTTCGATGATGTGTAATAAAAATTAACGGTATTAATAAGTAGTGAAACATCACTGAATCTTATTTTAGCTGCGTATTCAGAATACACAGTGAGATAGTTTCAGCAGAACAAAATTTTCACACCCAAGAAGTTAGAATAATGAATTACTACGTCTTCTATACCGGAAAAAATCGGTTCCTCTACGCTTTGCTGAATTTCTACTAAATGTGTACATAATAAACTGAAAGAAAATATAATTTCGATGTAGAGAAAAAGTAATGATTATCAATTGCCTACTGAATTCCATCAGAAGCGAACAGGATCGCCAAATTCTCCCACGTGACAAGAAACTCATTCAGATAATAATGGGATAAGGATATCACTTTAGCCTTCTTCTGCAATCTGGTCATCTATCTCAATGAAAACTGAACTTTATTACGAACCTGCAACTTGGCCTATTTTTCGCCTATTTCATTAATAGTGGACATGAAATAAATACACCAAGCGGTTTATTATATTAGGATTCTTTTATTGATGCTCGTGTTTATGTACAGGTAATGAATGTCAAAGCAATATTATTATTATTGAAGCCTCAGTATCCACAACTAAGGCGATCTAACAGAGGAAGAAATATTAAACATCCAAGGAAGGCTACCGCGGGCTAACACAATTCTGAAATGTAGCTAGTCAGGGAGAAATAAGAGCCATATAGCAGATCGATAGAAACGGGAGTCCATGCACAAAGGCGTTCCTACTCAGGATCGCCGTGCATGGGAACAGCAAGCCGGGATAAAACAGGATGAACGGAATAAAGTAATACCATCAAGAGTATGAAATCGGAAAGAATCAAAGTGGACACGCAAAACAGACATCACAAAGGCCTAGCTAATGACTAAGTTAACCTACACGAACCCCCTGGGGGCGCTGCTTCTCTTAACATAGGATGGACGAACCTACACTAACTCAACCCTATGGCCCATCCTATGCCTCCTGAGGGGACTGTGAAAGCAAAACTGATTTCCAGGTATAGAGATACTGAAAGACACTCTTCAACAATAGAGCTTTAACGAAGAGCGAATGACTATAGCACCAGCTTATTTGAGGTACCATGTTACCAATACAGTAAAATTGTTCATTTATTCAACCAAAGACCACACCATACATTTACTGGACTCTGGCTCCTAAAGCAGATTTTAGTCCCGCAGTTGGGCCTGACTGCACGGTGCCGCAGACGCATTTTTATATGCTCTCCAGTTACTTTTACATGCTTTGGTTAGGCTATTTGACTCAATTCTTTTACATAAATGACTGGCAAACCTGTACATACTTCAAAAACTTCTATACGCAACAAATTCACAAAAAATATTAAGGCTTGAACTGTAATTAGATACAGAAACTGTTTATGACATCCTTTCATATTTGCAGTAAACTTATTTCCCAATAGTTAGTGAAATAAACAGTCTTACTTTGTAGATCTGAAGCTTATCAAATTCGTGGTATGCTCGATTTGTGATCAAATGCCAAGTAAACAGCTGATGAAAATGTTGATGAAATTTATTTGGTAGCTACACGGGCTATGCGAGAAAATCACAATAGATTGCCGAGCTGAAAGGTGAGTTGGAGCAGTTTGAAGCCATAAAGTGAAGGAGCCCAGCCAGCAGTGAAGTTATGAAGCACTGGCGGCCATCAAGTCATCTGGCGTTGGCAACCGTGAAGTGATATAGCTTCGACAGCTGTTAAGTGACATATCATTGGCCAGCCTGAAGTGATGTAATGTAGGCCACGGTGAAGTGATAAATTAACTCTGGCAACCATGACGTGTTTCAACGTAGGTAACCAAAAAGTGATGCAACATAGGAAACCATGAAGTGATATAACGTAGGCAACCACAAAGTGGTGTAATATACCTAGGCAGTAATGTGAAATGATATTGACAGTCACGATGTGGAGCTTTAGATGGTTGCAGTATCAGCCATAAATTGTTATGAATTAACATTATTTACCGGCTGTCTTGGTATCTTTATCTCCTAGTTAAAATACTGTATGTGTTTTTAGTTCATTGGTAGGTACCAATGTAGTATATCTGTGGTTTTAATATCTTTTTTTCAACATTACTGAGTTTTCATACCCTCACTTTTGTTACGGCTATTGGGATGAGGTCTACCAAAAGCTTTACATACATCAATTTTTGAGGTTATTGTTTCAAATCCGTAGAAAATAACTCAATTGAATGTGGTATTAAAGTATATTGCGCGTAGTATCTATGAGCCCATTTTTCTATAAAATTTTAATATTCCTAGAAATTATGATCAGTTTTAAGTTTTTGTTGGTGTCCGAAGGTATGATATATCGCCTATGGAAGATATATGATTGTCAACTTTGGTTCCCTGCTCTGTAACGTATTCCTTTTGGTACGACGAAGAAATTAATCTTTGTTTGAGGTCTCTGTGATTATTAAAAGTCATATTATTAACACTAACATAAATCGGCCTCCGGGCCTAATTGCGGCGAGAGGCCCAGTTTCTGTGCCCCGTCAATGTATGGCGTGGTCTATGATTCAACTAATGAAAACCATGAATGAGAACCATGATTAACAAAAGGGCCAAGATACACAAATAAAATTTACATTTTGTCTGCGACGTTCAAATAGAGGAAATCTTCCAAAGAAACAACTTATCTAGATATTGCACATCTAAAGTGCTTGTATTAATGTAAGCAACGAAATAGGTTCGATCAGAAAGGTATTTTTTTCTACAGCCTAAACTTTTAATTTTGAAAAACAAAACATTTATGTATATAAAGAGTTACGTAAATGCATAAACAGCCATGAACCGACGTTTTTACTTAGTAACAATTGCAAATCCACCATCTTGCACTATTCAGCACGATTACGATTGCTTGCAAGTAGGCAGGCTAATAGAGAATTGGTATAATGACGTCTCCCTACACTGGAGGTACCTACTAGGTATACGAAACTGACCTTAGGTGGGAAGTACTCAATAGGTATGTTGGCGAAGCCTAGCCACCTGTCGCCGGTAATTTCACTGTGCACCTTCAATGGCAGCGAGTGGCGCAGTTTGTTACGCTTGCCGTACAGCAGCAGCGCCAGGTGTTGCCCGTGTCTGTAATTTCGGAACGTATTAGTAATGGGTCGTATGTAATGTTTTGGACATCCGCGGATGCGGATGCACGTGCGGATGTTGCCATCTTGGCATCTGCGGATGCAGGTGTCATAAGAGGTCCAGATATTCCGCGGATACGAATATTCGTTCCACCAAAAACGCACACACCCCCTCTCACGATGGCACTTTATATAACACTAAGGGGGAAAAAAATTTAGATGGTGCTTTGTAGACAGGGACAACACTTGCACACATTTCAATCCAAATGAGAATTTGTAGTTTTCAGCACTATGGATGACCATAGTGTACAGTGATAAACCTGTGCCACCTTTGCTGCGGATTTTACAGTGGATATCCGCGGAAGCGATTGCGGATGTTATCATCTTAGCATCAGCGGATACCGATGCGGCTGCGGACGTGAGAAAAGATGCGGATGTTCCGCGGATTCGAATATTCGCACCATCACTAGACCATATCAAGAAACCGAACCCTTGAGTCTGGCTAACAAGGGTAAAAGATGCCGGAGGGTGGCAGATAATTTAGCCATGCGGCAATTTTTATCTAAGAAATTGGCCGTAGGGCTGCAAGGGTCCCCTTTTTACATCAAAGAGACAGAGCTGATAACAAGGCCATCAGAAAATATTCATAGGTTCAAAGCTTTGCTTTTACTTGCCATAGTTTTTATGATAGTTTTTTGGCACGACGCACGGCCAACATGGCTAGAAAGTACGGGGAATGCGAGGAGAGATGTATATCTAAGGGGACGAGGAACCCATACACGTGGGCACTCACTCCCACACGAGATTAAAGGAAATGGGAGCAGCAAGTCATGCAAGAAGAGCAAAACAGAACCAAACCTTAACTTGAATATGAAAACGGAGAAGTAAGGTACCTTGAAAATTGGATAATTTCCATTCCCGCATGTAGCGCAATTCGGCGTGCCAATGAATAAAATTTTCGGGAACGAGCGTAAACAGTGTGTGAGGGATGCGGCCGGAGGAGGGGGGTGGGCGAGCCATATCACACGGAGAATTTTTGAGATGTTGAAGAATGCGGCACGCATTAATGTTCATGCCATGCGCGTGCCAAGCTGTTCCTTATAACGTAGCGTAGGTGAACCTACCTAATCTAACCCTATGGCCCATTCTACGTCTCTGAGAAGATTAAGGATGATGATACTTAACAGGTTAGCGCACGCGGAGGGCCCAAGCTGTCGTACACTCCGACCTCCACCTCCGACTCGCGTGAACTTAAAAAAAAAACCTAACCAGTGCCCCTCATCTAAACTGTCTTACGGAACGATGTTGCTGAAACTGTCGAATGATAAATCCATATTTTTTTTAAATTATGTTTTTATGATTAGAAGAGGAGGACTGGACCTTTAATTAACGACGGCACAGCTAAGGTCTACATTTGAGAAGCAGACGGTCCGACCGGGTGCATGCCAGTTACGTAAAAACAACCTATATAATCATTAAATATTGCGACAATTTGGCCAACAGTATCACATTGAGCAGTGCTATTTTTCAAATATCTGTGGCATTCATAATTCATGTATCAATTATGGTAGACAATTGCTAGTCTTCGATTGCGCTACGATCGAATCTTTCTTTGTGACGTCATCGCTCCAACTGAGTCCATCATACGTCCGCCACGTACGGTATAGCGTTAACCTGTTCCGTACCAGTATCATTGAGAGAAGAGAAGAACAGAACAAATGAAAGAATGACTATAGCAACTCATGCAATAGACATGACAATGTTTCAAATAAACACATTTTGCTATGAGGACCAAAGAAACATTTTTTTTTGTTCAATTGTACTAACTATTGCACACACAGATAATTTGAGCTGGTGCGGTAAATATTTCAACCAGAATCAATTGTATAACCGGTGCTAAGGATCTAGCTATGAATGCCAGATTTACAATGAAAATTTTTAATCATTGGCCTTCACAACCACAAGTGTTTGATGAACCCTTTTGTTACACTTACTATAGATTCTTCTGTGTGTAGATTTCTGTAGACGTCGATATTATAACATGGTTACTTTCATGATGAGATTTTTCAACACGCTCCAAACAACATGGGCTTCTATATCCTCTCGCGTTGTACAAGGGACATATAGTCTTAAAAAAAATATCGATGAAGAATCTTCACATGTAATCATAAAAAACTTGAGATATTAGCTAAACTAAAGATTCTGATACCTATACATTATGTAGAATGTCGACAGCCTACCGTCTCGATAATCTCACAAATTTGAGAACCATATATTATAATTTATATAATTCCGCTAATACATTTCTACCCCAAATATTTTATACAGACGACTGCATACATTTAGTAAAACTTGTACTCACGGCCCAAGTTCCACCTCGAGGTATTGGCCGTCGTCGTTCAAGAAGAAAGCTTCAACAACTGCAAAGAAATGAGGGGAAGTAATCGCCGACAAAACTCTACGGTTTTTACGCCCCAAAATTCAAGTTATCACACAATTATTGGCAAATGCCATCAGCGTGAAGGCTACGGTAATAGCTCAGTGCATTTTCTTATTCTGAAAGAAAAACAATCACAACCACGAAGTAAAACTGGATGAGAAACCACCAAAATGAAGCGCTTATTTACAGAGTTATTATTTATTGAAATATTTTTTCTTTCTAGCATTACCATCGTAGCTGCAAGTCATGCAATTCAGCAGTGAATTTCATTTCTTATTATTAAATCACCAGTATGAATATTTTATTTCGGTATTCCTATCGGAAGAATTCAATTTGGCTCAGTGCGCTCCTACTTGCAGGAAAAGGCGCAAAGAATTGAAAAACACTCGAGTGGAGGGCCCCATTCGAGGCCTTCCCACGAGAGGGAGTAGAGGAGTCTCACGGACTACCTCGGCTATCTCGTTCAACAACCAAACTCGAGGAACAGAAAGGGAAAAATAGAGAATCTGCAGAACCTTACAAACGCCTCAAACAAAGAAGGTGGCGGTCAAACTCCTAGTTTGAGCCTCCGCACCCTGCGATCCAAAGCGAAGAAGAAACAAGGGACATAAAGAAATTCGAGAGAAACGTGGAACCAACACAAGAGTCTGAGCGCATGGGGAAAGCAAGTCAGGAATGAAGAGGGAGCACACAAGAAAGCAACATCGAAGGAACATAAAAGTGGAAGGAAGCAAAATGAGCGAGAAAGACGGACGTCCCAACGGCCTAGCTAAGGCAACCTACCTAGCAGAACCCAATGGGGAGCTATATCCCTTTACATAGGATAGGCAAACCTAACTAACGTAACCCTACGACTCGTGCTGTGCCACTCAGAGACCGATATTGTTAATAATGACCAGATTAGTCAAAACTGGCGCTCCATAACGTGCTCGTAATTTAATTGCAATTGACTGGTCACTAGGGAACCGAATTCGTAAGATAAAAAGGAGAACCAAGCTAATTATAAAAAACATGTTTACTATCTATGTCACAAACGTTTCGGATCATAACATATCCATCATCAGTGCTGTAAAAGAAAGAAAACTTATATGAAGATGTTGAAATAAATTCAGGGACGAAAGCATTCACAAAAACACTCTAAGAGTCGCNGAATTTTTACTTGTCCAACGGCTGGAATCACTCTTTGATCACGCATGATTAGCCTGCGGAGGAAATCACGCAGCGATCAATTCTCACCACTGATCACGGTTGATTGCTATCAGAATCACGTAAAAATGCGGTCACAAAAACGCGCGAATCATGAGCGATCAGGGGGAATCATCTTCGCGGTGGTCACAAAAAGACGCCTAAACAAAGAAGGTGGCGGTCAAGCTCCTAGTTAAGCCTCCGCACTCTACGATCCAAAGGAAGAAACAAGGGACATAAAGAAATTCGAGAGAAACTTAGAACCGACACAAGAGTCTGAGCGCATGGGAAAAGCAAGTCAGGAATGAAGAGGGAGCACATAAGAAAGCAACATCGAAGGAACATAAAAGTGGAAGGAAGCAAAGTGGGCGAGAAAGACGGACGTCACAACGGCCTAGCTAAGGCAACCTACCTGGCGGAACCCAATGGGACGCTATATCCCTTTACATAGGATAGGCAAACCTAACTAACGTAAGCCTACGATATTGTAATAATGAACAGATTAGGTATTATAAGAAGATTTAAGCCTCCCTAAATAACTACTAAGCTCTTCTAAGAGAGGAAAAGGAAGGGACATTTAGTATGCCGATAGAAAAACTGGGAACCAATGCTTATAATGACCAGATATTACCAGATATTCCGAGCGAGCGAAAAGTTCCACATAACTGCATAGAACTTGTGAGCGGACATTAAGCTTAAAGGCCAGTCCATTTATAGACGGTGGTACTCGATATCCAAGATACTACTGGACAGCACTAGCGCTCGACAACATGCAAGTCGAAAGCGCCGGGCGTAGGCTGACAGAGCGGTTGCATAGCGCGGATGTCAATATATATTATTCACGTAAAGTTATCTGTATTGCCAATATATACATAGAGAATTTTGTTATTACATCTTCAATCTAATCGGGGAAGAAATAAGGGGCATTAAGAAGGTCGATCGAGACGTGATACTTATGAATACAGACTGTGTATATTCTACTCGCCTGATATTCTAAGCTTATTCTACAATTTGGTGCGATAGGATAAATCTTCCATGCTGAGACAGCTTTCAGCCAGTTAGTCTATGGCAATTGGTAAGACGCTTCTAGCTCGCTATTTCTGATGAGACGCACGCGCTATGTATGGTGCATATACGTAGCTACAGGGAGTCGCCCTGTCTCTGCATCATCGCTCCTTCTCCATGTATGTCCATGTCTCGATACCATTTTTAACCGGCTGGGCAAAATAACGTGCTGGATGCAGCGAAAATATCTTACAAAGACTAAAAATATGGTACGATAATAACGGCCTCAAGCTTAAAGCGGATAAAAAACCAGCGCGCTGTATTTGGCACAGCACAACTCAACGACCAGCTGCATCCTTTATCGATCAACTTTAATAACGCAATTATCAACCCTTCTCGACGTTGTCAAATCGCTTGGGGGGTTGAATGAATAAATATTTACCAATTGATGTCCTCATTAAAAATTTATGTAAAACCGTAAACGGTACGTTAATATTTGTCCACAAAATGAAACATCTGTTAGTTAAAATATCGCTCGAGCTTCTCATCTAATCGCTTATTCTCTCTCACTTTAACTACTTCAGCTTTATCTGGGAAAAGCCTTTGAATGTCTCATAGCAGATGTGAAAAAAGCCTAAAACTTAACGGCAAAAGCGGTAATCAACAAAAAATTCCCTAAGCGCGATCATGTGCCAGTCCATTGTTAAAGATCACCTACGGCGATCACCTACGGTGGGAGCAAATTTCAACGCAATGATTTTTCCGGCCAGCTAATCCTAGTTTTTAGGCATCGGTCACATCGAGTACAACCCACCAGACTCCCGGCAAAAAATTATGAACATTGCTCAACTCCTGCGACCACTTATTGGGTGGACAGACAAGTACACAAATATATTTACAAATATATATAAACATATACTTAAATCTTCAACGAATACCTGATCACCTCTCACTTCATTCGCGGTTGATAAAAAGCTCCAATTTCCACGAGTTAGCAGGAAATTAGAACTAGATGAAGTCAAAGATGTTTTTCGTTCACATGGTGCTCTGGAAAATGTCGCAGCTAGTTGCGCAGTTTACTACTACCGGTATAAGTAAAATCGGGGGATGTTCTCTTCGGTGAGAGCATTTCCAAGTGAGGAACACCCGCACAGAGACTGGTTTACGAACACTTTCTATTTCTGTAGCTTAGCTTTGGAATACTCATCCCTATTAAATACCTGAAACGACTGAGTATAATCAGCTCACCAGGGTGGTGTTATCGCACTGCGAGTGATCTTAAGAATTGTGTTAAAATTCTCTAGCTAATCTCAACAGATACTCTCTCACCCACAGCAGAAATCACACTTCATATCTTCTAAGTTGCACTTTTAACTTTCTCTGATGCTCCAAAAGTCCATTATGCATGGATAAGGTTGTGACAATCTGCTGTTTTAGACAGAGAAGTCGGTGATAACTCCATAACAACGACAAAAAGCTCAAACGTAAAGCTATGACTGTAACACAACCTGCAGAAGCAGTTCAGTGTAGGAGCCTATACTCAATGCAATTTGTTGTTTTGGAATTATCTCATAGACTTCTCTAACTATAGAAGCACAGTGTCACAGCCCTATTCACAGAAAACTTTAAGTTCATCACATATAGCGTGGTCGCAGTCGTAGACTTGAATTAATTCGTGACGTGCCGCATATTTCTCCCTGCAATGTTTTTTTTTTGTAATTTCTTGGCGTTTTCATTTTACCTATACCGGGTGTCCCACAAAAATGTACCCGGTTTTTAATTGATTATATCTCGACTTTAAATCAACATATTTTAAGTTTCTTTTTTCCATAATATAGCAAATTTTGTCTTCTTTCTGAGTATTTTAGGTTTTTGAAAATTGGTTAAATAACCAATTCACAGTAATGGATTTACTGAAAGGGGTTGAAAACCATTGTTCAGATGAAAAGTTTTGCACAAGAACACTGGGTATCTTTTTATTTTCTTCATACCAACTGTAAAATATTTTAACTAAATGTATCCTACATATCAAGAAGTATCTAAACCCTCTGAGAGATTATTTACCTTATGATTTCATCATTTGAAGACACCTAAAATGCAGCTTACTACCGAGCAAAGAATTTTCATCGTACTGGAATATGAGGCAACAGAAAACTGTGAAAATGTTAAAAGAGCATTTCATCAAAAATTCACGGAAAGAAACTCGCCCAATAAGAAGACTGTGTATCGCACAGTTAGAAAATTTAAGGAATATGGAAGAATCCTCGGCCGAAACAAAGGCCACTCAGGGAGAAAAAGGACTCAAAGAACAGAAAATAACATCGCGACTGTCCAGCTAGCGATTACTGAAAATCCTGCAGCCTCTGTCAGCCGCAATGAGACCAATTTCTCCAAGTCAACAGTCAATAGAATTTTAAAGAAAGATCTTCGTCTTCATCCATACAAGATACAAATCAAGCATGAGTTACTTCCCTATGACTATGCCAGGAGGAGCGTGTTTTCTAATTGATTTATTTCGAGAGATCAGAGGTTCACGGAAAGGTTGGCAGTTTCTGATTAGGCAGCATTTTCCACGGAAGGCAGAGTTAATACTCAAAATGTTAGGTTTCCGACTAATAATCCACCAGAATGAAATGCCTTCGAAAGAAGCATAAGAAGAGAGAAGCTGTCGGTTTGGGCAGGTCTTTGAGGAAACGGAAGCGTTATTGGACCCTTCTTNCAGCAGAAATCACAGTTCATATCTTCTAAGTTGCACTTTTAACTTTCTCTGATGCTCCAAAAGTCCATTATGCATGGATAAGGTTGTGACAATCTGCTGTTTTAGACAGAGAAGTCGGTGATAACTCTAAAACAACGACAAAAAGCTCAAACGTAAAGCTATGACGGTAACACAACCTGCAGAAGCAGTTCAGTGTAGGAGCCTATACTCAATGCAATTTGTTGTTTTGGAATTATCATAGACTTCTCTAACTATAGAAGCACATTGTCACAGCCCTATTCACAGAAAACTTTAAGTCCATCACATATAGCGAGGTCGCAGTCCTAGAGTTGAACTAAATTCGTGACGTGCCGCATATTTCTCCCTGTAATGTTTTTTTTAATTTCTTGATGTTTTCATTTTACCTATATAGGGAAAAAATGTTAAACCGAATAAAAACGCGCACTGTGTTTTCCAACTGTATTATGACTGCAGTTACGTCTACATAAGCAGCAGTATCGTGTGTGTCTGCCATATCTGTTCAGGGCTCATTGTTTCAAACAGACATCGCTACCCTTCTTATTACAGATGGTATTCTCCCTCACGAGTAGTACCGCAATGCCCCGAGTGCATTACACACATGTGCTGTTGCAACTGCAGCAGCTGCATATTCCCCTAGCAGGGTTCTTGGCTATCAATGCTCTCCTCTCGGTGCGGAGGAGTGTCTACTCCCAGATATTTTCGAACTACCCTCTCCCAGCTACACTCTGGCCACTGCTCGGTCTTAGTGAATTATAAGTTCCAAGTGGGACAGATTGCTGATCCCTCTTGTCAATTATACGGACAGGACGAACAGTCTGTTCGTGACCTTTTCTCGTGTTCTAGTCACCCGAATGATCTATCAGGGAGCAGTCTCTGGCTGGACCCGCTAGGGGCTGGGCGTATCCTCGCTTCTCTTCGACTTTCTCCCCCTTCTGCCTAGGCCCCCTCCGGAGCCTCCTCCCCAAGCTGGCAATGGTGGACCTTGACGATGGCAACCAACAACAGTGCTTACTGTCTGCCATCCTCTTGCTGTACCAGGTTGTGCATCGCTCATGGATTGCAGTTGTAAGTTGCAGCAGGGCATTTGAATTTTCCAAGTCATAAAAACGACTGGGGAACGGCTGAATCGCTTGTCATCATCGATTGGCTGGCGAGCTTCAGCCATCGAGGCTTGACTGCCCGAAAGGTCGAGCAGCGGCGCTGGCTTCGATCGGCTAATTAGAGTTTCAGACGTAAGCCGCACTCTATTACCTTCAACTCTTCCGAAAACTTAGTCTTGCTTCTAAATATTCATCTCAAACGCAATAGGGCTGCTTCTAACCCCTGTGTGACACGATTCAGTGTGGCAAAGCAAACGCTTCTGTCCGAATTTTCAGAGCTGTCAATTCTTGTGGTATTGGCTTAACTAAACTTGGAAGAACCAATCGATGGAGCTAAAAGAGACTTCATATAGATTTACCATGGGCTGGGGAAGATGATAAGAGTTAACAAGTACAGGGCAACCCGCATGCCATTCCTGCCAGCGTATCCATGCTACAGACTTTCATTCTACATAAAACGGGAGGACATGCGAGATGGACTTCCAATCTCCAGGCTTAGTGTGCGATTGCTAGCTCTTAGAACTAATGGCAATAGCTCTTAGAAGGCCGGGGCGCAAGTTTCGGTGTCTCTTTGAGAATGGGCCTGTTGGTTCTTCTACTGCCGCCTATCTAATCTAATCTACTCCGGGATAAAGGGTAAGTATGTGGGCACAAATGCCTCAAAATTTTGGCAGAATTTAGTTACATACTCAATTTTTTATAAACTTAGTAAGTGCATGTTTGATTGGGTGCTGAATTTAAGCCTTTGTGGCTCAGTTGACTTGTTCGAAACTTCACAATGTATAGCTTTGGCTTTGAATCATGTTGCAAATGTTAAAAGCAGCACAGACAAATGAAAACACTGACGGACAGCTTATAAGTGCAGCGCAGCTCTGCTACGAGATTCTGTGACGTCATGATTCAGACATCAGCGATGTGCCATGAACAAATTTCGTATAACGAGAAAAATATTTAGACTGAGCAAAACTAATGAGTGGTGAATTTAATCAATGAAATACACTGCGTATTCTTACCATCTTAGAAAGTAGAAAAATACTTGGATGATTTTATTTAAAAAGCGTCTTGGGTTCAGAATTTTATAGCCATGAACCGTCGACGAAATTTCGGGCGGCTGGAGCTATGTAGATGAAACTTGTATTCTGTATACCAATTTATAATGAAAACAAACTGCAGTGTCATTCTTAGTCTGTAAAAGCAGCGTGACTACGTTGAACCTGCTGAAATGTCTATTTTACGTATTACGACCGAATTTTTAGAAGCCTGAAAGGTTGAACCAAAACCGCCTCGACACATTTCTCCAAAATCTCTGTCGAAGCTAGCGCACCTGGCTGAAGTTTCGAACAAATCAGCCATCGACAGTTTACTTTTGGCACCCATCAAACAGGCCTCTAGTTACATGTCTATTAAACATCGCTTTTGGATTAACGCATTAACGGAGGGTCCAAGTTTTTGTCATCATTAGTGATGCTGTCCCTATGGGAAATACAGTAGATGATTACTTCGGGCGTTAAGTGGTTAACCCTATCTGTGCTACCTTAGTAGTGGGTAAAGCCGCGAAATAGCCCTTTTTGAGGGTAGGTTCCCCTCGCGCCGCCGGGTCATCGCGCCGCCCCTTCCNCCGCCCCTTCCGGTTTCCCAGGCCCCGCCCACTCCGGTTTGCGCCCCCCCTGACCCCCGCAAAACCGGTAGTGCATTGGCCGTTATAAACCGGAAGCTCACGCGCGAGGGGAGCCGCGAGGGTAGGTTACCCTCAAAAAGGGCTTTTTTGCGGCTTTACCCACTACTTACCTTCTGTCGGAATAGCATACGGACAGGGCACACACGTAGAGCAAAATGGTACAGTCTGGTATAAATAACGTTAACATTGTTTTCGTGTAATCCAGTCAAGATCAGGGATACGAAATCACTAAAGCTGACAACGATACTAGTCCACTCGACTGCAAAGTCTACATGTCCTGGACTTACGACAAGCGTGCAATTTCCGTGCCCAGCACAGCTGGACTTACCTTCGTACTCCCACAGTCCCCACAGAGCCTCCCCAGGCTTGGAGGGCGGAGGTGGGTCATTCATGTAAGGGGCGTTGATGCGCCACACAACTGAGTCCCTGTATCCTTCTAGGGTCATCGTGACGGGGCTGTGATTCACAGGATCGCCATTCCACGTTGTAGTGATCGAGAAGTTCATTACGCTGGAACAAGTTCAAGATTATACTCATCGTAGAATTTCTCGCCTGGTTTGAGCTAACCTATCCTCAGATTTCACAGCAATCCAAGGAGATGAAGAAAGATATGTTCTGTGGTATGCTGGAACCAACGAAATATCTGCACACGAGGACAGATAAAAAACAAGAAAGAAAAAGTATCTATAATAGTAATAGCGTAAAAATTCATCAGTTGGAGTAGAAATAACGAAAGGAGTTACAAGAAAGTACGTTTTGAAAACCTAAATGAGACTTAAGTTACTAATCACTAGTTCACTTCAACTCTGATAAGTCCAAAATTCTTTTTTTTTTCGCTGCCATAATAGAAAAAGGAGGAGCAGAAGGGACACAGAATTTGCCAAAAAATCTGGAACACCTGCAGTATTGGCTCCCTGAATAGACGCTCATGATAGCTCCAAGTTGAAAAATTTAGAGGGAGAAGAAAAAACAAGTGCCATATCACTAGTACTAAAAAGGAGGAAACCATGTTGGCGTGAGCTAACCAGTAAGAAAAAGAATAATAGTAAACCCAAAATAAAGATCATCAGCAAGAGTACGATTAATGAAAGCAACAGAATAGACAAAATGTGATGGACTCACTGAAAACACAAAGCTAATGTAATCAGTGACGTATTATTATTATATTAATATTGTCCCGCTATTTCTTAAACTTAGACAATCAATAGCGATCTAAGATGATTTACTCGGCTTCAGCCGGAACCACAACCTTGGGCTCAGGTGGCAAGAGATGAAGGACGAAAAGAGAAGATGACAGAAGAAAGAAGCGCCCGTGCGGAAAATCCCTTCTGTGGCACTCCGCACGGGAGAGGCAAGAGCCCCGCAGAAAAAGTCTGTCAGCTCGATCGGCGGCCCACCTCCTGGGGACAGAAAGGAAATAGAGAGAGCCTACCTAACTCTAGAAAACTAATCTTCTCAACAGGAACTGCGGCCAGAAGCTACATCCCCTGCGGAGAAGGCACTCGGGAGCCTTGGGTGCGTGATGCCCAAACATATTGTGGCAGGGAAAGGGCCCGTCACAATATGCCCCTGAGGGCAATCAGTGACTAGCTAAGCTAGAGATATGAAAACTACGTCATTACACTGTGCACAGGAAGGCATGCTGAAAACGGCGCGAAACGTAGAACATTTAGTGAGTCGAGGGAAGCGGAGAAGAGATGCGGGCAGCAGTCCAGCCTCAGGCTTACCTACGCCGCACCGGTGTCATAACCACGACCCAAAAAGCCGTAACGACGGAGGCGACTCGAACCCAGGCGACTCTAATCCAGGCGACTCTAATCCAGGCGACTCTAATCCAGGCGACTCTAATCCAGGCGACTCTAATCCAGGCGACTCTAATCCAGGCGACTCTAATCAAGGTGACTCTAATCAAGGTGACTCTAATCCAGGCGACTCTAATCCAGGCGACTCTAATCAAGGTGACTCTAATCAAGGTGACTCTAATCAAGGTGACTCTAATCAAGGTGACTCTAATCAAGGTGACGTACGTAACCAATCAAGGAAGGCAATTTCAAACAAAGAAAACTAACTAACTTAAAACTGAGCGACAAATTCCGTAGCTCGGCGAACAGAAATTAGGATATTTACTATGAGCAAATTAGATAAACTTACCATCAGCACAGAACTTATGTTGAGTGTACAACTTTCGTCTACAGACAGCGCTCTCGTATTTGCATTTCGGATTTTGCTTACGGTTGCAGTAGCCCAAGTGGGTTGCGATTACAACACGCCTCATTTTGCCGGTAAATGCTTGTGAAGTAGAAAATAACCCTTAACTCCAACATTTGTTCACAACCTATTGCAAGGATAACTGTTACTGTACAAGGTGTCTACAGAAATGTGAAAACCATATTTTACTACCTTTTACTACTTTTTACTACCTTCCCAACACAAGATTTTACTACCTTATAATTGCAAAACTATATCTTTGGGAACCTCAAATGAGGACCCTGCGGCCTCCACGTTTCCCCTTACAGCCGCCTCGACCTCCACAATAAAAGAATGGGGAATAAGGTTGAAAAATTGGGGTGTAACACCCTTTATTAAGCAATATTATTGTTTGGCTATCTATTTATTGTAAAACAAAATATGTAGGGTAAGACGGGGTGATTTCGCCGGGGGTGTTTTTTTTTTTCATTATAGAGCCTATATCTCCAAATAAAACTGACATACAGGAAATCTGGAAGTGTCCAGTGGTAGAGGAGTTACTAAGGATCAAATTAGTCTATTTAAGATGCATTTCATT
>LQNS02278097.1:6937046-6947474 GCA_001587735.2 Parhyale hawaiensis
ATTTTGGTACAGCATTGAAAAAGTAGCAAGGAATTTCACACCCCTTAAGTGCCCCTCTTACCCCAAAAGTGCCCCTCTGACCCAATCCTGCCCCTGTCGCCTTCAGTTCGTTCCGGCGCCCCTGGCTAGGACAGGTTAGGCTAGGATAGGTTAGGCTAGGACAGGTTAGGCTAGGACAGGTTAGGCTAGGACAGGTTAGGCTAGGACAGGTTAGGCTAGGACAGGTTAGGCTAGGACAGGTTAGGCTAGGATAGGTTAGGCTAGGACAGGTTAGGCTAGCACAGGTTAGGCTAGCACAGGTTAGGCTAGGACAGGTTAGGCTAGGACAGGTTAGGCTAGGACAGGTTAGGCTAGGACAGGTTAGGCTAGGACAGGTTAGGCTAGGACAGGTTAGGCTAGGACAGGTTAGGCTAGCACAGGTTAGGCTAGGACAGGTTAGGCTAGGACAGGTTAGGCTAGCACAGGTTAGGCTAGGACAGGTTAGGCTAGCACAGGTTAGGCTAGGACAGGTTAGGCTAGGACAGGTTAGGCTAGCACAGGTTAGGCTAGGACAGGTTAGGCTAGCACGGGTTAGGCTAGCACGGGTTAGGCTAGCACGGGTTAGGCTAGCACGGGTTAGGCTAGCACGGGTTAGGCTAGCACGGGTTAGGCTAGCACGGGTTAGGATAGCACGGGTTAGGATAGCACGGGTTAGGATAGCACGGGTTAAGATAGCACGGGTTAAGATAGCACGGGTTAAGATAGCACGGGTTAAGATAGCACGGGTTAGGATAGCACGGATTAGGATAGCACTACGTATACTGTGCGAATTTCATAACAATCTGACCATAAATAAAGAAAATGGGCTGGCTCGTCTAAGGTAAAGAATTCTCAAAGGTCCTTTTTGGATGTAGGCTACATTAAACTTTAATTTTACCAAAATTAGATTTCTTATAAATTTGTAGGTTTTTGTTTGCCCACTAAAATGAAGCATTGGAAAAGTTATTCGGCAACAACGTGGCTCCTGCAGCCAGGAATGATCTACTAATATCCCACGAGAAATATTATACACTAGTTTTTGGTGCTTCTTCGTTTGGGAGAGGCCATTACATCTCTTGTTAATGGTTTACACACAAAAAAATGGAGTAATTTTTGTTGATAGCAGTCCTTAATTATTCTAGAAAGCGCTCTTTGTCGTATTAACTTACTGGGCAAACTTACGGACATGTTAACCCTTCAACAGTCACCGACGCTTGCTCGATTTAGATGTGGCGCATCATCTTCTTGGGCATTAGCGTCCGTCACCGACCTAGACCAACCGTCACCGACGCAATGCTCGAGGAAAATGGCGCCGAACTACGTAATGGCGTTCCAATAACTCACAGGTAATTATGATAAAACTAAAAACAATTTACACTAGAAAATACCTATATTATCTGAATCAGCTATTTTTTTTTACTGATTCTAAAGATATAAATATTTCTTTATAGTTTTCGCTGTATAAAGAGATGACGGAATGACGCGACGATGCTGTCGAAAAAGCGGCAGCGGTAAACATTTTCGGTGCAGCTTAACACTTTCGAAAGTCACGCGGATTTCTAGAAAATCTAGACTCGACTTGTTCGAAACATTAGGCAGGTGCGCTGGCTTCGACCAACTGAATTAAGTTTCAGGCTTTGACCCAATAAATTGGTTACCTTTGGGACTTCCAGAAACTTACTCTTACTCTGTAACATGAAATTTTCAGCTGGCTCAACATAATGAGGTTAGTTCTTGTACTTCAAGCACATATTCAGATTCGCAAAGCCTAAGTGTCCGTCAGAAATTTCACACAAGTCACGAAGGCTTCATTTTGGCGCCTCGTCGAACATGTCCCAAGTATCACGATAGGTATTTCTTCAAATTAGGAGTGCCATGGAAATGAACGAGCAGTGCACTTCTCCTGTATTGTATTGTGCGTACAACAATGCATTCGCACATTGAATACTCTATCTGTAATACTCTATGGGCGTGTGCAGTTAAGGGCCGAAAATTAAACCTTTGAGCCTTTACTTGTTCGAAACTTCAGCTTTGCAAGTTTGAACCGAACTGTAACTGCTATAGAAGAATAGCGATGACGTTGAGCCTGCTCAAACTCCATTTTGAGGAGCAATATTTAGTTTTGGAAGTTTCAAGGATAACTGAATGAGAGTCAGTGCCTGAAACTCAGTTCAATGAGTCGAAGATAGCGCACCTGCCTGAAGTTTGGAACAAGTCAAGCCTCGAAGGCTTAATTTTGGCGCCCAATGGAACACGCCCTATTTGTAGGAAGCGAAACACTGTCCTGTGAGCCTGACCTTGACCCGTATGATTTCTGCTCACAGCTCCCGTTTTAATTTAGTGTAAGATCTGTTTCATATTTTCAGTACCACATTTAGAGTCGCAACCATATAAATGAAAGATTTAAGAAGGCGTTGCATATGGCAGAAGTGAATTAATAACTACCAGCTGAACTACAATTTGCTCTGAACTGCTCGACATCGATGAACAAAATCGGCCCAGACCGAGGCCACTGAGAAGAGACACACACCCTGACCCATTTTGCTGAATTCATTTTCTTTCAATGCATTTTCTAATCATCAAGATAATATGATCATCATGTCTATAGCAATATAGGGTAACATGTCTAGTACTTTCCTCCATGCTATTAGCCGTCCACATGGCCGTCGATGCTTGTGGCCTGTATTTCACAGGCACTTACTGTAGCTTCTTCACAGAGTCTGGCAAAGCACTTGTGTTCGAAATAGCACTCCTGGTAACTTTTGGAGCTCGTGTGCACTGGTCTTTAGCGTTGACTACTGCTGCAAGTAACTCGCTCGTTTTGCTCAAGTTTGATATTAAATCGTTGCCATCTCCAATGTAATGGCAAAGTTTGAAATGAGTTTGTCTCGAAGCTAAAACGGAGCTGCTTAAAGAAAACGTATGCATTTCAAAGCCGGCTGTCTCGACAATGCTTTATTTCCTACATGCATTGTTGCAACGTTCGAATGCGTGGCTGTATCCGTTTCAATAGCAGAAAAGGGTGCAGCTTCCACAGTGTTATTACACTTCTGATTTGAAGAGATATGCGGAGCTTCACTTTACTTGCCGGCAAATATTTTAGTAAATCTTGTGGTAAACGTGTAGCTGCGTATAAAAGGACACTAGAATGTGCGTAGACAGTATACATATATTATTAGGTGTTGTCACGTATGCAACACTTGCTGCTGGCCAATGAAAAATAATTCGTGAAAAAACAGGGTAGTGTCGCAATCACTTTAAATTCAGGCTACCGCAACCTGAAAAAAAGGTTATCGCAACTCGAAAAGTGGTTGTAAGAGCGCCATCTGGCGACAAGCGGAGATAGCTCAACGATATTGAAATTCCATTGTAATTGAAATTTTGTCAATATAAGTTCCAAGTATAGGCCTAACTGATCTGATTTACTTTTTTTGGTGTACGGGGTTTATTTGTTGCTTATATGAATGAATTTAGTGCTCCTACATTCAAAATTGACGTTTGTGCTCGGTGACCGGCATCATACTACGTAACCCGTATCGCAATCGACATTTGAGCTATTATTGCGATATGGGTTACGACTGGCTGGGTCACCGGTGTAGCACCGGTAACCCAAAAATGCTGATTGCGACACACCCAGTATTGCTCGTCTTGTTGCACTGGTGTTGCATTCTTGTAAGTTACCTACGTGTTTATTATAGACGTCGCAAGCAGGTGTCTCCGCAGACCCATCGAAGATATCGCTCGTCTGTACGCTACATATAATTACCAGCAACTTGGAGCCGAAAGTTATAAATATGATGAATATGATACGTGCATCTTGTACTTCGGTAAATTTACAATAGTCTTGGCTTCACTTGTGTTATAAAAAACTAACCTCTACAGTGCGACTTGTTGCACTTTCATGAATATCCTTTTCACTTCTAGCCTCTACTAGCTGGGCTACGCTATACTTCGTTACAAATATTTTTCTTCGCATTGGGATACAGAAAGTTACAGCATCCTCACAGAAAAAAAAAACACAGCCTGTATGAATATGGCTAAATTAAGGAACTTGAAAACGCCCGCTCGCAGTAATTGAACACTCATAATAAACTAAAAACAATTATGGGAGATCTCATCGCATCTTTACTTTTACATAGAATGGCGCAAACGACTGGGAACCGACGCCGACACAATCGCAGAGTGTATACTTTTCCCCAGAAGCGTTCATTGCCAGTTAGTGAATCGCGAGACCGCCTTGCTTGAGCAGCTCTAGCAGCTGAGAACTATACAAACCGGTTGCCAACACTGCCAAGCATTGCCAAACGAGTAAAAATCGAACACAACGGGAATGTAACGTAACAAGGTCAGGTTTTACTTGAAGAACATCACAAGTATCGTCTAACACTTCCACGAGGCAAGCAGCAGGCGAACCGACTGGTAGCGCAGTCAAGCACATCAGCACTCGAACGGAGCCAATAAGAGCATCACGTAACAAGGTCAGTCTTTGCCTGAAGTACATCACGATTGTCGTTTGGAAGGTCCGTGAATAAACAAACATGCGCAGCAATTGGTACCACACAAAGATGGTGAGACTCGATAAAGTTAACCCAGGGGGCGGGGCCAAGCTGCGGTGCACCATAGGGTAATGAGGCGTGTGACGTCACAATATTCAAGTACGGTAATACGCAGCTATTTTACATTGTTTCTCTACCATTTCATTTGGGCCTACAGAGTGTCCTACATGTCCTGCAATCTTTATAGTTGCACAAAAATGCGTATCAAAGTATCTGCAAACTTTTTTTTTTAGCTTTTTGAAGGATAAAATTGAATCGTTATTATTTCAGACAGTGTCCGTAAAATGGAGCCCTAAGCAGTGCCATCGCGTACGCGTCGTTAACAGATCCTTCTCTCCTAAGTGGGAAAACTACCGCATCATTGGAAAAAAATTTGGGTTTATAACATTCGCCAGTTTCAACAACATCGTTCCGAAAGACAATTTAGGAGTGGAGAATACGATTAGGTAATTTTTTCCAAGTTAGTTAACGCGAGTCGGAGGCGACACTTAATTATACTGCTGTAACGCACGCAGCGTCTAAGTAGCTGATGTTTTTCCTAATTTTGCCGAGCAATTGTATGGTTTCGGCGTGTTATGTATAAATTTTTGCTTACATATTACTTCGCCGGAAGAAAAGTAATTTGTTTCTCTGATGCTTTAATGCTTTCGAAACAAATCTTGGTAAAACGTTCTTCTATCCCGGCATTTAATCATACGCATCTGAACCATTTTTGTTGCAGCGGTTTGAAAGTATTGAGGATAGCAGGTCATTGGCAGAAGATAAGAATAAATCGAAAACATGACGTTTTTCAGTCATATGATTCCACCTTCAGAAAGCCATATTACTCTCGATAAAACTCACTTGATTGATTACATTTTAAAGACGATAAACTTGACTCAGAAGTACGTGCTTTTGACTCAGAAGTACGTGCTTTTGACTCAGAAGTACGTGCTTCTGACACATACGGGCATTTGCCGGGTTCAATTCATGTGCTCTTTTAACAGCCTTCAACGTTCTTTCAAAATTTTATCCTTCAGAAAGCTAAAAAAAAAAGTTCGTAGATGCTTTGATACGTATTTAGTGCAATTATAAAAATTGCATGACATGCAAGACACTCTAGAGGCCAAAATGAAATGATGGAGAAACAAGGTAAAACAACTGCGTATTACCGAACATGAATTTTGTGACGTCACGCGCCTCATTACCCATGGTGCACCGCAGCTTGGCCCCGCCCCCTGGATAAACCTTATGTAGTCTTATCATCCTTGGGTAACACAGTGAAGCATATCTACACTGGAATGGATACAAGGAAAACATCACGTAATATGATCAAGCTATGCTTAGAAAGCAATTACCATCACTGTCTAGCACGGCCATGCAACAAGAATCAAGCGTAGCAACTGGTACGGTAGGTAGTAAGTACAGTATTAAGCTTTACTTAAAGTGCATCACGATTGTAAGTTTGCACAGCAATGGAGTGTGAGTGGAGCCTAGCAACTGATTAGAGTGACCGCTGTGAGGAGGTGCACCAATAAGTAGGATTCACCGAGTACTGACAAGGATCATTATGAAATATTTGCGATTGTTGGTTATCATCAGTTGATAAGACAGCTATCGAAGTGGTGTCACACAACGAGCTGTCGTCCTCCACCAGTGTAAGTTGCATGATAGTGCCATTAATATGCACTGAATGCGCGACTTCTCGAGCATTGTCGAAGTACGTACGTATGTTGATACTTTAATCTTTATTAAAGTCAATCTTTGCTCTCCCGAGGATCGACCATGATGCCAGCATAATTTCCCCCAAATTGGGATGTTGTTGCCCTCCCTGAAAGCTATAATCACAGTTGTGGTAAAAACGCCATTTGCTCTGATGGATTTAATGAAAAGTCAGTTCAAGGATGAGTGTTACCGACGACGACGACGGCGACCGCGGAAGCAAATTTTTTGGAAGAATACAACTAAAAGCTCTAGGAAGAGCGATTACAACATGGAAAGTGCAACAGAACAGACCTTTGGATTCGTATAGCTGTGTTAGGTCTCACGTCCATTAAGATCAAATAAACTGATGACGGAGTAATATGAAAATTTAATAAATCTGGACGAAAATCTACCCGGCGATGAAGTTAACACAATTACCGTATCACGTAGTTGACCCATTATCGTCCACAAGAGACCTTTACTTCTCGTTGTCACTCGGTGGTGAAGTGACAACGAGTCGACATCGCACCAAGGGAGGCCCGGGATACGCTACGAATTTACACTACGTGCAACACTCCAGCACCGAAAAGCCAGGCGAAGGATCCTAAATTGACTCTCAACGCTGACTGCTTTTTTTCCTGTTCTTCACACTACCAGATCTTCAAAATTCTAGCATTATAGCTTAAGAAAAGCTCGTTTGGTTTATCCACTGAATGCGAGATAATAAATTATTACCTCCGCCAAGGAGGTTATATTTTTGATTCGTGTTTGTCTATCTCTTTGTCTGTCTGTCACCAAGATAACTCAAAAAGTTATAAACCCATCTGGACGAAATTTACAGGGATTGTTAGGTATGTTAGGAGAAACAGATGATTAACTCTTGGTGAAGATGTGTCCATCCGTTTGTTTGTTTGCCTCATTTTTCTCAATGCCATAAATCAAAAAGTTGTGGATGGATTTTTATGAAATTAAGATGAGTTGTTAGGCATATAACAAAGAGTAGATGACAAAATTTTGGTAATGATCAGTTTGTTCGTTCGTTCGTTTGTCACTGTTTTTAATTTTATGCTTGTTAGCACAATAACTCAAAAAAGAATGAACGGATCTTTATGAAATTCATCGAGGTTATTAGTAATGTTAGAAGACATAAATGATCAAATTTTTGATGCAGATCGGTATGTTCGTTTGTATGTTTCTCATGTTTGTCTTAACGTTTGTGAGGAGCATAACTCCCTGGCAACCCTACAGAGCTAAGACTCCTCCTGCGTCCTGTCGCGGTTATGGGTGTGTGACGTGGGGCAGGTGTGATGACCTACAGTAGGCATGAGTGTGCCAGTGTGTGGTTTGGGTGCCGGCCAGAGTGAGGACTGTGATGGGAGCGTATTGGGTCGGGTGATCGAAAAGTTGGCCTGGCGTTTGAAACCAGCCACGGGTGCGCTGTTCGTTCAAGCTAGTCCGTCGGTCAGGGCTGCCAGGAGGATGATTGTTGGCGTATGGTGCCCTGAACACAGCCACGGCCTTGGGGACTTTGAAGCCCCCCCCCCCCAAGGTAAAACAGCACGAATCGAACGCATTCCGACCATAACGAAGAGGCATTCACACAAACGGGTGATAAGTAAAGTTGAAAGATATTTAGATATATGAGTAATTATTATGAGTTTGAAGGCTCACCCGCGAAGCATGACAGTATTTGTAATCGAAACTTACACATAAATAGGATGGCATTCGCAGCCCTAATTGGACCTCCTGATTGAATTAACACAGGCTTTGTTTAGCGCTTGACTATCTCATCACGTGACAAACACAATACGTGACATCACGAGTCACGACCAATCAGCAGTCAACGCCTTAGCGGTCTGGAACATGCAGATCGCTCATTGGCTGTGACGTCACACATTTAGTGTCATGAGGTGACATGAAAGAACCTTATGTTAGTTCATCCGTGGTGGACTCCGTATAAGCAACAGTAAAATAAGTGCTCCCTCGTGTTCAGCTAAGCTTACTAGGTTTGGCAAGGTTGGAACTAACAGACAAAGCGTTGGTGTTACAACTTTCATTCGTGTTACCGGCGTTAGCGGCATCTCGGTTGAAGTTTGAGACGGAAGAAAACTTCGATGTACAGAGCAGAATTGCGTTTCCTGCCCCTTCAAGGGTAATTCATTTTGAGATTAACGTCTGAAACTTAATTCAAGACGACGAAACCAAAGCTTCCCTCTCAAGTTTGGGACAAGTCAAGCCTAGTAAGATTAGCCCAGCTCAACTTCGTCATTCCAATCGACGGCTCCTTAAGGTTGCTGTCGGCTGACAAAAGGCAAATGGAGTTCGGAAAAATTTCTGTACGGGATTATCTCGCCTAAACTAAAACCGTGCAAAAAAAAAAACAAATAAAATCGAACGAGAACAAACTGAAAAACCGCAAACAGTGGATGAAATAGAAAAAAAAAGTAAATCAGGACAGGATATAAAAATTTTTCACGACAGACGCACGTCCGTCTTACTTACGAGTACTTGCTAAAGAACATCGTGTGGAAATGTTGGCAACAAAACGGTCAAGTCCGATAACTCCATCTAACGGAGCAGGATCGAATTGTCGGAGGTTAGACGGGAAATGAAACAGCGATTATAATACAAATGTATTAAAAACGGTAACCTTAACCTAAAGCTTTCCATTTTTACTGCAGCAAAAATGATTAGTGAGACCGAGCTTGGCTGCGAATATTCGTTGTTTTTTCTATTTTTGCCTCAACGAAGGAGATGCAGTCTCACGTATCTTCTCAAGCAGTCTTAGTCCTAACCCTTTCACTTGAGTGCACCACCGGGACGCTATTGAAGGAATTATTTGAGCGAACTGCCTTGGTAAAATACGACAAAATTTGGCTACAGTAAATAGTTCAAAGAGAAATGTAGGGACGAAAATAACAGACTTTTGAGATTAAAGTTCAAAGAGTAATGAGAAGTCATAAAATGACAAACGCTTGTGATAAGAATTCAAAGGGAAAATACGAGAGCTCAATAAATTTTTTTTTTTGCGATTAGAGTTTAAGGAGAAATATGACCATATGATAAGACAAATTGTTCTTACAAGCAGAATCATAATATAGATTACAGTTCAAGTGCAGTTTTGGGCAGTAGGTAGGAAATGAATTCTCCTGGCCGATACACGCCAATTACCGAAATCTTCAATGTTACAGCACGCGTAGCGAGAGGGCTACGCTTATAGTTATGCATATAAATATAAGCAATAACAGAGCCAATGAGATCCAGTTACCGAAACAAAACTGGACTGAACCTCATATATGATGCGCTCTTGGAACTTGATACAATGCGTTCAGAAATCTACACGCGGAATCAAATAAGATAATTCAATATCTATGGGTTTATTTGGTTGAAGCCTGTCTGTATTCTGGAGTAACTATCATCCTATTTCTTGATTTTTTATGGCATTAATGACTTGACATCAGAGAACATCTACGCTGCTTGTAAATGGCAAACTGAGACTTGGCAATTTTTTAAAGCTTGGAAAACTTATTCTCCAAAATTGAATGTAAAGCGTTGTTTCCTTTTCGGGACAGTCCCTCGTAAAAATAGTAATAGCAGTAGTTACTAGGGATTGGACAGCGTCACGGTGCAAGCTCTCTCAGTTTCCAGAGCTACTCTTTAGTACGTGACGGGGAGAATATGTATACGTATACACCACTTGAGTTAAAAGTTAACAGTGCATCATTCCTAAGCAATGAAAGGTTACTACAATTTTCAAAGGGAGAAAGGCTTATTTAACAACTAATAGTTACACTGTTATGGCGGTAAACTGACAGCTGCTAATAAATACACTAGTAATGCCAAACACTGTCTTGCTTATCAACGAAAACCTTTTGAAATCAATGAAGGATCAATGGAGAGAAAACGTCATCTATACATATTTCCTTACATTAGCCAAATGAAACAAGTTTTCCTTACCTACTTTTACTGAAAGCAGACTAATGAAATCGACGGTAGATTAGTTATTTGGAGGCAAAGTACTTATGCTCAAGATTGACGATATAAAGTTACTGCGTAGTTTCCTTCACAAACACTATTCACATATAAACACGCCTCACACTAACTAAGCATAGAAAAATAGCATTATCGAACTACCAATGAAAAGAGCTAGAGTCGTTTCATTGGAACGAGA
>LQNS02278097.1:6947569-6963266 GCA_001587735.2 Parhyale hawaiensis
TGAAAGGTTACTACAATTTTCAAAGGGAGAAAGGCTTATTTAACAACTAATAGTTACACTGTTATGGCGGTAAACTGACAGCTGCTAATAAATACACTAGTAATGCCAAACACTGTCTTGCTTATCAACGAAAACCTTTTGAAATCACTGAAGGATCAATGGAGAGAAAACGTAATCTATACATATTTCCTTACATTAGCCAAAGGAAACAAGTTTTCCTTACCTACTTTTACTGAATAGCAGACTAATGAAATCGACGGCAGATTAGTTATTTGGAGGCAAACTACTTATGCTGAAGATTGGTTAAAATTGAAAATAGTTATGTTGCAGTAGGGCACAAAACCAATGAGGTTAGAGAAAATTTACACGTAGTGGCAACAGTTTCCCTAAATTAAGCGATTTATGATCGGGAAATATTGAGGAAGTCCGATTTCTGTACATGGGCTGCGATGTAAGCAAAGTCCTAGCTCCAAGTTTGCTATAGATACATACAACAGATTTACACACTATCTTTGATTGGTTCATAGGTTATAATATTAATTGAACAAAAAGTCAAGACAGTAATCGGTGCAAGGCCGTGACGTAGAGCTATTCTTATCTCACCCTTCTTGGGACAAGAACAAAGAGATAATTTTTTGCAGTAGCAACATTCGATTGAGGAATGAGTTCAAGGCGAGAATCATAAAAAACGACTGAATGCTGGTCTACTGTTGCCAGTTATAGGTACAACAATTCTGCGAATATAAATTTGATGCAAATATAGATTTGATTTAGATTAATCAGCAATTAGGTCTAACGTTATTCGGTAAAATTATTACCCTATTTGGTAAAAGATATTAGATAACGTGAAATACTAACTGGACGTAAATCTATGTTCAACGCATAAAATTACGTGATTTACCGTTGACATTTACTTAAAAAATTTCAAACATGTCGGAAAAAAAACGGAAAGAACTGCGATGCTTTATTGACTGGAGTTTGTGATTCGTCATTAAAATTAACGAATTCTTTTAACTTTAAGAGTTTTCTAATAACAGTTTTGATAACCCACTTCATTATTACTCTAGCAGTAACCAATGACGCAGGTCAAGACACTATCATCGAAGTATTTACCCCTTGGGCACCTCCAAGTGTAGACTTGCCACTGGTTGTCTTCCAGAACGCATTCGTGGAAGATCGGGCACCGGAAGGGATCGGCGTGGAGTCCCTGCTCAAGGCACAGGTCGTGAGGGGGAGGGTAGTGCGAGAAGGGGATCGCTGTCGGAGGAACCGTGGCGGTTCTTCGAGGAGGAGCTTCACTAGGAGGACTAGTAGCAGCACTAACTGATGGCTGTTTAAATTTTGGNCACAGGTCGTGAGGAGGAGGGTAGTGCGAGAAGGGGATCGCTGTCGGAGGAACCGTGGCGGTTCTTCGAGGAGGAGCTTCACTAGGAGGACTAGTAGCAGCACTAACTGATGGCTGTTTAAATTTTGGAGGCGACTGTGACGAAGATGACGGTTTCTGTTCGCTCAGTTTACCGGGTTTCAACGGCCGTTGTTCGGGGAGGATGACGTTTGTTTCTTCTAGAGCTACTGCAGCAGGGGCGGGTCTCACACCTGAGGGGTCTGGCTGAATGAGAGGGCGAACAGGCTGGTTTTTAGGGGGTCGGGTATCAACCACTGGCTGATTGGAATTTACCAAGGGACGAACAGGCTCACTAGGCGTGATCAGAGGCTGAACAGGCTCGTTTGGTGTAATTATGGGCTGAACAGGTTCCTTTGGCGTGACCAGAGGCTGAACAGGCTCGTCTGATGTAATTATGGGCTGAACAGGCTCCTTTGGCGTGACCAGAGGCTGAACAGGCTCGTCTGATGTAATTATGGGCTGAACAGGCTCCTTTGGCGTGATCAAAGGTTGAACAGGCTTCTTTTCTGCGATAATTGGTTTAACGGGTTCATCCGATGAGATCAGAGGTTGGACAGGTTCGTTAGGTGTGATTAAAGGTCGGACAGGTTCATCCGGAGTGACCATAGGTTGCACGGGTTCTTCAGATGGAGTTGGCGGTTGCACAGGAGCCTGGCTCTGTGGCCGACGCTGGCTGTTAGCCCGCAGAGGTTGATCACTAGGTGGCTGCAACTCGAAGTTAGGCTGCAGGGACAGATCAGGATCAGCGGAATGACTATCAACAGATGTGTCTTGCTGGACTGGAGTAGCTGCAGGCTGGGTTTCAGAACCTGCAGATGGAACTAACGCCTGAAGTGGACGGCCAGACTGCACGCCACGCACAGGAGTCTCAGAATTTATTGGAGCCGGAGCCTTAGAAGCCAAGCCAGCATTATTTTCATGTAGGTTTTCAGCACCATGGGACTGGTTGGAGGCAACACTGTCGCTCGGGAATATTTCATTGGCTTCATCATTTGGTTGAAGATTTGCTGTACTGAAAGTTTTCGCAGGAACAGCTTGCACTCTGGCTGGTTGCTGCTGCTCCTTGTCAGCTAAAAGATGATCCAAATGAGGCTGCTGAGGAATCAAGTGAGAATGCGTCTGAGGCACATGTTGCTGAAGACGAATTTCAGGTGGGAGAGGGAATTGAGACTGACCCTGAATTGCAACTGGTCTGCCGTTCACGAAAGCCGGGGGAAGTTGTCGATTAGGATTCTGATGAGCCAAAAGTGGCTGGCCAAATGAAGACTGAGGCTGGAAGAAGGAAGGCGGAGGGAAATGAGGCTGTCTAGACAGATGAGGCTGATGAATACCCGCGAATTCTGGGCCATCAACATTACGATCTGGTTGGAAGGTTTCATCCAGCTTTGTAGGGGTAGGTGTACGCGGGAAACTTCTGACAGGTATCGGACGGAAGCGGTTTCCAATCGGTTCTTCGATGTCTTGCCTTCTCGCTTCTTTAATCAATTCTGGCTGAGGAATACCAAGGCCTCTGGAGTCGGTTGTTGTTTCTGGGAGTGTGGTGGTTGGCTCTTCGTCAGGTGATGGCGCTTGAGTTACGCCGGCAAGGCGTGTATCGTCCTGGGGAGTCCAAGTAGTTACCTCAGGAGCTTGAGTTCCTTCATTACTTCGAGTGAATGCATCGACTGCAGCACCGCCCACAGCTGGCTCAGTGGGGAAGATGACTTCCTCAGCGGCTGGCGCTATTGTAGGGGCAACTGCTTCCTCGGCCGCGGGAATTGCTGCTTCTTGTTCGGGTGCACGGGCTACAGCTTCATTGCCGTCCTGATAAAGCAGAAATATGACACCGGTGTTAGGAATAGATCTTGAACGCAATATTGAGCAGAAAGAAATAACGCATTTAATTTAATAAACAAATAAACATTTCCAAAACACCTCAAGAATTCAACAAAGTGCTATAAGCGAGGATATTCAAGCACTACGCCACGGCCGCGAAAGTACTATCCATCTAGGACAGACACATAAACTATAGAGTTATTTTTAGTATTTGTTCATTGCGATTACACGAACTTCTTTTTATGAACTATTGTCAATTTTTCATGTACCAAGGGACGTCAAGAATTTCCAAGCCTTTGCAGAAAATCTTCACTTGTGTTTTGGAACAATGCAAGCGCGTCAACACTTACCACGCACTTATCCTACAAACTTTAGCTGCAGCTTGAGTTACTGAAGCAACTAAATTAGCAATGGAGTTATTTCAGCGCAGCGTAAAACGTTAAGAACCAAAGTCATTGGAAGTTTGGAAAACATACAGTAGAGCTTTCTGGGACTTCCCTGTCATTGTGATGAGAGCTCGTTACTGTGGGTTTGGATGAGATGAAACGGAAATCTCATTTTTGTGTCTATTTGAATTAGAAGGTGAAGAATCCTGGTAAATTGATATCATCTAAGAAATTGAGACAAGGATTTCATATATTTGTCATCAATTGCTGTCCTGATGGACGTCAGAGATCGCGGCCAGAGGCTAGCTGTTATATTACGAAAAGCGGAGTTCATCAATATTACCTCTGGCAAAGAGGTTAATTTTTCCGGTGTTTATCTGTTTGTTATTCATTTTGTTTGTCTGTCATCTGTCAGCAACATTATTCAAAAAGGTAAGAACTGATCTACACGAAATTTATAGGGCTTGTTGGGCATATTAGGAGGGACAAATCTTAAGCTTTTGGAGATCCACTCAGTCGTTTGTTTCTTCGTTTACGTTGTTTTTCTTGGGAACATAACTCAAACAGTTATAAACGGAACTATTCACAATGTTGCGAAGAAAGCATGATTAAAGTTTAGTTATAATATGCCCGTCTGTTTGCATGCTTGTCTCTGACCGCTTACTTTGTTTTTTCAGCAATATTAGTGAAAAAGCAAGGGGTGGATTTTAATGAAATTTACAGGAACTACTGGGAATGTCACGAGGTACAGGCAATAAAATTTTGGCGATAACTAAAAAATGTTGGATTTTTAATTATTTTGATATTTTTCTCAATAATGCGTTAACCGGAGAAGTTCTGCGTATGTTCTCGAGTATAACTCACTGAAATATTTATTCATAGTCTTGCAATTTTTGTCGCATAATTAATAGTGGTAAAGCCATTTTCTAGTACATGAAGGAATAGTCACTGATATCACATTATGACAATGTTTCTAGCATCCTCTAGCTAATAAAAGACCTACAGATATCCAGGCACAGACTAGTGCTGCACCCTAAATTTAATAGCCAAAAGTACCAATGCTTAATTTACTTAGTTCCTGAAGAAATAAAATAAAATAAATAAATAAATAAGGATATGAAAATAAAAATAAAATATGAAAGCTCACCTGACACCGAAGGAACCACGATTCATGTAAACAAGCAGAGTTGACCTTGAGGCACAGGGTCACTGGTTTCTCATGCATAGCACAAGCGAATGATACTTAAGTAGAAATTAGCAAAAGCTACAGACACCGCAAGAATTTCCATTAGTTCTGTTAGAGAAAGCGTTAGAGACACCTTGTAGCACAGCCACAATATCTAGTATAAACAAAGTTAAAAGAAAATATAGGCTAAAAAGTCTTCTCTCAAACCTAGTTTAAGTGTGAAAAGTATGAAGAATGATGCCCACAGCTTGAAAACATTCAGAAAAGTAAATCAGATATTATATGCAAGTACTGTACAGGCGGGTACGTTCTGACCTACGTAGAGTAGATGCACAGATATAGACGTATGCAAAAACACTTTATACAAAGATCTTTTCACTGACACAGAATGTTATACTTCTGTCAACCAATTTAGCGAAGTAATGCTTCTCTAAAAGGGTGCTGAAAACATTCGCATCATAGCGTCAGATATATAGATATCAGAAGGCTAATTTCAAGCACCTACTAGTTTCCAAAAGTACAGCAGATCAGTAATGCATTCATAGCGCTCTATATGGAAAATGTTTATCCCAAGAAATGAATGATATATCTACATACATATAAAGAGGCAAGAATTCAACAAAAACGTTGAAACAAAATGTAATTATGTCGTACAAAGCTCGTAGCAATGAAGTGCAGTAGGATTTTCATAAGATCCCTCATTTCCAGTTCAACAACGGTAGCAATAAAAGAAATAGCACCACAGTCCTACAGTATGAAATTAAAAATTAGGAACAGCATACGCCAAATTCAGTACAGTAGTATGAACTTCAAAGCATTTTTAATTTCAAGGTATCTTCACTTCTCTCAGTGCGGTGGAAATATTCTAATGTACATTGTAATTAAATAACCTATCAGGATCTTCACTTAGAATTTCACTTTAGAAAGAATTTCAGGCGGTGATTACAAGCCGACTAAGTTTGCAATGGGCGAAAACTCAGTCCTGTTGAAGGTTATTCCATTTTTAGAACGGGCTTAGCGCGCCTAAGCCACCGGATAAATAAAGTGACGACTAAATAGATTAAAGATAATACTTATCGTTATTGTTTCAGACATGAATTTATTTGCAGATTTTATTTTTACCACAAATCAAGCTCTATGGCAGTGCCGTATGAGCCCCTACAACCTCGTACCCAGAAGCTTGAAGCCCACGCCACCCACTACCGCTACACTATCAGCAGCTTGCGTTTGATTTTATTTTCTGCTGAGAAGAGAAAAAGAAACGTCTAACAAACGTTTAACAAACGTCTAACAAACGTCTAACAAATGTCTAACAAACGTCTAACAAGAGGAAAAGAAACGTCAAACAAACGTCTAACAAACAACCATTTTCTGCTGAGAAGAGGAAAAGAAACGTCTAACAAACACGTCATACAAAAAGTGAAGCCAATTGCACCATTGCTAGACGACGCTTTCGCCAAGGCCAGGCGACTTTGTAGAGGGTCGAAACCACCTGGTGGAAACTCCGCTCTATGGGGCTATGGCAGGAAAAACTTAGGGCCTTCGACGAATACCGCATGCGAATTAATTAATAGAATGAGACGCAAACGTTACCGGCGCTGCGCAAGCTGCTACCTGTCCATTAACTGTCAAGTTAATAGCCAGAACTATTAATTTGAGAAACCTGTTCAAGAGGAGCTAGGCGCAAGTTTGCTGGTTAAAAAAAAATCTCCATCTTTGGCCACATTTTCAGCAGTAGAAGTAAAAAATGAGAAGAGTGTGACCACATGCAACCAAACACTACAGCTTAATTATTTCAATAAGCTAAAACAACAAAGACGTAGCCAGGTGCACTGTAAAGCCCATGAGTACCAAAATATATTCTCTACCGTCAAGTCAACAGGTAGACACATTGTTTAGTGGGTCAAATATTTACCAGAGAATCAGCAAAAGTGGCAGCAGTTGTGGGGTTCTCCAATAAGTCGGTCCAGAGGGCGGAATATTTGGTGTTATCGATCACCAACGGAGCGAAGTTCATCTCCTTGAAGAGGTCCAACCGATGGCTGTAGGGAAAAATAACTAGTTATAATGCAGACAGCAGTAGGGAGAGGTTCTCCAAAAGTTGCTACTGAAAGCCAGAAACTCGTTTACCAACAGTTTACAGCGGTAAATGAATCATTTTAACCTTCTTTTATTCAGGTTTTTACCATCAGTAGTACCTATTATAAGAATAAATCTCTTCTCTGTTGAATTTCTATTAACGAACCCTTTTAGCCAGGTAGCACAGACTGAGTAGTTTTGACTTTACATTCACTGGATTTATTAGGTTTCATTTGAAATATTGTATGCACGCATACGGAAAGTGACGTGTAATTAGCTCCGCAAAGGATGTTGTGTTTTTGCCGGAGTTATTCTGCCTGTCTATTATTCTGTTAAACTTTTTGCCTGTCAGTGACGGAACTCACAATACTATGGACAGATCTTCATAAAATTAACAAGAACTGTGAGGAATCTCAGGAGGAAAAGAGAGGAATGGTAAAAATTCTGTCGTTTGTCTGTCAATCTACTTGGCAGCATACCGGGTGTCTAAAGAAAGTAGGTAACCCAAATTAAAAGGGCTAACATGACCAAACTATGCAGTCCTCATCCATTATCAAGATGTCAGTTTGAAGCAGAGAATACGAGCTTTAAAATGACACCAAAATTAATTGTCCAGACCCTTGCATGATTGAGTACCACAAACCAGAGGTTGTGGTGCTAAAACGTTGTTGGTTCATTTCGAAAGTAAAAACAAGCAATGGAAAACATTTATCACACCTACATTATTATGATTTAAAAAACATGATATAAATATGGCAAAGAAATCTCCGCCATTGGTTGGCGGAGATTTGCGCTCTCGGTGTGCCTCACTAGTTAAATGATAGAATTGAACTGTAATAAAAGAAAGATTTTAAGAAAACCATCTACTACGATACCTTAAACTAATGACAGTTTGACTTACACAAATCTTATCCTTTTGCTTAAGATTGAGAGTGAAAAGTTCCATTCTACCTCGGGGACAAAAAACTCTTGACCAATTAACTATGTAGCACTAGGAAAATATAATGCAACCAAGATATGCAGTATCGACGACTCAGTAATAGTGAATTGGCATTGTTACTGTAAATCAACAGCAAAGTTCTTTCTTGCAAGTATTTTAGTACCAGCCATACAGCACAAAATCAACATTGTAACTACAAATATGAAACAAAAAACGCATTAAATTTGCAGCGCAACTCACAAATCAGGAACAGGGTAGTCCGGGCTGTCAGCGGGTGCCGGGTACAGCAGTTCGTACACCCGTGCCTCACCCTCACCGTGCTGGGCGGCAGCGTTCATGCGGGTGACATTGGGAGGGAAGTACGATGGGGGAATGAGTGCTGATCCCTGCCACTGGCCCTATGGTGAAAATGTTAGGGGAAAAAATCACTATTAGTGGTTATTTGGAGGGACATATATGAGGAAAATAGCATGCACTGAGCTCATAGAATGAATGGTTTGAGTTAAGAGAAAGGACGATATACAACTTGCGTAATGAGTAACAAAGCAGAAAGGTGATGCTACCAAGACAAGGTAAGAAAATAAAAGCTCTACGTGCGAGACTGAGAGCAACTGCAAAGGCGTTACTACTAATAGGATTCTCCTTTTTTGCCAACTAACTAGGAAAGTTCTAGGTTATGGAGTCGTATAAATTATTACATTAGATTTTCAAACTTCAACACTGTCGTACTCCTACGTCGACTAGGACCTGGGCAAATTGCAGGAAAATCTTGCTAGAATTAAATGGCTCTGGAAATTTTTTTGAATACCTACTCATTTTCCCAAATGTGACACATAAAAATATTCCCTGTAGCAAAATATATTCCCCACTCGGTAGTAGCAATGATATCTTTGGGCACATGATTAGACAGCTACAGATGGAACTTACAGGCTTGCCGTGTACTCCAGCGTCTCTCTGAGTAATGATGTAGTCCAGTGGAACCACCAGGGTCCTGAGGTATTGGCGAGAGCCCTTGAGGAAAGCGACTGCGTGGTTGCCCCACGGGCTGAATAGGAACTGTACGTACTCATCTCTGTCGTTCAAGAAGTACACCTCGAAAACTGGAAAAAGTGTTTCACGTGTTAATTGGAATTTCAGATAGCTAAAAGCTGTATTTCTTCTACTTTTTTCATCACTTCCAGATACCATATTCAATATTTACAAGTCGATAATCTAGACTTATGCAGTTAACAGATGCATGGAAGCTGAAAAAAGATTGCGCAACTAAACTCTATTAAAACTTCCAACAAATCAAACTAAATGTAAATACTAACCTTCATTCATGTGCAGCTTATTATTGATAGGTTTGGCGTCGTTGTAGAAAGGCGCTGTGACATTGAGCTCTACACCCGCCTGTAAGGAACCAGTAATTGAAAAATTTTAGACTAGAAGAATTTATTAGTAGAGTCATTACCGATGCTAGTACAAGGAATACAGTGAATGACACCTATACTAAAATGGGGAGACAATTTTTAAATGACACATTGCGCTCTGATAGAACCTACTGCTTTAACACATTTTAATTGGGTTCTAGGCCTTCGCTCAAACTCTATCCTACTCTTGCTGTGTTGTTTCGTAACAAGGTTGTTTTCTCCTATTGTATGACTACGGACGTATGAGCGCGAGTTGCACGGTACCACAGCCAAAGTGAAATAATGTTACCGCCTCAATCATCGAGACTATTTTCTTTAAAAAACAATATTCTTTTGATACCAAAATGTCTCTTGTGAGTAAAATGGTTGAAGGAAGGGCTGACTGTCCTGCATCATATAATCTTAGAAGTTTTTAAATTAAGATTTGCATAGAAGCTTTGAGAATGTTAGAATGTAATAAATCGGCGGGGTTGTTTTTCCTCAACACACGTTGGTGCAGGAAACACTAACAGTTATCACGGAAAACGTGAAAAAGAGGACACAAGCGTAACAGATACCATAATGTACGAGGATATTAGCAGAGACACAAATAGTAATAATTACCAATTCACTACGAGGCATGCAAAGTCATAACATGAAACACCAGTATTCCATTTTCAACCCACCAATGTACAAAAAAATCCAGTCATTAGCAAAGCACAATAAATTTCAGTAAAAAAAAAGACTCACCTCGAAGCCTTTAAGGTTGAAAGCTACAAAAGGTCGGCCGATAATAGGCTTGCCATTCCATTCCGTCTTGATCTCGTATTCATAAGGAGAGCGCGGCCTGTAACAACAATAATAGTACAACATTCAACTGGGTATCGTAACCCGCTATATCCTAGAGTCTGACGAAATTGTTACGCAATGGACGCTGAAGTTTTTGTCGATGGATATCTCTTTGGAAGAGCAGTAAAATGGGGACATCGAGGTCAGTGCGAGTACAATAGTGTATTCACAATACAGTTAAAGTATGGGCTGTATTTTGGATTATGCATAGGTATATCGTTCGATGCGTGGCTGTAAAGAATTTATCACTGTATCGGCGAGCGAGATTTTACTAGAGAAATTTATAACTGTTTTTCAAGTAAATACTGGGAAGATAGATTGGGGGACAAACTTACAGCTTTGATTAGGACATATGCGATTATTTGTTAGAATAACGAGGAATGATATTCTGGCACTGTGTAAGAGATACATATGCGCGGAGCTAAGAAATGTGAAAACGATGCGTACGTACACGCAGAGAAGTAGCAAGTGTAACCCACGGTGTTTGATTCTGAAGCGCGAGAATGATGGCGTTGAATACACTAATTCCCTATCAGAAATTTGTACACTAATTCCCAATCAGAAATTTACAGGTATTTATCCGAAGTTATCCAACATCGGTCACTATTTACACGTAAGCAGCCGATAAATGCCTATAAATTTCCGATTGGGATTTGGAGCACGTAGCTAGTTCTCTTAGATGTAGAATTCAAATAATTCCAGATTGAATCATTTCATTATTTTTACTAGAGTGCTCTTTGTTGGATGAACCATTACCTAATGCGTATGATTGTGTTATTGTTATTATTATTATATTGATATTGTCTCGTTATTTCTTAAACTTAGACAATCAAAAGCGATCTAAGACGATTCACTCGGCTTACAGCCGGAACCACAACGTTGTGCTCAGGTGGCAAGAGACGAATGACGAAAAGAGAAGAAGACAAAAGAAAGAAGCGCCCATGCGGACGGTCCCTTCTGTGGCCCTCCGTACGGACGAGGTAAGAGCCTCGCAGAAAACATCGGTCACTTCAATTGGCGGCCCACCTCGCGGGACAGAAAGGCAATATAGAGAACCTACCTAACTCTACACAACTTACCTTCTCAGCAGGAACTGCGGCCAGATGCTACATCCCCTGCGGAAAAGGCTCTCGGAACCCTTGGGTGCGTGATATCCAAACATATTGTGGCAGGGAAAGGGCCCGCCGCAATATGCCCCAGAGGGCATGATGGTGTTATCGAGTTGCATTAACGACAGTGAAATTCTCGTGAATTAAGGGCGGTACTTACGTAGCAGCAGGGGTGGTTGAGGATCCATCATATCCTGGAATTAATTCATGGACGACCGCTGGGTTTTGGAGCGCATCGGACCACAAATTGGAGTATTTTGTGTTGTCAGCGAGCAACGGTGCGAAGTCAATCTCTTGGAAAAGCTCAAGCCGGTGGCTGTTAAGAAAGTGAGAGAATTCAAATAATAGTATCTCCCTTTTTGATCTGGGAACGGCAGCAACTGAGGCTACGCTCTCGAGAAAAATGCACATGTAGTTTCATCGAAGTGCTGTTTCTTTGGACATAATACTATTTTGCATACAGTATTTGACTGAATATAAATGCCTCATTAGAGTTGGAGCATGTCTGTGACTGATATAAACAATGTCACTGTAAAGTTCTTCGAACGCAAACTGAGAGCACAGAAAAAATTTTACAGTTTTCAAGAGTCAATACTATCAAAAGAGCAAAAAGTAATCAAGCGGGCAACTCAAAGTAAGCCAATACACATATTTTTGCAGAGAAGAGAAACAATTCTGCAGTGAAACTAAAGCCGAGTTCTCACGTCATCCATCTAAACGCGTGCACTCATCCACTAGTATGAATATTTTGTAGCGTCGTTGTCAGCACAAATTTGTGTACGTCACAAAAAGTTATTAAAATGTTAACCGTCAAAACAGTTTTCTTTAAAAGTATCACTGGACAAGTTACGGATATCTTATTGAATTTGGAATGAAATAAACTCTGAAAACGGTGTGCTTTTCTGCTATTTCTAGGACACAGAAATACATTCGGACAAGGAAAAGTGGATGAGTGAACGCATTGAAATGAATGACCAGTGAACTCGGCTTGAAAAGAAGAAAAAAGTATGACTCACAAATCAGCAGTAGGGTAGTCCGGGTTGTCAGCGGGTGCCGGGTAGAGCTGTTCGTACACCCGTGCCTCACCCTCACCGTGCTGGGCGGCAGCGTTCATGCGGGTGACATTGGGAGGGAAGTAGGACGAGGGAATAAGCACTGACCCTTGCCACTTACCCTGTAAGGGAGTTGTTGGAATTACAAAATATAGTCTTTGGTGGGAAGTTCAACCAGGGAATATGAACTGACAGTCGGCTCTCCTTGTGAAGGTACCTAGTTTTTAGGTTAAGAATAGTGGGACATGTGGAAGGAGGTACGATGAAGGAATGAGTGTGTCTATTGCCACTGCGGTTATACGCGGCTGCAGAGACAAGAGTTTAGTGAAGCAGATAGGTGCTGTTTCTATGGAAGAATAATGTGAATTTATAGAGTATACTTTATACGTCAGCTTCAGTAACCGCAAAAAATGTCGTTAACAGTAATAATCTCGTTATGAATTGAGACAAAACTGCCTATTTCCAGTATTTTTGGCCGTGTTTTCTGAGAAAACACGAGTCTTTGCAGTAAGTTATTCCATGAGCTCACAAGCTTTCTTCAAAACCATAACAAAAAACAACACCTTACTTGATGGCCCACTTCAATAAATTTTTGTTTTTTGACACATCGACGCCCAACGAAATGGAGGCATGTATAACTAGAGCATATGATATTTGTGGACGACTAACTTTTATCGATTATTTACATTCATATTTTGCAGTTGACTTCACTGAATGTCACTCGTCGTTGACCTGTATTAATGAATTATGTTTCTCCCTGGCACTTAGGAATACCTATACATATATGTAGTCTAATGTGGGGGAAAACTTTCCAAAAGAATATTGCGCAGTTGCAAAAATCGCTCAATTTTGCCGCAAAAATAGTACTGCAGGGCAACTTTCGGAAACGTGATCACGCAAGTTCTCTTCTCAAAAAACTGGAATGGCCTCGAATAGAAGCAAAACTGTATCTCGATGAAGCTATGTATATATTTTATTCTTTGTATAGCAGGCGCAGTTCTGCTGATACGGTTCAATTTCCTCGGTATGATGAAACCCACGACAGGCAAAGATCTCGAAATAATAATCTGCCGACTACATATTGGGGTCTAGAATTAGGCAAAAAGGCGCTCTCTGTATCCGGAGCCTTCTTGTGGAATGATCTTCCAAGAGAACTAAAAGCCTCTCTACAAGTCTCGCCTAAAATAAGCCTCTTCAAAGCAAGTTACTTGCAACATTTTGAAAACCGGCCAAATTGACGGGCCCGATGGTATGAAGTGCCTACTCAAGAGTGTAACTGTTACTGTAATATCTATTATATTGCTGCTTTAGTGCCCGAAAGCACTCAGTTTAGCAGTTTCTCTGCTTGTGTATGTTTCCACCATGTGGACGCTCATTCAGCCCCTACGATGCTCATATAGTAAATAGAGGAAAAAATTATATATGCCAGTCTATTATACCCGACACGGCGATAATTACATTGCGATTTCTCCGTAAGTGGTTATCTCGTGATTTATGCATACGCGCATAATACGTTTTCCTGCTCGATCTCAATGGACTCCTATTTACCATGTATTCTAGAATTAAAGAGCAGCCTGTACTATTNGCACTGAGCCATGTCGATTAGGTTGTGAATATATAGCTGTAATATTTGTAACAAATTAATGTACACACAATTTTTAATGTAAGCTGTAATATAATAATCCAAGAACACTTCCCGCCTGTGGAGAAATAAATGTTCAATAATAATAATATAGTGTATGTCTGTACTGGAGAGCCTTCTGGGAAGTAGCTTTCTTACTCTCCCCTGAGATTTTAGGCGAAAAAGTTAAGATTGGTAGCATAATACAACATACTGTATAGCGAGTGCTATATGCCAAAAACTTTGAAAGTAGACTTACATAATAGACATTTGAGCCTCGGGGGCTTTGTCCCCTCGCTAACAGGGATACGCCATGTCAAATATAATGCTGCCCCCTCCCGACAGTTTGCTCAAACTACTGCCTTCGGTGCGAATTAAATTATTTTACTTTACATTACTTACTCTATGTCTTGCATCACAATGGACAGTTTATTCTTTCTTTGCCTGCTAGAAAAAATTTATTGAAATTTTAATCCATCAGCCGAAGGACCTTCTAGGAATTTTGAGTAGGCCGTCAAGCACAGTGTACGAGTTCGATCAGCAGGCCAACTTATAGTTAGCAATAAAAAGAAGTGATGGCTCTTAACCGACTTCAAAAATAATTAGAGCCCTCTGAGAGCACATACCTCCGTCATGGGAGGGAACGGTAGCAAAAAATTCAAACTGGCTCTGAAACCATGATTTTCTTTGTATAAACTCCAAAATCTAATCATTTGGGCCTTTGATAGTAATAACTGGTTGCGCAATTTTCTTGATGATCCATTCACAAATTTTTGAGTTGTGCTGCTAACAAACGCTATGACAAACATGAGTCAAACATACAAACGAACAAACCGATCTGCACCAAAAATTTAATCATTTATGTCTTTTAACATTACTAACAACCCCTATGAATTTAATAAAGATCAATTCATTATTTTTTAGTTTCTGTGCTAACAAGCATAAAATTGAAAACAGTGACAAACAAACGAACCAACAAACAAAAGGATCATTACCACTTACCAAAATTTGGTCATTTACTCTTTGGTATATACCTACCAACTCATGTTAATTTCATAAAAATCCATCGATAACTTTATGAGTTATGGCACTGAGAAAAATGAGGCAGAGAAGCAAACAAACAAACGCACAGACGGATCTTCACCAAAAATGAATCATCTGTTCCTCCTAACATACCTTACAATCCCTTTAAATTTCGTCCAAATCAGTCCATAACTTTTTAAGTAATCTTGGTGACTGACAGACAGGCAAACACGACGAAAACCTAACATCCTTGGCGGAGGTAATAATCAAATTTAACTCACAGGAGCCGCGCCTTCCCTAAGATCTCTCTGCGTGATGGTGAAATCCAGAGGGTTGGTCAGAGTCTTGTGGTACCTGCGATAACCCTTGACAAACTCAACAGCATGGTCACCCCACGGATTAAGAAGAAGCTGCACGTACTCCTCTTGATCGTTTAAGAAGAACAGCTCGACCACTGGAAAATAAGATACATGGTCTGGTTGGCAAGTAGCTTGTCCTGGTTGGCCATCTGTACATTATGGTTTAATTGTATATTTCCAGTGAAAAACTTGTAACTGATTTTAATATATAATATTATTAATAAAATGCAGTTACTTCAAAACACGAAGATATATTGCTACACGGAAACTTAAAATTAGGACACTATGAATGGAGTCAGAAAGTCAGAATGTTCTGAATAAGGAACCCTGCATTGTAGCCGCAATTAAAATTAGTAACTGTACCTGGAGGTACTAAGGCTAGCTAAAAGTCTTCCGCAAATATAAGTTGCAGTACTAACCTTCACTCAAGAACAGCTTGCCGTCGACAGGTTTAGGGTCATTGAAGAAAGGTGCAATGATGT
>LQNS02278097.1:6983968-7002777 GCA_001587735.2 Parhyale hawaiensis
AGCTAGTTCAGAGTTTGACAATAATTTGTTTTCTTTATTCTTACGTAGCTAGTTCAGAGTTTGACAATAATTTGTTTTCTTTATTCTTACGTAGCTAGTTCAGAGTTTGACAATAATTTGTTTTCCTTATTCTTACGTGGCTAGTTCAGAGTTTGACAATAATTTGTTTTCCTTATTCTTACGTGGCTAGTTCAGAGTTTGACAATAATTTGTTTTCCTCACGTGACTAGTTTTGTTACTGCAGAATTAGTGACTTACGCTGACGCAGGTTCGGTCGTGGGAACGTCTAGGGAGTCCAGGGCGGCGTCCTCAGCTCCGATGGGGGCGGAGAAGAGCGCGTGTCGGAACTGAGACGAATGAAGCGGATAGTTTTCATTAATTTTGGAATGGAACTATAGCAACGAATCGACTACATGGAAGTTAAAAAATACAAATTTTGGAATGTTCGTCAATACTACAAGACAAATGCACATAAAAAGACAAACTTGCGATAATGAATATGGATATATTCCTCGTTGTTTGAAAATGTAATGAAAATGGAGAGACGCACGTGTGATGAATTATGCCATGTTGATCATTCACATAACAAAATGTATTCAATGCGCATTGCTTGTAGAATTGATCGATGGATGCGTCAATTCCCCTAGTATTATAATAATATAGTAAATATGATTTATTTATCGTCAAGGACCGTTTGTTAATAAAAATTTGAAAGCTAAGGACTGAAGACGTGTGAGATACCCATCAGTGGTGACACAGATGCTGAACTTCAGTACCATCCCACAGTAAAGCTTTATTTACTTGGCCTTAGATAATGATATGTCCGTAGAGTCGAATATCAACAAAGGAAGAGAGCAAAATATTTTTATTTAGAGCAGAACCACGAAGAAGGCGATACATCGAAGCAGTTATTTTCTACCACTTCAAGTCACTAGTAAATCAGTCAAAAAATAACCTATACCCTGATATTTATTATAGTGTTTTGATGCGAAAATTCATCTTCATCAACGGCTTCCTTTACATCATAATATATCTGGGATACACTAGATCCGAAATTATTTCATTAGAACATGGCCACAAAGTGACTCACCCTATCGTCTTCTTCTGCTTCCTCGGCTTCAGTTTCGTCATCAGAGGAAGAGGGTCTGGGATGAGCGATGGGTGCCGAGGGCTCGTGTTCAGGTACAGGAGGAATTTCGGGGGCAGTATCCCGAATAGGCGCTCCTTCTAACCCTTGTTTGGGTGCAGTTTCGGGAGCAGATTCGGGTTGGGTTTCTGCCGCAGGCTGCTCAATTTCAGTTTCCAAAGAAGGAGAAACGACGGCTGAAGATGGTCCTGGTTCAGGGACTGGTGACCGCACAGGAATTGAGTCAGGAAGAGGTGCCACGATCGGGACAGAATCAGGAAGGGGCGCAGCTTCAGGAACACGAACAGATTCCCCAGGGGCAGACTCTGGTACCGGAATAGCGGCTTGGAGAGCTGAAGTCCAGAAATCGGAGTACCGAGCGTTGTCCACGACCAGGAACTTGAAGTCGATGGGCTTGAAGAGATCGAGGCGGTGGCTGCAAACAACGAGTAAACAAAAACTTGACGGGGTGCAAGAAATCGCTATGACGTGAACGCAGGGCTTAGAAAACTCAAGATATGCCTCGGCGTGTTCGATTCGCCAACTTTGACCGAAATCATTTGATACGATTAGACTTAATTTTTTCGAAACCCAAATTTTCAGCGCTCAATTCGTGACGTCACGTTGAATCGACATCAGACGTTAATCATTATCCGATTGTGTTTGAACAGGTTTTGAACTTAATCCTGATAAACGGATTAGATTATCTCCGCCAAACTGGGCGAATCAAAGATACATTTCTACTCATACATCAACTCCAAAATACATACTATGGCCGATTGAGGGAGACCCAGAGTTCCCGATCAATAAGAAAGTTATGAAAAACTCTACTCAATTTCTACTCACAAGTCGGCCTGAGGGTAGTTGGGGTCGTTGAGAGGCGCAGGGTAGAGCGCCTCGTAGGTCCTGGCGTCCCCAACACCATGGATGGCGAAGGCATTCATGCGTGTGACGTTGGGGGGGAAGTAGCCAGGGGGGATGAGAGCTGACCCGTGCCACGAGCCCTGTTCCGTGTGGTGAACATTGAAGTCAAGACATGACAAAATACATAACATGAGGTTGGCGTACTCATGAATACCTAATGAATGTAAGGGTAGAAACAGAGAATATAGTGGGCATACTAATGGGTATTTTATGACAGGGACATTGGAAGTGAATATTCAAGTATAATTTAAACTATACATACAATCTACAGCGGACATACTCTGAAGTTTTTGCATAAAAGCCATCGTCACAAATAACTGATGCTCTCTTCATCTGCCAATATGGGTAAAGGCCGAAAAGGCATAAATAAGATTAGGCTTACGATATTAAGAAGTTAAGCGATATTACATAAACTAGCAACAAGCGGCGTGAGAAGAAAGGCTAATGCCTAAAAGATACAATAACTTCACACCACAAATAAAGATACGTAGAAAAATACGAGTGAGCACAAAATAAGTAAATGGAATGACCAGCCAGAAGACCAGATATTAGTAAAGAACGCAGGTTTTGGAAACTATTTTCAAATATTCCACTAAACGGCACTATAATTTCTGCATACAAGCTATAAAGGGAGCTCGCTGTAATTATTGATATTTTTATGGCAAATAGGCTAGGTATCGTCATAAAATATTATCAATATTAGTCATCGTAAATATTCTCTTTACTAAATGTAAAACCACTAATAGTACAAAGTACTTATCAGCTCCCCATGGAAATAACATAACCTACACACCATACTAACTACAACATTGGTTATCACTAATACCAGTGATCAAAGCTAAGATGGTCATACTTATATTTCGAGAAGAATGAATAACAGCAGTTAGTACGTAATACGTACGGGCTGTCCATCAATTCCATCATCTCTGGACGTGACGATGTAGTCCAGTGGAAGTTCTTTTTTGATGGTGTTCCTCTGTCCAGACAACAGCAAGACCAGGTGTTGTCCCCAAGGGCCCAGCTCCACCTCCAAGTACTCATCATTGTCGTTCAGGAAGAACATTTCCACCACTGAAATTCACCAGGTGTTACAAACAGTAATGAATAACCTCCTAAAGAATCCCCAAGTACCTAGCCAAGTAACTCTAGCCTCGGATTTCCATCATTGATGTACACAGTGAAAATATTTTAATCAGTGAAATTGACTATAGGTCAAACATAAAACTAGCCGTACAATTGCTTTCACAGAACCATTAAACAACAGTTTTGGTAGGAAAAGCGTAATTTAAAACCTCAGCATGCGGTTCTTTAAGGCGATAAACGTCCAAAACGATGCAAACATCGAGTTTAGAACTAATTTAGACTGTAAAGTACGACAAATCAAATAACAAGGGCAGTTGACGTTGACTGAAAGAAATATGCATGCATTATAGCAGTGGCGCAAAACCACCCCTTCACCTGGTCACTGCTACAAAGAGTTCTTAGAGTAGATAAAATCCCGGAGTTCAGCTGTGCAATAGCGGTGGATGAGCTATGTCACCATGACGTCCATGCACGCAACTGTGGCGGCATCCAGGAACACTAGATTGACGTCTTTGTACAGACATCCATTTGCAAACGAGTAGCGTTATCATGAAATTAAAGTGGACTAAGAATGAGGTCACAGCTGTGACCACTAACCTCTATCTTCGGCAAGGCAAATGACGCGAAATCATGAGGCTGTGACGTCATTTTCCAAAGGAAGCTATTATTTAAATTACTACCCCGCGATGTACTGTGGCAGGAACATGCAACAGAGGCGCTTACCTTCGTAATTGTAGAGGGTGGGGAAAGGCTTGCCAGCAGGACCCTGGGGTGGAGGGTCGTTGAAGAAAGGAGCTGAAACGTTCATTTCCACTCCAGCCTGTAATAATTGCGTTGAGGAGATACTATAATGAGAAGTTTTAAACCATTTACTTTATATTAGCAAAGCTGTCTTCTTTTGCTACTCAGTATCTTCGTTCTTTTACATTCCCATGGAAATGAAAGCCTTTTTAGTACAGCCTGAAAATACGGGAATGAAAAAGTGCAAACAGAATATTAGATGAATATTTAAATATTGCCAGGCAAACTGTATCGTTTTAATAAAAAGTATCCCAAGTTTATATGCATCTCGACAAACAAAAAGCGCGAATGACGGCGATACCTTAGCATATCTTATTAGAAATCAAAATTCTCAAAGTGACAAACGAGATATTGCGAATTATTACAGATGGATTCGGCAGAGAGCCAGAAAAAAATTTGCAATTACCTAAAAAGATTTGCACAACATAAGTAAAATTATTCTGTTGTAAACTTGAGAGCAAGGACAACATCGGAGAAACATTCGTACTGCAGGGTTCCCATAGGGTGTATTACTAACACACCTATGATAGTGCGAGATGACTTTTGAGTGGGTGAGAAATTTTGGATTAGACAATTCAGTAAAATTAATTTTTAAATAAATTTGCCACATAAGTTTATTTTAAATTGGATTCTTTATCCTCGCTTCAGTAACTAATTTTGTAGAGGGTGAGAGTGCATATTATAAGTTTTCTAGAGGTGCCACGTCGGGAGCCTGTGCTGGAGAGTAACTTGAGAGGTAAACCCATATTGCTCTCCATGTGCGAAAAATCCAACACTAATGCTAAGAAAACATGATATAAGAAACTAAATTACACTAATCATTGGGCCAATGCTACATAGAGAACGCACTGGATGTGTTACGCCATAGAAGCCTAATTATAGTAGAAACATTTTGCGCATGATAATCGAAATTTAAGAATAAACAGTTTCTATAGAATCTGAGTTTATTGGAGTTAACGAGTCAATATCAAGCATCTTACAACTAAAACATTTTTCAAAACTTTTTTCTATATTTGACAATATGCAAGTAATCTCTTCCTTGATTCTTCTCTTCCCAATAGGCTGAATTACCTATTGCTAGCATATCTTGTTGATTTCGTACTGAAGGGTCATGAGAATCATGACAGTAGAGAAAAAAAAAACAACAGGTGGTATCAAAATTTCTTGCAAGAGATGGATGTCTTCAGCAAAGTTAAGTTTTACGTTAAAAACATGTTAGATGATGTTCAAATAGGCAAGATTTTATAGTAACTGAGTTACCTCGAAACCTTCCAAGGTGATAGTTGCAAAGGACCTGTCCGTGATAGGGATGCTGTTCCATTCTGTTCTGATGGCGTACCGGTAGATCCTGCAACATGGATAGCATTGGGGATCACGAGAGCCTTTTGGAACAGGACGTCTATCACAAAGGGTATTCAACACAAGTGGCACTTAATGCGCAATGTCTACCGAATTTTCTCTTCAGACTCTTTAGGTAAAAAAATGAGACAGTAAGTTAAAAAACAAGTTAAAAAATGTCCAAGAGCTATTGGCATGCAGTAATTGCAGTATATATCCACTGCGGAAACCAGTAGAATATTGTGCACACATTGCTGTCTCTATCCATTGCATCAGAACGATAGCATATGCAAAAGTTAACTTCTTCTTTACACCTTTAAAAATATTAACAGGAAGCAGTGCTTCACATGGGCAGCAGTTGAGCTAATGTTGATGATCTGAGCAGCGTACAAGAAACACGAAGTCCATATCAATTCGGGGTCTTTTCTACCATCCTCCAGAATAGGTAGTAAGCGAGATATAATTCAAATAGAGATCTTAATAGGAGATAAGAGCAGGTAATAGTGAACACGAAAGCTAATGCATCACAACATGACTGCAGCACAAAGATGAAAGGGAACCATTGCGCCACGGAAGGAAAAATCGGAGAAACCATTACACCACAGAGAAACAATTGACCTGACCGCTAATAATAATAATAATAATAATAACAATACTTTCAGAAGGAAAAACCGAGCAATCCAATACTAAGGCATTCAAGAATCATGGTAGGCAACTTACCATAAAAAATCAAGTTAACCGTTATATAATGGAAAGGAAAAACTTAAAGAAGTATTTACGACAAGGAAAACACATAGAGGTAGACCTATTGCACCATGACGAGAGAAAATTGAGATAACTATTAACTAGCGGTGGCCACTATCCCATGCATGTAATTAGGGACTTGAGGCTAAAGAACAAAACATCAACAAGAGATTAGATGAGGCAGTGGAAAAGACGTTGACTATCTTTATACGGCCGAGAAAATCCGAATGAATAGCAACACGATCTACGAACAGAGATTTTTTTCTCACCCTTGGAGCGTCTCAATCCAGATCTGCGACATGGGCTTCTGACTCTGCCCGGGCAGCGCAGAGTTGAGGTCGATGGGGCGGTAGAACTGCAGCGCGTGGCTGCACATTTGCAGGGAAAAGTCAGAATAATTCCCAAATGATATTTCTCCCAACACTGGCAATCACCATGGAGTGTAGAACCTATAGTTCAGAATGACAGAGCAAGCAGTGGCGTCTGCAATAGCTTTGCACACACTTTGGCGTCTCCCAAAGCTTTGCACACACTTGTGCAGTAGCTACGACTGTTATCCGGGTGTTAGCGCTAAAATAGATGCAATTGAATGGATACCAATCTTGGCTGCGAAAATATTTACAAATCAAACTTCTGCACAAACTAATGAAGCTCATGCAGGACATAGACAGCTGCCTGCAGTAAATCAAATCTGACTCTCCTCTTTCGTACAATGGGTGTAATTAAAGAGTATGTTTGAACAATAGTACCTAACCCTCTGAAGTATAGCTACTTGGTGCTGTTAGAAGAAGATTTCAATTTTGGACAGGTGTGATAACACGCAAATATGACTTCCTTTTCTTCACAGAAATAGCAATCTGCAGCAAAGCTGACCCAGCGAAGGGAAAATTGAATACGTGAGCAATAGTAGCAACTGAATTACACTTAACGCTCTTTAAAGATGGAGAGTGGCCATGAGTGACAGCCTGAAGCAAATCTGACCTTCTCGCAACCAATAAAATTATTCATTTGAAAAATTGGAAACAGCTCAAAGTAAATTTAAGAACACTTAACACAAGGAAAATTTTAATTTTGAATATGAGTGAGAGATGTAAATATGGCTTACTCTGTAAATGGGAAATTTCTCTTTGCTCTAAGGCATCAACCGACCTCAAATTGTACTCACTAGTTAAGCTGAGGGTCAATAGGGGGCTGAGGGTAGAGAGCGAGAGCGGTCTTGCCCGAGTCCTGAGGTGGTGTGAGGAAAGCGTTGAAGCGGCTCACCTGCTCGAGGGAAACAGACATTTGATGTTTACAGCGATAATTTCATGGGTTGTACCAATAGCAAGTGTATATACTTGAATTATCAATGCTTTCTGTTCAAAGAGTATTTCTATACCAAATAATTCAGCTGTTTGATAAAACGCATTTAATCCGGAGTTCGTTTCGGCGAAGTAAAAAATAGAGCATACTGCATTACGCCGTCGTACGATCGAGCTCTATCATTTGTTTGAGGAGTAGCGTCGGTTGAAGGTTGACGGACTCTGAAGGTTATAAAAGCTTATAGTGTTAACCGGTATACGAGCAACTGTGTAAAAGTTGAAGCTTCATACGATTTTAGACACGAAATGACTTCGAGGTCCATGTACTCCCGCAACTTAGAGGTACAGACAGTCATGCTTGTCGCTGAACAAGTGAAACAAAAAGTAAATTGTATGTAAAGTAGTAGAAAGTTCAAGATAATCAGGAGTATCACACAGCGAGACAGACTCACATCAGAGGAGATTGGAGAAGTACTTTCAGGAACAAGTCCCGACCAATAGAAGTTTGTGATTTAAACGAGGCTTGCGGACTCGAAAGGTCCGACTCTGAAGGGCGTATCGCAATCACAACCTTGGGGGAAGTATGTTCACAATGTCTAGCCCTCAATAGTGTTTTAGATGATTAGCGTTTTCTGGTTGTGGTGGCCAAACTGAGCTGTGACGACGACAAGCGTCTGATATAGTCTACACAGTAACTATCAGCGACACCGCTTTCGCATCCGCTAATTTCTATTCAAGCCTGGGAGTGTAATTTTCGCACTTTCTCGCTGGTGGCGTCAGTAGGTGGGAGGGGGAGAGAGTGCACGCGGAGTAAACTTTTTGAATGTAAATTCTTTAGTAGATTTGACGAATAAAGTACTAAGTATCCAATTTACCAATTGTTGTGAATAGATTCTGACGAAAGTTCTTCAAATAGTAGTAGTGGTGACACTTAGGGTTGAGAAATAGCAGAATTCACAGAAGCTTTTATTTAAAACACATAGCAAAGGTTTCGGCCGGTGACAAAGAATGGACGAATGCGACAGACAGATGGTGCGACTATATACGGCCGTTGATAAAACAAGAATGATGTCATGGGTAAGGCAAGGTCACAGGTAAGTTACGCAAACATAATAGTGTGTTCCTACGTTGTACATGATTCGAAGTTCCTACTTTCGCGATACTAATCGCCTTAAATTTCTATCTCGTCTCAATTGTTAATTTCTTGCTAGCAGGATCCTTACGCCAGCTTAATTGTACTTCAGTAAGTAGTTGATGTGGTGTACGCCATTCAATTGCACCAGAGAACTGGTTGTCAGTTACTCACTCAGCCAGATTGGCCGCCGAAGTTGGGTATTTTTGGGATGGGGATGGAGGATACAGCCATTTCTCAAAGCAGCGGCCTGCACCAGAGGAGACCGAGATGCATTTCTGTTATACTTCCTCCGAGTCACTGAACCTTAAGTATTAGCGACACACGCTTTTAGAACATACTAATACTAACGCTGATATCAACCCTTGCCATAAGCGATACACGTTAGTACTCACCTTGGGAGGCAGATACTCCACAGGTATCCTAGCTACAGCGGTCCACTGCGTCTCGCCAACTGTAGTCACTACCTGCAGGGGCAGTGAGTGCTGCAGCTGGTGGAACTCGTTGTTGCGGGTCCACAGTACGACTTCCAGGTTGCTGCTCCAGCTGTAAGCCAAGAACGTTTCATTATCCCACTTTACTGTAGCACATAGTTTGTTCTTTGCTTTGTTGGTTGGTCTCCCGTTCCTATCAGTATCACATAAAGGTAATTTATTCGACCACAGTCGACGAGGTCATCATTTGGTAAATTTTGGAAGCCCGTGCTGAACACGTCAGAATTATCTCTTAGCGGTAGCATAAATGTTGAGTTGTACTTCATTACCACAGCATAGCTTTAAGTAGCACTCTTGATACATAAATTGAGCAGAAGAGCAACAGCGGAATAGAGAAAAATATTTTAGGCGCAGGATTGTGAAGAAGAGAGAAGAAAACGGATACTTCATAGAAGTAATTATTGTTGTCCGTTATTTCGTATAGTTAAAAGGGCCATGATCATATCAAAATGCTACTAGTTCCTACGTCCGTTCGCCTGTTTGTTAGTACGCCCGCTACGCTGTCAGTATTAGATACGGTAAAATTCTTGATTAGAAAAGTAGCTGAAGTCCATGCGAGCACACACAGCCCGCTGGCCATTCTCCATTACCCGGGCAGATAAAGCTGGAATACACATCTGCGCAGACAAATATACTGGAATCGGTCCAAAGCTCATCTTAATCGAATCGAACTAATGCATGACTGAGAGTCTGCCTGGACACACGCGCGCCAGGGCAAGCTCCTGGACAAACAAAGCGCACTGGAGCACATCAAAACTTCTCAGCGGAGCTGTCGGAAACGCACTGAGCTCTTTTCGAGAATATCACACATGACACTGTTCTCGGAATCGCAGACATGAGTGCTTTTGCCAATACAACCACGCTTCCACTCACGCTATACAGCGGTCTATGACGACTTCCGTAAATCTATGCATCCAGGCTTCGGATAACAGAGCTTGATATTAATTTACGGGTCATTTGCAGAAAATCCAAGTAGCACTGCACAGTAAATTATAATTCCTGAAAAAGCAGCCGGCAGTAATGCAAACAAAATCCAGTAAAATCTATGGATTCCATGAATTTTCTCCATCTAAATTTGCATACAGTATTTTATCACAGTGTACGTGGTATTCTCTCTCATCAGAGAGCTATCAAATTGACGCCACGGGCACAAACTCTCATCACTGTATATCTTGTTTTTTGCAATTGCATATTTGAAAGGTTTATTCATAAACACGACAAGGCAAAGTACCTAAAAAAAACTCAGTTCAATAGTATTTATCAGTACTGAAGTCAGACATACTGCAAGAATTCATTTGCATGACGCCACATCCATAATTGCAACATCTGTCGTTGACCAACGAAACTGGAATACTCACGGGCCTAACTTGGCTTCCAAGTAGAGGTTATCGTTGTTTAGGAAGAATGCGCTAAACTCTGTAAGAAAAAAAAAAAATAGACATACAATCAGTTCCTCAAAGTCAGCAACGATACTTGTGGCATCAGACACATAAATGAGAATAATATGTAGCAGAAGATAATTTACGAATTTAGTTTTACCACTCGTGTCCTGGAATTGGATCTAGGTGTTGTATTCGCATCTTTATTTAAGAGCAATTTCTTTCAGCTAAGTAACATCGCAGTGACTTTGAGATTATCTCGCGCACATTAAGCGGCAAATATTATAACGTTCGTACGTAAGATTAACTCCCAAAAATAACTCTGGGAAGCAGGAGATTCTTAGAAGCGTCGACTTACTTCAATAGAAGAAGATTCAAGTGGAGTGGAGTTATTCAGAGGTGTGGTTACCGTCAGCAGGCGCTCCACAGATCCATCTACTTACAGTATTTAATAAAATAAAGACTCACGTGAAGTCCAGTTATCCAGAGGTGCGGTACCCGCCAGCAAAGAGCATCTCAGGTGCGTCTGCTTCTTTAATTAAACAAAGACTCACGTGAAGTCCGGTCATCCAGGGGTGCGGTGACGGTCAGGAGAAGCTCCTCAGGAGCGTCGCCTTGACTTTCCAGGATGATGGTCACAGGCCCTTGGTCGGCAGGGGAGCCGTTCCAGCTTGCGTCCATTGTGTAGCGAATGCGCCTGGAATCGTGGCATCCAAGGTAGAATAATATGCACTTGACCTGGTATAACCCTACATACTATACACCAAAAGGTAAGGCAGCGTAGATTAAAAGTGCAAGATTTACAAGATAACATATAAACATGGAAGGCTGTCATACAAGGCGAAACTAAAGTACTGAGCTTCGAGTACACTGTGAATATGGGCGAGAATGGTTTTGTGGTTAATATTCAGCCTCAATGCTGTTGATCCTAAAATTAAGAATAAACAATTTTCTCCTATTGGAATATGTATTTCATTTAAACGCAGGAAACAATGAAGATATATAAAAGAACGTTTTGGACACTATCTATAATCTGACCATTTTATTAAGGCAGTTTGGCCGTGGTCAAATTCCTCTATAGATTTGTGAATTCTACGGCTAATTCTGAGATTTTTTCGGCCTATATCTTAGCCCCGCCTAATACTTATATATACATAGAAATCTCATAACTACCCACAGAGTTGGCACCGTTATCGAGGAATTTGACCTCGACCGAACTGCCTTGTTAAATGGTCAGACTAAAGCTATCATCATCAGAATATTTTTAATGTTTTCCCTCATGTCCAAGACGCTCCAAACTGTTTTCATCTGCTCTTGAATGGCTAATAATTTGGCCTGAGACTCATAGCTTACCCAGCGAGAGTGTCGTTCCAGAGCTGGGACTGAGGAAGGCTGGACAAGCCACTAATGACACTGTCCAGCTCCAGAGGAGCGAAAGATTCCAGTCGATGGCTGCAGAAAGTAACGTTAAAAACAATAAATTTTCAATCGCGTCATGCAATTTGAAATTGCAAAATTTTAATGAGACCTCACGGTGAACTCATAAAAAACTACTGAGCAATTTCAGAGTTAGTCAAGCATTTATGTTCTACCAGTCGATTAGAAAAAAATTGCCAAAAAATTTCCTCGCTAATTTAATATGTAGCATTTATGCCGTACTAGTCATTTCAATAGAACGTCTACCAAGTATTTTTTTAAGTGTTAATTTTTGTCGTACTGGCCCCTTTAAAAAAGTATGTTTGCTACAGGTTCTATACCGCTGGTGGAGAGCTTATTCAACAACAATTTTTCGCCGAACCTTCCACGTCAAATGAAGCACTTTACACAGAACACTGTTCGGGAGCAATATAGGTAGGAATACAAGGGGCCGCAAACCATGTCCTCATTACTCGTTGTGCGATACATGGCTCGTTGAGAGAACAATTTATTCACCGTTAGCTTTTCATACCATTTCAAAATTTAGTGCAAGGACCACGGAAATGCATTGAACAATTTGGAGCAGTTGTGTCAGTTGGCTTCATGTTACCTCTTTCACAATGTTTACCGATTCAAGATTAAATTTAACACCAGTATTTTGGAAATAGCCATAACGATATAGAAGAGTGGGAGCAGCAGCAAGGTCATGATCATAAAATTAGGAACCACTGATCAACTCACTAGTCTGGTCCTGCAGCGTCAGAAGGAGCTGGAGAGTAGGCCTCATACACGCGGTTGGGTTCCACGCCGTGGGTGGAGTACGCATTGAATTTCGTCACCTGCAATATACAAGACAGCTGAACCAGCTATTCGGTGTTACGGAGTGACATATACCGTATTCTGGAACCTTCTTTAACTTATAGCTAACATAATATTTGGATGTACACCTTATCGCGGTATTATTTGATAAGTATCTAACTATGTATATAGGAAGATCATTAGTAATGCAACAGGATTGTTTAGTTTAGCAAATATAGCAAGTTTTTTGTTTGTATCTAAGTGGGTTGGGAAGATGGACGTGATATATACTATGGCAGTGTACCTACTTGGAAGATTTATTGAGTGTCAGTAGTCCTGATAGCAAATTTTTATTCATCGGTATCTAAACAGTAGTGATGAAAAATATGGTATACTGTACATGTATCACAGCGCTATATTCTTGTGTGGATACCTACAGTAGCGATCTAACAGAAGTATTTGCTGCGGTAAACACGGTAGTTTCTATAGCTATCTAACCAGAACAGATTATCAATTTTGTATAATATAGCCAAGGGTTTTGTTCCTTGGTAGGTGTCCAAATAGCAGAAATATCGCGTGAAGTGCATACAATACTTTTAATTTTACGGGGTATATAGCTAACTTCTATAACTGGCGCACATGAAATCTAAGACAATAGTATTGTAAAATGCATACATATCATTCTTATTTTATGGAATATGACTGTGAAATAACAACATGATGGAATACGCGCAAACAGTGTACCTTCTGCGGCAGGTACTTGGTGGGAACGATGATGGTGGCTGTCCAGGAAGGCGAGGGCTCGTAGGCGATGCTCGACTGGACGTGTAGAGGCAGCGAGTAACGTTTGTAGTTGCGCACACCATCAAACAGCATCACGAAGTATTGGCCTCGTCTGGGCGATACGAGTACATCGTCAATACATAATTTGCTTTCCTCTCTGAAATCTAAGTTTTACTCGGTTTTAAACAAGATTGTGTTACCTGGTTTGCTACAATGTCATGTTTCCTCTTACGAATATAACAGGATAGAGAATCCTTTTAACAAAATCACAGTCTGGCTAGAGCAGGGTTGAAAGAATGCATAAAAAAGACAGGAGCTGTAAAAAAAAACAAAGACTTAGAAATTCTCTGCCACCGAGGGGTTATACTTTTGGAGAGAAATAAAGGTAAATATTTTAATTCAACGGAAAACGAAATGACGAGTCAAAGAAAAAAGGTCTGGTGTTTTAAGGGGGAACTCTGACGTTAAAAAGTATCCCCATAACAGCATGCCTTTCATTGAGTAAATGTAAATTTATTGGACCATCTTTAGACGTCACTGTACCACCGGTAACACAGTCCTGATAGAACACCTATAGGTGACTGTGCTGTACATTTCAACAGTAAATATGTAGAAACACACTCACGGAGCAATCTCGATCTGGAGGTACTGGTCGGCATCGTTCAGGAAGAAAACTTCCACAACTGCAGCACGGACGACCGAGGTCGAGTGAAGTCGTTGCCCGTCGAGAATATGGAAAGGAATCATTGAAAGATCAGAGTGATACACTGGCATTATCAAACATACCGCCATAATGATACATAGTATCACAGAGCGCAGTATGCAATGAGACGAGACAAGGAATATCAGTGAAGTAAAACATTCAAAGTAAAATTGGAAACTAAGAATACAAAGAAACTAGTAGTGTAAGATACATTAGATGTACATTCAGCTACCTACGGTGAGACGTAATTTACCACAAAAACCATAAGTGAAATAAACATAGAGGACATAATTAGAAAATGCACGAAAAAAATATTGTTTCAAGAACGAGTATTCCGTCCCATGTACATACCTTCATAGTCCCACAAGCCGATGTAGTTCGAGTTATTGGCAGCCTTAGGAGGCGCGGGGTCACCATAGAAGGGCGCCAGCACCACCACGCTGAGGGCATCGTCGCTAGCCCGGTCAATGGTGATGGATACAGGCACGTGGTTCACTGGCAGCCCATTCCATGTCGTCAGGATCTCTTTCTGTAGGGATCTGATAGACATAGCAACGTATTCAGTATGTGTACCTACTTATAAGTATAGCGTAATATATTGTTATAGCACATGAATATCCGTGGATAGTCATCAGTTGGGAGATGTTTTTGCTTAATGTATGAATGCGAATTTATACGTTTTCCGCCATTGGTCTCACATATAGGTAATTTATCCATATTGTGTCCAGCTGGTCAGTTAACTATTATATTGAACGTAGTTTTCTTAGAGCATTTAGGTGTAGTTATATATTATTAGGTTTATACCGTATATAACTAGAGCACTCTGAGAGCGCATACCTCCGCCAAGCGAGGCAGCGGTAATGAAAAATTCAAATCGGCTCTGAAACCATTATTTTCTTCGTATCAATACCAAAATCTGATGACTTGTGTCGTTTGATAGTATTAACAGTGTCTGTAATTTTCTTGGAGATCCATTCATAGCTTTTTGAATTATGCTGATAACAAACATTTTAGGAAACATAAGTTGAACACACGAACGGACTAACTAATCATCACCTAAATTTAATCAATTATGTCTTTCAACACTTCTAACAATTCCTGAAAATTTCGTAAAGATTCATCCATAATTTTTTGAGTTAGTGCGCTAACAAATATAAAATCAAATACAACAACAAACAAACGAACGAACAAACACATCATCACAAAATTTGATCATTTACTCTCTGTAATAAACCCAAGAACTCATGTAAATTTCATGAAAATCCGTCCATTACTTATTAAGTTATGGCACTAACAAAGAATAGGTAGACAAACAAACAAACGGATGGAAAGATCTTCACAAAAAGTTAATCATCTTTTCCTCCTAACATACCTAACAATCTCAGTATACAACCCTAATATTATCATTCCGTTCGTACCTATATGAAGAGTACTCACTCTGCGAATACGGTGCCCCACACCGCCTGCAGCAGCAGAAGCAACTTCACCCACCTAGGGACAACACAATGTGCAATTTAATTAGTGCGATCTCATTATGTCTACGAAGAAATTGTTACATTTTCGCTTTTTTTTAAATAGAAACCAGGGTGATAAATTAAGAGTGTTCCTGAGCATGAGGTCGAGTGCGATGGAAGCATTCGTCGAGCTGGCAATGTTCTGAGAGTTGGCAACATTCGGCGCGTTGTCAACATTCGGCGAGCTGGCAACATTCAGCGCATTCTCAACATTCGACAAGCTGGCAACATTCGGCGAGTTGGAAACATTCGGCAAGCTGGCAACATTCGGCGAGCTGGCAACATTCGGCAAGCTGGCAACATTCGGCGAGCTGGCAACATTCGGAGCATTGGCAACATTCGGCGAGCTAGCAACAATCGGTCAGGCCAAGACACAAGCGAAGTTCGCAGGCACGGCGGCTCTTTAACCTTTGCGTGGCCAAAGCAAGCAGGTTACGGCTCTTGGGCAAGCCGGAAAAGAGACCAGTCCCTGCCACTCCTCACCCTAAATTTCAGTCCTCCGCACGTTTTTGCCTGTATTTCGAAAGGCAATTTCGTCCAGCGCTCTCCACCTCAAGCATTCCTATAGAGTATCGCGTAGGGAAACGCTGTCCCAAGTCGGTTGACTGGACTGAAAAAAGAGTTACAATTTTGACTATTATTATATTATGTTAATATTGAGCAGTTAAGGCCTCCGTTTCAACAACAAAGGCGATCTCACTAAGGAAGGAAGAAGGGGCTTGCAGTATATCGATGGAAGCGTGGCACGTGTCGTTGTTCCCTACACGGGAACAACGCCATTGGGAAAATAAGTCGAGAAAAAAGGGTAAATAGAGAGAAAAGTAACATCAGTAGAAGTCTGGAAGCAGAAGAAAGCAAAGTGGCTACGAAGGAATGCCGTCTCGACTTCCCAGCTAAGGCTGAAGTAACCTGAAGGGTCCTCCTGGAGGTCGCTGTTCCCCATAACATAAGATGGATAGCAATTTTGTCAATGAAAACGACTAACAAAAATAGCCATCTGTTTCCGAATGCAATGGAGACGCAAGTGATTATTCTTTTATTATTGGAAAAAAGAACACAATTTGCCAAATAAACATTAGAATAACCAAATTTTTTACTTGTTTACATTAATGAAATTATTTGTAGTATATTGCTAACTATACCTACACCTCAAAATCCATAGTCTGCGAATATTTTCAGCAGATTAGATGGATAACGATCAAGTTCTAAAAAAAAATAAATTTTTAGGCCAAAAACAATTGTGACAAAATCACAATACAGGGCTGATTAAAATTCAGTCATGAAATACTCGCTCCTTAATGAATTTCAACACAGGCGAAAATTTGAGGAACTTACGATAAAAAATGTATAGCTAACATCAATAACAATCTAGAGCTGCATTTTGCAGCGCCATGACAAAGAATGGGCCATAAATTGGCTAGAAGTATTGCTTGAATTAATTTAGCAAAGATAACGATTGGAGACAAAGGGAGACAATTTTATAGAAACTTATCAACCAATGTCAATAAATTCTATTTGCTGAATTGTATTACGTCACCACTGAAAAGTATGTCATTAAATGCTTGCACTTCAAATAATTTCAACAGAGACAATGGTCTAAGAAGCAAAAGATAAAACGAAACTGACTATCTAATAAAATATATTTAGATGGAATTATCACTGGCTACCGATGAAAATTAGGTCATAAAATGCTTGCACTTTAAATGATTTCGACAGAGACAACCAATGATTCACTAAGCAAGAGATCGGTAGAAATTTATTTTCCTACAAAAACTGCCCACCACCAAGCACGACAGAAGTCGACCAGCTAAGGTTCAAGGGCGGGACACGTGCACGGCTCCAATACTGACTGCGCTCAGACTTCATTAGAGGTGACAATTAAAGCGACAGTCAAAGTGATCACGCACGACTGTGTCGTGCCCTCGGGTCACAGAGTTTCTACAGAGGAGGTAAACTGCTCTGCAGAGAGAGAGGGCAGAGAATCTGCAGAGAAGGTAAGCTGCTTTGGAGAGAGAGAGATGGTAGAGCTTCTATAGAGGAGGTAAACTGCTCTGGATAGAGAAAGCAGAGTATCTACAGAGGAGATAAGCTGATTGGAGAGAGAAGATAGTGTCCGTGAAAAAGCTGAACTGCTCTGGAAGAAGAGGGTAAAGTGCTTTCAAAAGATGTGAACTCCTCAGGAACGAGAGTGGACAAAGTGCGTTGAAAGGATTTAAAGTGCTCTGGAACGAGGACAGTGGGTCTAAAGTGCAGTTAAGCTTCTCCGATGAGAGAGGGCAGGAGGTCTACACAGGAGGTAAGCTGCTTTGGAAAGAGAGGAGAGAGGGTGAATGTGCCGCCAGCACATTGCGTGCAGCAAGCACAGTCTCCGACTTCCGCCGAGATTTAATAAAAGAGCTCGCTGAGATGAAAAGATTGTTCATTCCTCCCTTGCAGTCGAGTAAGACAGTCACTCAGTTGTTATCTACTACGTATATCTGACGCATAGATCGCCACCCAGCAGAGTTTATTGCGAAGTATAGTCACATTGAAGCTTGAGTATAATTACACCTGGCGTTCCCAGCCGAAGATCGGAAATCATCGTTTACGAAAGAAGCTTAGAACCCGCTTGAGTTCGCGTAGATCGTTCTCAGTAACTGCAAGATAAAATATATAAGCCATAGTAGGCATAAAGATACTTATAACAAGGAGGCAGAAAAGACAGTGATGGACGATAATTGTACGATGGTAATTAGAAGTAATTAAAATTTTAGGTTAGCTCATATGCAGAATTCGTAGGTAGGAGACCGGTCGTAGGTAGAGTAACTAGCTGTAGGTAGGAGCGACAGCCAATTTAATTGGGGGCTCGCGTGAGTAATAAGTAGGCTAGAATAATATTATTGTAGGTAAATAGGTAAAGTGTGCACCAAGTAGGTAAACCTTAGGTAAGTTGAGTTATAGAATAAGGCAAATGGGGTAGCGTAACTAATCAACCTAGGCGTAGAATAGACTTGCTGGAGCAGCACAGANGATGATTGGCAAAAAAAATTATGACCTGTGAGTGAATTTTATTACTTTTTATGACTTTTTTTATGACCAACCAGTTTTTATTACTTTTTATGACTTTTATGACCTAGTAGACACCCTGAAGGTTCGGAAAAATCCTGCGATGATTTGGGCCGAATTTCTGTTACTAGTTTTGAAAGGTGAATAGACACGGCGGCTGCCTAGAGGAATTTTAATACGGAGAATATGTAAGTGGTTGCGACGTAGGGCGAAAGGCCGTACGAGTAG
>LQNS02278097.1:7094462-7112261 GCA_001587735.2 Parhyale hawaiensis
TTAAAACGATACTGACAAGGAAATCGCATGAATGACGTTGTGACATTAGCCATCAGCTTATTTAATGGCACTAAATGCTAAACAACAACGCCTGGTGGCATCTCTGTACCCATCCAAATGAGTTTAAATAAATTTGTGAGTCGTAAAATAATTTTACGGGTACCCAAAAGAAAATATATCTGCTTGGCATATGGAATTTGCATCCTCGTTAGGGAAGATTGGTCTCCGTCCAGCCGAGTGGAAGAGTAGCTGCAGCTTGGCGTTTCGGCATAACGGAATACATGCGCTGAACCTTTTAGATAATAGGATAACAGAATCAAGTCTCGATGGGAAAAAGGTAAAAACTACTATCTTAGTTCTAGAAAAAGTGCCCTTACATTCAAAGAAGCGGATAGCAGCAGCCCTTAAATTTGTCTCAATAAAAAAAAATTACACACTGAAGAATTTTTATTAAATTAATTAAAACTGGGTTGATAAAATGTAAAAAAAACCTACTTTGGTTTTTGAAAAGATGGATTCTGCAGTCAAAGCGACGGGTAGCTGCTGTATATCATCTTAATATTTTGGAATATAAGAACCAGTACAGAACATACTGGTTTCAGGAACCAGCTAAGGAAGCATAAATGTATGTCTGTTTGAGAGTGGTCGAGACACTTTTAAATGTAGTATTCGAATGGTTAACTAAAAATAAACTTGCCGCTGACGAGAATAAAATCAAATTAATGCTTTTTACGCATTGCACTTGCTAGGAGTTAACTTCTGTTTTTTTTTTTTAATAGCAGCGAAATGTTTGGGTAAGCTATCTCATATTAAATATCAGTTTTAATGCTAGATGAAATGCTGAGTTTCAAGACCCATATTGAAGGAGTAGGTTGAAGAAGTAGGGGTGGTGCTTCGTCGAGTTCTTGTTGCAATGTATGCAACATCAAATTACGCAAATTATAATACATTAGGAATACTTTATTACTTATTAACTCATTCAGTATTAGTCTACAATAGAATTATCTGAGGTGCACCCCTACGTTGCCACACTAATAAACTTAAAGTAACCTTAAATAATATCCCTAGATGAATTCTCCCTTTACAAAGCAATGTTAACAATACACCATTAAATTAGTTGTACCGAGATGTACTACATATCTAACAAACAATACAATTTCAATTTTCTACAATGTTTTTTTTTGCTCAAGTGCTTCCGAGTTATTTTCAATAATCATTCTGCGATCTTTTACGTGTATTTTGGTTCATTATCCCTTCAGAAAATTATGACTTGAGACGCTTTATGCTGAATCTTCCAAATTGTCTATCGATGTAGAAGAACGCCCTACGATTTTTCTAAACTGCATTGTTTCTTAATAGAATTCCAACTTATTTCTTAGAAGCCATACAATTAAAACAATTCTTTCTAATGTATCAAACCTAAGCTGGGAATAGTCGGCATGTCTTCCAGCAAGCAACTGATATCGATTGAAAAGTCTACGGGTTTGAGGTTTTGTAATCAATTTAGGAGGAGTTAGACTCCTAGAAATTATTTAGGGAGATACGCATCTGCTCACTAAGCAATCTTCAGTTTCGCCAATGAGCCATCTACAGGTGCCGAGGTAAAAATTGTATTATTGATCGTATTCTGAAATTTTTTCCGAATCGTTGTCAAGCGTTTCTGTAGTGTAACTAGAGTTTGTCCGGACACAAGCAGCCCGCTGGGGCGTGCACCTGGGGTAGAGGACGAACAAACGCAGCTACACAAAGAGACAGCGAGGCAAACACGCACACGTGCTGCAATTCGCCCAAAACTCATTCTGTTAAGGTTAAGGTGATTTATGATTAAGGAGTTCCTCCAGACACATCTTGCAGGATGTGCATCATTATTCGAAGAAATAAATGAGACAACAAGGACGTACTAACTGTTCCCACCTGCGTACGTATCCACCGATACAATATTGTAAGCTGCAGTAAGTTTGCTGTGTCATTCTCATAGTCGATCATGACCGCTATCTGCTCGGCATTACTATTACTGCGCTAAAAGCGTCGGAATTCCATGCGACAAATGCATTTTAAATAGGAAAGATATTCAGTTTATTCATTTTGACATGTATGTATAATTACTTTTCATTTATTTTTTTTTTTGCAGCTGACAAATTTCAAACTTTTAATTTCGAGAACCTGATGATGACCAAAGTGTCCTGGTCGAAACGTGATGAATTTTAATACAGTGTTTTATGCGGTTACAAAGTTTTATTCCCGCATTGTGCTGAGGAAGTTGACATGTGACTGTGTTACAAGTTTTAGGAAGGTGGAAAGAATTTTTAAATTGAATTGCAAAATAAATGCTGATATACAGAAGCTATGGCTGTAATTCGAGAATAATAGTTTTCAATAGCGAAATGCTGCAAGAGAGAATGCTGCACGTTTATAAAGTTGTCGAGCTCCTGCTGAGTTTCGGCAATCCGTTTCTCTACCTCAAAAAGGCTGAAGTCTCGAACTTCGACCATGACCACTTCACTTTCCAGGTCATCCAGGAATCCCCAAAGTTTGGACAAACACTGAAATAGAAGCGTCACTCCAGCATGCAGATGTATCGTTAAACATTCTGTTAGGAAAGTGTCGAAACGTTTTTGATTAGTTCTATTCCAACGACTTTGGGAGCCTACGATACCGTTTAGTTCTTGAAGATAATCGCTTGATTAAACGTCGTGCATGTTTTGAATATCTTGCAGTAGCTGTTTCCGTTCCAGTCACAGTTCCAAGTTCTGTACGACAGGGTCAAAGCTGTGGTCACTTCGGAGGTTTTCAGGCTTCGTTGCTCGCCACGTTTTAATATTCGGGCATCTCATGTAATGTTTCACAGCCTCTTCCTGAACTGAGGGAGCGACTTCAGCGTAGAGCTGAACTGAACTTGAAGTTGTTTCCAAATTGTTCATTCTTTATTGGAGTTGAATCTAGTCTTACCATTGGCCTAGTTTATATCTTTGGACAAGTGGACCCGTGCGTGAAAGAATTCACGCTGTTTTCGATATGTTTGCTCTCTTCTTTGACTTGCCGTTTCTACATTTACCCCTTCACGCTTATTAGCAACTCTTTTTTTTCCTTCTTTCACCCTTCTGCTTCAAGTCTTTCTTGTCACTGTGCCCTATAGGCGCATCATCTCTTCATTGATAGCACGTCTTCGTTTAAACCATTTCAATACACTTTGATGCCCCTCCAGTCAGCTTATATGCAATGTTGGTGCTCCGTATCCATAATACCGTCGTCCATACTTAATTAACTCTCTGCTTCACTGAAGTGCTCAAATTTCGGCCTCTGAAGTGAACTATGCACTCTCAGAGAAAGACAGTGAGCTAGATGAAATAGTTGTCTACTGCCCAGTGCCCGTGAAATACTTGAAGAGAAAGCTACATCGTCAAATCAGTACTATATAATAATTCACGTCTTGTTTTTATTTAGATATAGTGGCCGAGCCGTCATTATAAATGACGGCTGAAAATTAGCATTTCAGGAAAATCCCCGCTGTCTCCTAAAAAATTGGATGTATATTATGAGGCGTAGTGAAGTGACATCACCCGTAGCACCGTTTAACAATGAACATGTCCAGATACGGTCAGGCAGGCAGGCTCAGGTCCTTCAGCTGGAGCGCCCAAGTGCGACCTCCGTATCCAAGATACCGTCTTCGGCACCTGAACTTTCTATCTTATTCCCGTAGAGCGTGACAGGAAAGACATAAATATAGTCATAAATAAATAAATAGATAAATAAATAAATAAATAAAAACACGATGTGCATTATTATATAGTACTGATTCTGGGTGAATCCGACTTGAAAACTTGGTTACTCTTGATCAAAGCCCAAATGATTTAAGTTTAAGTGCGGTGGGTTGTATCATGGATACAGTAGGAAGTTGATAAAAAATTGTTAGAGTACTGTCTGTGAGTACATAGGCATTTTAACTCTTCACTGAGTGGAGGTATTCAGTACTTAATACCACGGAACTTTCATGTTTTGGTACGGTAATACCACAAGTAAAGAAAAACATTTGTCTTTCAAGCCTTGGAGTTTCCATTTTGCTGGTTAGCCAAACACGCCGCCTTAGAATCTTCTACTTTCAAGTTCTTCAGTACTTTTGAAGCTGCAAAAAATATCGGTGAATGAAATATCGAATCGAGTTATGTGCTTCGATTACCACAGCTTCGAGGAGCAAAGGACCGCTGCGATATCTGACTGACTAAAAACGAAAAAAACTTACTCGTACATAGACAAGAAACTAGGGAGACTCGTACACATGTTGCCGTGTCACTAGTGAGATGAACACTACTTGGCCTACAGGAGATACTCAGCTTTTCAAGTAACTGAGTTTCCGGAAAAGACGCATGCGCGCTTACAGTAAATAATTTTTTCCTGAAACAGAAAAAAAGTGCTTCTTCCCGCACAAAATTTAAAACGCAACTCACTGTTATCGTCAAACCCATTTTTACACATGGCTGGAAAACTGTATGCACAACAGATAACATTTGCACAGAAGGTCGGAAATGGATCATGGTTCATTCCCCAAGTGTGACAAGCAAGTCATTCTCATCTTAAGACTTACTTCTCATAGAACTACAAAAAAATTAAATAAAGTATATGTACATCAAGTGCAGGAAGAGGGTGTAGAGCAAGGTACTTTGTGGCTGAAAGGTGCCTGAATCATACCCATTTTAATACATTTCTTTAAAAGATATATGGTGCAGGCAGTGTTTACCTGCGGAACATAACACAGAAATAATTTAACTCAAAGAAGACAAATTGCAGGAAAATAGACGGCAATGTAAACATCTTTACATCTCGTCATTGTTTACTATGTTCCCCGCAGTTCAAACATCGCAGCCGCACCCTTCGGACCACAGTTGACATTGCGTGCATAGAAAGCAGGGCCCTGCAGGTCCCACAAAAGTGAGAATAATATGTGTACACTCATGTTTCAGAGCACTGCTGTTTTAACCATCGCCAAGGAGGTTATACTTTCGTCGAGTTTGTCTGTCTGCTTGTTTGTCTGTCATAAAGATAATTCAAAAAGTTATGGACGGATCTTCACGAAATTCACAGGGGGTGTTAGACATATTTAGAGTAACAGGTGATTAACTTTTGGTGAAGATCCATTCAACCGTTTGTTTTTTTGTCCGCTTTTTTTCTTAGTACCAGAACTCAAAACGTTACGGACAGATGTCTTTGAAATTCATGTGAGTTGATAAGTATATGACGAAGAGTAAATGATCGAGTTTTTGCGATTATCTGTTTGTTCGTTCGTCTCTGTGTTGCTTTATAGTTATGGACGAATCATTATGACAGTGACAGGAATTGTTAAAAATGCTAAATGATCAAATTTTGCGATGATCGGGTGGTCTGCTTGTCCGTTTGATTGACTAATGTTTTTCAGCATGTTTGTCAGCAACCTTATTCAAAAGTTATGAATGGATTTTGAAGAAAATAACAGAACCTGTTATTACTGCCAAAAGGCACAGATGAACCAGTTTTGGTGAGGATAGAAAGGAAATAATAGTCTCACAACCAATTTGAATTTTTCGTTAACGTTGCCTAGCTTGGTGAAGATAGGTATGCGCTCTCAAGAGTGCTCTAGTTAATCAATACAGTAAAACGCCGAAAATTAAGACCGCGGGGTTGGCTTAATTTTCGGCGTTGGGCTTAATTTTTGGCGTCGAGAAGTTTCCTCTTGAATAAATATTTATATTTCCTTCAACAGTGCCAAAAAAAAACGTGCGGAGGGTTAACTATATTATTTTCAAAACAATATATCAGAGTTATGAATAGGTACGCAAAAATGAGAGTGTCTGATATTTTTGCTCCTAATGAAACATATGGTCATTCATATACATAATATGATATTGACAGAGGAAAAGTAAAATGTTGATTGGCAAATTAGAGTTCTGAATAACATTATACTTACTATGATGTCGAAAAAGATAAAAAAAGCCATAGTTTGCATATTTAGTGACATTCGAACGTGTCTAAAAATTGCATAAACATCCGCCCAGCATTTTGGGTTCAAGAAAACAGAGACCAAAAATTCGAAACCTAGCAAAAAAAAGAGAGAGAGAGAGAATCAGCCCCCCAAAATGACCCCTAGGATATCAACCGACAATATACACCAGAGATCCTACAAAAAACTTGAACGTTTATTAAATCAAAACCTTTTCCTAATAAATTCTATTGATTATTACACTAAGAAACAACTTGCAGTAGAGAGGAAGTTTAGATCCACCCAATAACTTGATCATTCATCAGGGGTAAAATTCTCAAGGGTTATTACAAAACTTGGTAGAGATAATCAGACTGCTCGCAAAATCGAATAATTTGTTACTTGTGACACGACTGACAAATCTTGAAAATGTAAAGAAATATTGTCCTGTAATTTTCGCGCAATGTTGGTGACTATAGCAGACACAAACCCAAATTGGCGCAAAACCTCCTGTCAGAGGTAACAATAGTTTTACAATAACTGACTGAAAAAATCTAAATACTTTAGTATGCATATACAAGAAAGAACTGCGAAACACGACAACAAGGATTTTACATGTTTATTCCGACAGTGAACGAACATGTAAAACCATGTTGTCGTGTTTTGCAGTTGTTGTCATTACATACTTCCTTCCTATTACAATTTGTTTTTTACTTCAATAATCAGTGGAATTTATTAGGGAAAGGTTTTGATTTAATAAACGTTCAGGTTTTTTTGTGGGATCTCTGGTGTATATTGGGGGTTGATATCCTTAGGGGTAATTTTTGGTGGTTGATTCTCTATTTTTTTGCCAGGTTTCGAATTTTCGGTCACTGTTTTCTTGCACCTAAAATGCTTTGCGGATGTTCATGCAATTTTTAAAACACGTTGGAATGTATATAAATGTGCAAACTGTGGCTTTTTTTATCATTTTCGACTTCATAGTAGGTATAATGTTATTTTCTCTGTTAATTTCATATTATATTTATGATCATATATTTTATTAGAAGAAAAAATATCAAACACTCTCATTTTTGCGTACCTATTCATAACTCTGACACATTGTTTTGAAAATAATATAGTTAACCCTCGGCACGTTTTCTTTTGGTACGTTTGAAGGTAATGTATATATTCAAGTGCAAACTAGGGAAACTTCTCAACGCCAAAAATTAAGCCCAACGCCGGAAATTAAGCCAAATAGATTGCTCATGACCTCATGCTCACTATAACTATCTTCTATGCTTCTCAAAGGAATATTTGACACGTTGCGTGTGAGCAAGGATAAATATTTATATGACACCAGTTGGAACCTGTGGAGATAACTTCTTGTGTTCGGTTTATTTTACTTCGTGTATAATAACTTACATTGTGTGCAAAGGAGAAAATAAATAAACGAAATTTACAGGGCTTTAGTATAATATAGCTGCTGTAGATAGATGGGTTTGGGTACGACGGCACAGACTGCAGAGGAAGGAAGATGCAGAGCGTCCAAGAGCACCTCAAATCGTCCGTTCGAGACCGTTGTGACGTCATCATTGTCCAATGGCACCGCTGTAGATATTTAAAAAGCTCTGGTATCTTGGATACAATGATGCGATTTAATGAAAGCGGTCAATATTTTGTGACGTCATCGCTGTCGCTAATTTTTACGCAAAAATAGTGAAGAAATTCCCGTCTTCGTTCATTTGTCTGGGGGACAGACTGAAGTGCGTTTCGCTGCAGACTAAGTAGATTCCGAGCTCAGTTAGAATTCTATAGTTGCGTGGAATTCGACACATTTCGCTAGGACGAATGAAGCAGGTTTTCAGAGTATCCATACTGCAGTTGCCTGAGGTATTCACATTTAACTTGGAAGAACCCAGACTAAGGGCACGAAAAACTACCAGCTGACTGAGATATCAACGTAGTTTCTTCACCGTCATTTCTGATGGTGAGGTACACTAAATTGTGAGCACAATAAACAGTGAGCTAAATATCAAACAAAGTTGTGTGAGCAAAATATTAAACAAAGTTTTTGGTTACATTAAAGAAAAACCACCAAACTTTCGTATATACCGTAATATTTTAGTTGGATTTTTTTGTTGCAGCCTATACAGAAAAAACCTACGAGCTAACACTTCAAATTCAATGTATTTGATAAATAGCTAAAAACGTAATTATTGCAACCGTAAAGAAATTGCATAGAGAAAGTTTAACAATATTGTAATGAAATAGGAAACTATATCCAAAATAAGAAACGATGTTCTAAATTACGTAACGCAACAATTCCACTTATCGAAAATTTAAATAATAATCGTTGAGCGATTCTTGATCACAAAAGGAAGAAAAAAACTTACCCAAAATATGAAACTTGATGAACTGATCTGAAAAACTTGAATATCTTCAGTAGTGTTCGATACAACATGGAACTTTCATCTTGGAAATACAAATTCCATAATTCAATATTCTTAGCATTTTTGAGCACAAATTCAAGTCGCTAAAAGTAGACTTTTATATATAAAAATTTACACTACCCTCTGCATGCAGCTTTTGATGAAACACGAAATTGTCCCGCGTAAAAATTCCAACTTCTGCAAGTTTCAATACGTATCAATTAAAAATAAATTTCCATAATCTCAGCAGTTTCCGATGGAAGGAACACGAAATCGTGCCCTCGAATATTGGAAGAACGTAACTTCAATTTTCTGTCACAGGCAAATGCTCCAAAAAAGCGACGATGACTGGAAGAAATTCGCGACAAAGAAACTGCAACTCATACACAAGAAGAGGACGCAGTAAAAGAACAGTTTGCCCACCAGAACTGATATATAAAGTGCGACTGAGCTGAAGAGAAGCTGACCTTTCGCCGCTATAGTTAGGGCAATTGCGGCGCAATGTTACGCCAACATTGCATGCAGAACAGAGAGCTAATTTCGTGGGTAAATTTCGTTTCCAAGGCACCAATTACATCGGCGAACGCACGTCGCTACTTCAGATCATATTTCGTTTTCAAATGCGCCTGTTACATAAGCGAACGAACAGTGCTATAGGTCAGATCGACATTTAATTCTCAAAAAAGGTCTTTTACATCGCTGAAAGATTGTTATGTGAGATCGAAATATCTTTGAAAAACAAACCCAATGTCGGAAAAATTCAGGAAAACACCCCATGCCTATAGATAATGTCGGTTATTTGCCTAAAATTTTTCCACTGGGAGATAATTTAGTTTTCGAAAATATACTTCGAGCGCCAGAACACAAGACCCGAGTTGCATGAGCACACCAAGGCGTGTTTGGGCGGTCGGTACACGGTGCTGCATCCTAGTTTTTGGGTAACCAACACTCCTTGCTTTTTTGGGCGCAGCGAAAGGATTAACCCTATCGTAATTAGCCTGTTTCGCTTCAAGGATACACTTTCTCCACTTGTAATTCTACGTGAGAAAGATTCATAGCAAAGAGGTAGGACAGCGCCAGTATGATAGGGTTAAGATAGTCTACCGCACGATTGAAGGCTTCACTATACATAAAATGTTGCCATCTGTCTGGTACGCCGCACAGTTGCAACGTATTTTAGGGATGCAAATGAGCGAAGCATAAAAATCGGTACCTTAATCCTGAAGGCTTCAAGGGTTTTATTATTAAAAAATTTTTCTATCTCAAGCCCAGAATATTAAGCGAAGGTGTCCTCAGTTGCCTGCCCTTGGCAAGATGGGTACTTTAGTGATGTTTTTTGCATCCTATTTCTAGTAATCTGTAAACAATGTTATTCGTATACGATGGATAAAATAACACCGAGCCCAATGAGTTAACATTGAACCAGTTCGTCCCGACGCGGCCCAAACACTGGGCTTGGGCTACACAATTTTGGGCGCAGTATCATTACGGAGACATTTCATCCTATATATATCCTGACAGTGTTTAAGGCAGACCTAGAAACTGTGTTGCTATTTTAGCTTGTGGGGTTTCCAAAATTTCCATTCGTGAAGTATTAGGCTTTGGGCGTCACCGCCAGTTGCTGACCTTCCGGCGCAAAGGTTTTTAATACAAAACCATTCGGTCTCCTCACGCCCAGAATACTAGGCGTGGGCGTCTGTTTAGTTGCCGGCCTTCCAGGCCCAGCAGCGCCAATCCCTCGTCCGTATACGCGTCACACAGCGACACAATCGGCATCGATAGCCTTTTTCGGCGCGCCAGTTGAAGATCCGTACAGCCAGTCCAGTTACAGGGTTAATATGGACATGCGCAGGGCTCCAGTTGCTCCAGAAATGGAAGCAGAGGAAGGTGGGGCGAAAATCTGCTTATCGACGAACAGCTGGAGCAAGATACTGGAAATAGCGATGTACATATGTAAAGGCGGAAGTGAGGCAGACATAGCTATGGCAAATATATGAGAGCTTGGACGTAGAAACACACTTGGATATGGGGAGTTTGGAATTCACTAATTTATATCACACAGATAAAACGGTTAGGGATGAGATGCATGTACTCATACGTCGGTTTTCTACGCTCTTTTCCTTTGTTTGAAATTTTCTAGTCAAATTTGGTTAAAAAAGAAAATGAAACCACCCATGACACTAGCACCAGTAACTACATTCAATTAGTTATACAATATGCCGTATACAATGGCCACTTTCTTACAGCTGCAGCTGCATAAACCCCTCCTCCACATCCACCTCCAGTTTCACAAAGAACAACTGTAACTTCACATACCGTATTTCCAACAGGCTTCCCTCTTTCTGCAGTGCATCAACCCTGCCATATCCACCTCGACATGACCGCACTTGGCAGTTTTATCTTCCTTTCCCACGACTGCAGTCACGGTGCCGCTTCCAAATCACGACCAATACGACCGTTGACTTCAAATTGCGAGGGCTTAAAGCCAGCGATAAGGCAATCTTGAGCTCAAACTGTTATGATAAGCGACGACACGCAGCCATTACCATTAAGGACTGGGTTCTTACCCTACTGAATACGTGTTTCAGGAACGCCTTGAAGAGGTTCGCAGCAGATAACTGCATAAGACGTAAATGAGACTTTTACCCAAACGAGGTTGTTATCTACAGTGTGAAAGTACACGAATACTTTAAAGTGATGGTTTAACTTGAACTAATACTAGAAGTATTATACTAATTAGATAAAAACCCCAATTCCGTGGATATAGATGGATTCCAATACGCTTAAGCAAAGGGTGGGGCACTGATCGAGAATTTCACAATTTTTGCCTCTCATAGGATGACCTGCAACTTCAAAATAGTAAATCTATATACACAATTATCATATTAAAAACAAAAGTATAATAAATAAATTACATTAGCGTAGGAAAAAAAAGCAGCGTGACTTCATCAGATCCCTTTCTCTCTGCAGTGGCAGCAACGCCACTGACGGCGCAAGAATATGACATGTCCGGGACCGCCTGCTCACTTCACTGCTGCCTCTCTCTCATGTCCGAGCTACACTATGCAATCGCACGCGCAACTTATAAGCGGATGTTCAGCTCACACGTCCTTTAACTTGAGTACGTTCCAGGGGTATCCTGGAGAGCAACTTTCACTACGTAATCGGCACGATGTGGGAGCTGAACGACCGCTTATAAGTTGAGCTTGCAATTGTAAAGAGTGGCCTTGGCATTAGACACAGTAAACTAAATTCAACGGTCCAGCTTTCCGATCCCAGCGGAAGAGTGACGTCATTACCACGTCAGCAGCGATAAACTGAGCACATGGAAACCTTTCTTCCGGTAAGGCTTGTAAAACAACTTCAAATCGCTGTTCCAAAAGAAAGTTTTACCTTTGACTTAGCGTTCTCAGTGGCCTCCGTCGCTATTACTGTACCGGAGATGAAATAGGTACAGTGTCTGAAGTAACTGACAGTGACGTAATCTTTCTATAAATATTATTCTGCTGGTGGTTTCCGGCGCATGCGTCCATCCGTGAGTTGGTGCGTTACGCTTCCAATGGTAAGACAGGGCAGTAAAAGGTATCCTATTACGGTCCCGAAAGCAGGCATCTTTAGGTTTTAAGCCTCTGCTTTTCTCTGGTTAAAGCATACAGATTTGCTTTGTCACCTAGATGATGTTTCCTCAAGTCGTATCAATATTACGGGTTCGAACGTTAACGAAGAATTAAATTTACGGTATTTTCACAGGCTCTTGTTGGATGTGTAATAGTACCTACTAGGTATCTATTACATGCATCAGCTCGAGACCCACATTACTCTTGAAGTGTTGCATGAGATGAGCAGCTTTACACATGTCCAAATTCATTTGTGTCAAAATACATCGGCATGAGACTCCCTCCTTATACCATAAAAGTCTTGCAAGGAAAGAGCAATTGAAAACATGTCCAATCTATGTAAAAAAAATTGGAACTCATCCACAAAAACTCCACGAGAGAACAAACTAACGCGAAAGAAGAGCAATAACAATATATACACATAGTACTTAGTATTCTCCTAGTTTAATTACGCCTCCCTTCCCAAGAGCAAAAACACTGTTGATAATGTTCAGCAGAAACAAGTCAGCAGTACAGATCGTTCTCCATGCGGCGTTAGGGTCTCCCAGGAACAGTTTGTTAGCAGCAGATTCCAAAAAAAATATGTTATACGGAACAACCGACATGTCATGAGGTGCATTATGAACAGCGGGTAGCCACTGCTCAGTCAAGAGCAAAAGACTCTATGCAAGGCGTGTATGCTTCATCACAGTCCTGGCATACTTGAAGTTGAGCTGCAGTAAAATTCATCAGGCAAGAAAATATGGGAAATATTTCACGGTTCACAAACATGAAGCCAACACAAATGAAACGATTAACAAATCATCGGTAAAAATCCTTAAGCAGCGTTTAATTTGTACCGTATATATCAACAGAGAATTAACAATACAAAAGCATAAAATACCTGACAGTGCAACACTCATCACACAACAGCGGCTGTATTAACAATACAGATGCCAATAATACCTGCCAACGCGTCACACATCACACAGCAGCGGCTGTATTAACAAAGTGCCCACAGCTCCAGATGAAAGTGAAAGGTGCAGCCCAGAAGCAGAAGAAAGCAAGGCCACCGGGGTACTCGAGATACAAGAGTGAGAGTTCTCTCGTTCTGATGCCAGAACAAATCATAACAATTTGTCGGAGCTTTGCGTAACTGTTATAGAATTATTATTATTATTTTTATTGATTTCTCAACGTATTAACATAGTCAAAGTTTCACATCCAGCGGTTAGACTTCCTAGGTGCATGTGTGTCTGTCATGACTGGAGATTTATAATAAGTGGTTGGGATATCATTTGGAAAAATCCAACAAGCTAATGAGGTTTCTTCTTGTAGATAATTTATTTTTCGGGTTTCAGTTGTGCACAAGTCAAGTCTTGCTTCTAACATAAACAGATAGTAATCAAAATATTACTTTATGTTTGATTAAGTGGCCATAATAATATTAATAATTAAATGGGCAAATTGGATCTTGATCTTGAAAGCGTTCACTTATTCTCAAGATACCGATGGTCTAAAAAGTCCAATCGCTTAGTAAATAAATAAAAAACTTATTCGCTACTGGTAGCATGGCATTGGCTGAAAAAACTTCAATCCCGTGGTTGAAAGTAGCATGAGTTAGTGATACACATATATAGTGGATATATATATCCAGACGGATGCATTAAAATGATCGTCACTCTGCCAAACACAGCTCATAAACTGCATGTCATTATCATTCTTGAAAAAGGTTTTTTATGTGATTTTAGTAAAAATGAAGGTGAACAAAAGTTTTTTGAATTCTTATTCCCATACTCAACATTGATCTTTTTGTCATTCACTCCTAAAAATTTAAAATAAAATAAAATTGTTAAAAGATTTTAATATATATACAACTATACATAACATGTATTCTTGGCGACAACGAAGAATCAACTATTCTGCAGACTCGTACGTTGAAGAATCAGTTTTTTTTTTGTAATTTATACTATCGTGACACCGGTATAAACGGAGAAGATTTTGCAATTTCCGAAGCTATCTTTTGTGCACACCTCCCTTCCTTTCTATCGTAACAGCACTGACAACATTCCCTAAGAGACATCAAAATATAAGACGACGTTTCGTTCCAGCATTTGCAAGTCGCACGGCACGGAAGAAAGGGAAACCTCAGTGGTATTATTGTATAGTTCCGAGGCAGACAGACAAGAAGGACGACTGCAATTCCCTTGTTGGGATCTCCAGAGCGAAAGTAAATGGCAGCAACCAGACACAGCGGGGAGCTGCACAGGGCGTTGGGTGAACTACGGAACCGGTGGGATCAAAGCAGAAAAGTACTCAAAAAAAAAAAAAAAAAAAATTAACTGTCCACGAGAGAGGAGTCAAGCAAACGCATGGATCCAGGGAAATGAAAAAGGCACATAATTCATATATATAATATAACAGATGGGTGATTGACCCAAATTGGATATCTTTCTTTCTAGTAAGGATATTCAATAATACATACCGTGAAGGAAGGGAAGGCTCGAATCCTAGTCGAAGGCACGTTCTTGAACAATAAGGATACCCCGCAATCCGTGTGTTCTATACGCATCAGGGTGACACTGACTGGTATACATTTCACATTTACTGAAATATTGGGCAGGTAAGAAAGCTTCAGTTATGGTTGACTTCGCGTGATCGAGAGTCAAACATCCCGTGTAGGTGCGATGTATGCAGGAGAGTCAACCTTGTTGACATCAAGGATGAGCAGGAGTCAACTTAAGATAGGGATCATTAAAATGGAGTTGAATGCAACGTGACCGAAAGTCAAGCCTGTCGTATAAGTGAGGTATACATTCGTATGAAGCAGTTTTACATCAGGGATTATCTGATGAAGCAAAGGAAATCTCAAAATGATGTTCAAAGGAACGTGATCGAAAGTTGAAATTGCAGCAAGTGTGACGTAGATGCATTAGCATGAAGCCGGCAGGTGTACGTCGCTCACACAAGGAGTGTGGAGGATTTACCGACACGCAAGTGCAGGCAGGACCTGCAGGTCGCTGGAAGGTAAGCACGATCCAGGATGCTAGTCACACAAGCAGCGGTGCAAAGGGCAAACAAACGAAGATGGACCGCAAGTGCGGGAGAAGAGTCCAGAAATGGGATTGAGTTGACGGAGGAGATTACGTCTGTTGAGACAAGGATCGCCTGAGGCGGTTGACCGTGTCTACATACAGTGTGTATATTTCAGTGCCATCACCCTCTGCTGTATTTTTTTAAACAATTTATGACAGACCAGAATTAGTTCTTATGTTGCTGATCTCGAATAAAAGCGTTTAGATGCCACATATTGAAAGAAACTAAAAAAACAGAAATGACAGCTCTCAAACGTGTAAAAACACTTGGCATATTGTGAGAAGCCACAACGTATCCAGGGTTAGAAAGTTAAGGGCTTACTATTATGGTGTTCGGTGGATGAAGGATGAATACATGCACATTTCCGATGTTACTAGAACATCTTAGGCACTTCACATGCAGTTCGAGCATACTCTTGTGGAACCAAATCGGCTTAATATTACAGTTCTCACTTCCGAGGATAAAAAATCTTGTTCTACAGATTATGCTTAGTAGTCCAGGCTCTGGGGTGGGGGGGGGTGGTGTCTGTGTACATTTCTGTTCCAAGCTCTACCATGTACTTTGCTATTCTATATGATAAGGACATTGAAAAAAAAAGTCGGTAGAACTTTCACAACTGGTACATTTTTGAGGGGGGGGGGCATTCGGGGTACGAAATTAACAATTGTGGCTGATTGTACTGAAACGTGCTCAGAATATGTATATTTGAAAAAGAAACACATTTTGTTCCTACAACTGTTTCGATTTAGACCTTAGTTTTTGAGACAGGGGGGCTTAGAGATCAATATATATCTATTTTATGGAAATTTCAAACGAATAGAACTCAATGAGTTTTCATGCTGGAATAAAAACAATGGCAGTTTTGGAATCATTGGAATATTCATAACAAAACTATAGAGCTGGATTCTCTATTTTTGTCTTCATAACATTTTTTCATCACAGCTGTATTCTCCATTTTCTGTTTCGTTTTCTGCTCTGTTTCGTCGCAAATAATATATAAGGAAAAAATAAGTAAGGGATTCGGTTTTGAGCTATGATAAAAAATGTTATGAGGGCAAAATGGGGAACAAAACTCTATAGTTTTGTTACTAATGTTTCGAGGATTCCAAAACCCATTTTTTTTTTTATTCTAGCATGATAATTCATCGAGTTCTCTCCGTTTGATATCTCCAAAATATACATATATATTATATATAAACCCCATTATCTCAAAAACTAAGGCCTAAATCGAAAAAAGTTGTACGAACAAAAATGTGTCTCTTTTTCAAAAATACATATTTTGAGCAAGTTCCAGACTAATCAATCCACAATTGATAATTTTGTGCCCCCCCATGCCCCCCCCCCTCAAAAATGTACCAGTTGCGAAAGTTCTACTCAACTTTATTTTAATGTCCTCATCGTATGGAATAGGAAAATACATGGTAGAGCCGTGAAAGAGAAATGCACACAGACACCCCCCTAGAGCCAGGACTATATGTAGTACCAAAAATTTAGTTTTCTCGGACTGAAAACTTCAATATTCCTAATGAAAGCGATAAATTGGTTCCTACGACTAGACACTGGAGCATTCTCTGCTTTACTATGCAAACTTTTGGCAATATTTATTGCAACATTACATAGCGTGTTGAATCACAAAAGAAACAGCTCTACCAGTAGCTATAAAAAAAATAATTTTTTATGAAAAATTTAACAAAAGTTGATGGTATAATTTTACATTTCATTTTTTTAATCCGTAGCTCAGTTATAACTTCATAATAATATTTACGTTGCATCTCCCACGCTCACTCCAGAACAAAACACTATGATGTACGCTTTTTGGTTGAAATTTCGATTTGCAAAATCTAAAGGCGTTTATAAGTTTGCTTTTTTTAACCCGTAGCTCGGACTTAACTAAATAATATTTACGTTGCATCTTTGACTGCCTCTCCAGAAATAAAAGAAAACTATATATAATGTACATCTTTTGGGGAGGAATTTCAAGTTTCTAACTCCCTGGACACCAACGCTGTAGTCGTTCCCAAGAAAGTCAGATCGCATCCTGTCGATCCCGGCAAGGCTGACGACTTCCCCGCTGCTGCTGGACCGGCTAGTTTCAGCCGTTGACCTTCCTGGTCACCGTGCACAGCAGTGTAAGTATCTGTGTGTATAGGATTGTGTGCGCTGTGCTCTATGTGCGTGTTTAGCCGGAGGCATATAATACTAGTCTATTGTGTTTACTGGTTTACTGAGAATAGGCTCGTTGCAACTGAGCCGAGTTCTTGAAATATAGTTGGTGAATGAGCATCGATCTACGTTAAACTATAAGTTAGATCTCTAAACAGGTGTTCACTTATTACTATCTGAAAATGCCGTTATTGAAAAACACATGAAACTGGTATATAAAACTCCCAAAAAGAAAACTAAGTTTTGTAAATGAGGAAAGTTGGTGGGGAAAAAAGATACATACATTACTAGGTGGGGTATCCGTTATATAATTTCAAAATGTCACTAATAAAAAATTAAAGGATCATTACAAAAGAAAGAGAAAAGCGCCGAAAAGTAAACGGCATTAGTGGGACTAAGTTAAAAAAAAAAAGATATTGAGCAAGTCGGCCCGTGTGTTTCACCTAAAATGACATTACTAATCAATTGATAAGAAATAAAGATGAAAATTACCAAAAACAGCATTTGGATACTTGAACTGATGCTAGCTAGCAGTTGGACGATGGTTGGCACGAAGTATTAACGATGCATTATAACACGGCAG
>LQNS02278097.1:7114718-7147603 GCA_001587735.2 Parhyale hawaiensis
AGGACACTTTTTCAACGAATTGTAGATTGCCCTCTACCGAGCAAGTAGTCTAATATGGTTACTTCCATTATGCTATTACTACTAAAGCGTTCTTAAGCGGCCGATACAGGGATAAGAAACTCAATTTTAGTGAAAAAAAAAAGGATTATGCATTTAAACTTGACTTCAGGTCGTTTGTTTTAAAACTATACTTAATTAAACAATTAGCATTTGCTATGGGCTATGGTAATATTTAAAGGCGGTAATATGAGTAACGTGTTTGACAACTTACCATTGAACGGGAATTAAGATTGATGAAAAATTGGGTTTTAGCTAGTGCAGTTCGTTATAAGCTCCCTATCCCTGGAAGCAGCAGGGCATTCATGAATGCGCTGTAAATATTTCCGTAATTTTACAGGAAAAATTATAGAAGCAAAACAGCCGAAACGTTGTGTTATTTTGTATTTTTTTTTAGAGAACAGTATGGTTAGTTTGCTGTGCATCCGCAAATCTGTAAAGGAAATGGTCTCTATTATAACGATGTCAATGCAGAGCTCAGTACCTGATAGGGGAACATGATGTCGGCAAAATGTTAAAAACTCTCGTATAATTTACGATATTCTGTACAGTGTAACTGCATTATATGCGGCAGCTAGTACGATATCTGTTATATGTAGAGGTAAAGTCAGCTTCACCGCATATCCCAACGAGCACTGGTTCGTGCTGCAGAAGGATGCCCGCTGGCCCTAGAGGGGGCACGGTTGCAGTCGACAGTAGATTATCGGAAGTATGGCGTCAGAGGTCGAAGGCTCCTGAAATTCTGCGCCCCTCCCCCTCCAACCATCCCCAATAATGGCTAGGGCCAGTACCAACGCAATAGCGTCTGAATGCCGGAAATGATGATTCAGCTAGCCAAGCACCGCAAGAAATCACCTGTTTGACAGAGAGGCAATCCTCTGGAGTAGTGTATGTGAGTGTGACACTCTAGCATCACGCCCCAGGCTATTGAAAAGAATGCGAAGGGCAAATGCTGAGCAGTATACACCGCAAGACCTGCACAGGGCGTACGTGATGACAACATGGCCTCGACTCGTATAGGTGATCGAACTAAATAATATAAAAGCAAATACTTGCTAGCGTTCCACCTTTCCGGGTTGAGTACATTGCCAATAAAAATATCCGTAAGATTAGGGGAATTTTTGTAATACTTGCTTCCTTCATTTTCCTTGTAAACGAATTATCAGAATATTTTTACAGTGCTATGGCCTTGCTGTAGCCGACGATCCTCGAGGCAACCTGCAGGGCTGCAGCTTAGTTAAACGCAAGACGACAACTTTCTGACAAACAGAGGTCGCTCAGTCTGAAACAGACATTGTCACCTGAGCACGGAATGCGGACGGACACACACAGGTCACACTGTTGCCAAGACATCTTCGCTTTTGCGTTGTTATGAAGCCGGCACAACCATTTCAGTGCAAGTATGCTGGAAAACAAGCATCAGCAGATATAACACAATACAAGACGTGTTGTACGTATGAATAGTCATGCAAGATTCACGGTACCAAGGTATGACCCAACGCACGGTCCCATGCAGAAGCTGTATAGGACGTATAAACGAGCTGCACGTTCCATCCTGTGCAAAATCCATGGTCCTTAAACAAGATCCATGTAGAGTCGCGATGCACATGGCGTACGTGATCCATGTACGTACGGCTCGGACGCACGCGTGCTGGAGACAGAACATGCAGAGGAGGAGGACGGGGAGGGGTCGGTCAGCACGACGGCGATGCACAAGCGGCGCCACAGGGAGCACCTCTCCCTCCTTCTGCTCGAAGTTCCTCGGCCAGCAGCAGGACATCGACCTTCACTGATATCTGAGGTGTGGTGAACCTCCCCGAACCTCCCTTCCAGTCCCTTATAGGCTTGCCGGTGCACTTGCAGTAACCGTGTTGGTTTGCCGAAGCCTGTCGTCTCTGGTAAACAAGGGTTTTATGAGCCGGCGTTTCCTTGGAGGCATTCGAAGGAAGTATGTATATGAATTTTCTTTGGGAGAGTTCGATTGGAAGCCAAAATTAAGCTCTTGAAACTTGACTCGGGCGAAATGGCAACTAGGTGCTATGGTATCGACCTTTAAATTGAGTTTCGAGAATTTGACCTTGTATCGCTTGTTACTACGGCATCCAAAAACTCGCTCTTGCTCCGTTAAAAGGAGTTTTCAGCAGGCTCAACACAATCGAGGTGATCCTTATACTTGTAACAGGCTTCGAAGTGACGAAGCCTAACTGTTGTCTGGAATTTTGGACAAGTCAAGTCTCTAAGGCTTAATTTTAGCGACCAATCGAACACGCCCTTGGTCCCGTAACCTAGGCGCTTGCAGGGATTAATTGCCCCCCCCCCCCCGCGAGCACGTGTTTATTGTGCTTGATGGTTGGTGTAGGTCTGTACCTATATCGGCGCTTTATCGGCTATTGCCGCTTTATACTGGACGGTTGGTCAGTGAACTTGCAACTTCAGTTACTGTTGCATTATCAGGTAAGTTATTCTCTGCATAGCTGGTATGTGAGCTTTTTTTGTCAAAGATCTGCCCTTGCCGGCGCACTATCGGCTATTGTCTATACTCGATAGACGGCTAGTGAACTTGTGGCTGTACATATACACGCTCAATTTTGGTAGCTGAAACATTTATCTGGGAACTTTTTGACTGAACAGACGGTAGGGGAATGTAAGATTCTGCTCGTATGTCTTTATTTATTGACGCAGCATAGATATTATCCTGAATGAAAACCGTACCTAGGAACTACCTTTTAAGGGTGTGTTCGACTAGGGCAGCGAAATTAGGCCTTCGAGGCTTGATTTGTTCGAAACTTCAGGCACGTGCGCTGGCTTCGACCTGTTGATTCAAGCTTTAGGAGTTGACCTTTAATCGATTACCTGTGAGACTTCCAATAATTCAATCTCTCAATCTTACTCCATAAAATAGAGCTTCCAGTCAACTCAATGAACAGAATCGGGTTGCTGCTATCACCAGCAATACCATTCAAAGTGGCGCAGCCAAAGTTCCAGACTACAGTTGCGGACAAGCTAAGCCCAGTGGGCTGGGCTCAAATCGACCCGAAAGCGCTCAAAGTACGCTTGCACTGAAATTGAAACTTTAACATTTAACATGCGTTATTTGCTACGAGAATACTTGCTACCGCTCAGTACTTCAAAATTCAAAGATGAAGCTTGCATCGTTAGTAAGGTGTCCTCCGCAATAGAGTCAAGAGCATGACCACCATTTATAATGGACAGGGTGTTTATATTTCTTACCAAACTTTACAATGGTAAAGAGAGGCTCAAACTAGGAGAATACATCTACTACTACTGGTATCGAGCACGCTAGTACATACAGGTAATAAAATTGGGAGAGTAGTGTGATCGGAGGAAGAGCACCCATAGTTACACATCGTATTCTCAAGGAAAAGCTAGCACATGGAAAGCAGATTTCAGGTTTGTACTGTAATACTTGAAGTACACGAGCAGTGTGGTTTTACTGGCAGAGCCGATCTAGCCCAGCGGAAAGAAAGATAGCAGTAAAACATGAGGATGGAATCTACGCTGATGCAGAGTAAGATGGGCAGCTTGAACTAGGCGTGCAACAAAACATCAACATATATATAAATCGAACCTGGCCCGGAGCAGAATAAGATGACCAACCTAAACTAGAAGCCTGCGACAACATATATTTGAAGATTGAACCCAGCTAAATACAGTTGCAGATGGCACGCCATCCAATTTGCAAACCCTAAATTCAGCGGTCACCCTCTACAGCAAGTCGTATGCCCGGCAAGAAGAGCCACAGCCATGCGGCCTATCGCACATACGTGCTGGTCAGTCATGCGCGGGTTTTTGCCACATAGACATGCGGCGGCGGCCTATCGCACACCAGTATAGTGTCACAGTCGGCCGGCCGATCGACCTGCACCAAAGTCAAGGGCAGTTGAGGTTAAGGCCCCGACGCCCAAATGGGCAGTGAATTAGTAAAAACTGACGCAGGTTACGTGCGGTGTCCCGACAATGCAGTGCAGCACCTGGAGTTACACTTTGTGCGTGGTTGGCTATATACGCAGTAGAAAAAGCTCAGGAAACAAATTGTTTTCAGAGTAAATGATATGCCAGCATTAAATTAGTGCAATTTTATTATATATACAACAAGATATATAGTTTTACTATATTAGATATGCAAAGCAAAAAATTCTTCGTTTGAGGAAGAAGGCGTGTATAACTGTATACAATAGGCAGATTTCGTTGAGAGGTACCAAAGATCTCGCGGAAACGCGGACACACACCGTAACATCGCCAATACATCCGCGCTTTCGCTTTACCTAAGGGAGTTGCAAACAGGTTGATTGGACCAGCATGCAGCAGTTCCGGCATCGAATCCAGTGACAACAAGAGTGTTATAGAAAGACTACTTCTTATGTAAACGGACGAGGAGGCTCTTCACAGAGGGTAATCAAATCCTACAGCTTCGGCTCGCTCTAAGTTACCCTAGGAAAATCTTTGGGAGGTCCACGCAGAAACTGCTCCAAGAATTTACCTTCCAAAGCGACCATAAATCCTGGTAGGGTCAGCCTAATCAATCCATCTACACTATCGGATCTATTAATCTATTTACATGCACCGGGAGTATCCGAACGATTTTCATAATAAACTATATCGCACATCCACTTGAACTCCATCAAAAATCTCAGTGAGCCATCAGTTCTGTTTGGGTCACGCCCGTCAGTATATGCACAGTATTGGATGTATCCGCCGATGGTGTTCGATGGTTTGCGCTAAACACTGCAGTTCTTTGTCTTACATGCAACTGAGCTCTGCCAGACACTGTCATCAATGCACCGGCAACAAATGCATCGAACTGGTGGGCAATAAATAACTTTTCATAAGCTTCTTAAACTATAGAATCTTCTAACAGTCGCATCCATTGCTTGCACATACATGAAATCTGTACGTTCTTCGTTAAAAAAGTAAACAATTGCCTACCATTACTACACCGATCCTTTTATCTACCGCACTCGGAAGTATTCAAGACAAATATTGAATTTGCACACCGCGTCATCAGGAACGACTGTTACCCAATATAAGTGTCTCACTTCACTTCCAGATATCAGAGTAAACAGTTATGGCGACAGGGAAAATAACTTCAGCTATGTTACAAATAAGCGCAGAAATTTGCCGTTGCTTGAGACAGACGTTCTAAAATCCAACTTACAATTGTCTCTACTGTACAACCCTCATCCTTAACAAAAGTGTAAACAGTTATGGCGACAGGGAAAATAACTTCAGCTATGTTACAAATAAGCGCAGAAATTTGCCGTTGCTTGAGACAGACGTTCTAAAATCCAACTTACAATTGTCTCTTCTGTACAACCCCCATCCTTAACAAAAGTGTAAACAGTTATGGCGACAGGGAAAATAACTCCGAGTATATTACACGTAAATATAGAAAATTTGACGCTGCTTGAGACCCAGAGATCCTATTATCCAATTTAAATTTATCTCTAGCGGCCCGCAAAAACAGAGCAAACAGTTACGGCGTCCGACAAAAACTGGGAGATGGTCTGCACAGACTTACTTGGGAGACGATCGAGAGCATTGAGGACTGTAGACAGATTACAAAGAGAGAGAGAGAAAGAGAGAGTGCTCCTCTGAAGGCTTGGATGTAATAGAAAAAGGTGTCCACGGAGCAGCGTTTGGTATACGTGATGACCAATATACATGGATATACATGGATATTGCGTTGCATCAACGGATTCTGTTGTCGCACATATAGCTGAGTTACAGGAAACCTAAGGCTGTATTCGTTTTTATGTTTAGGTAGGCGAGAAAATAGTGGGCATTGAACAATTGAAACTCCAATATAGAGAACTGATGAAGAAAAGGTTTAGTGTTCCCGCTCTCTTTTAACTCGCCTTGAGCTCATTAGGACGATTTCAGGATTCTTAATTTTGTACTCAACGACCGCAGTAATAAATCATATTTAATACACACAGCCCAACAAATGCACGGCTGCAGCAAAGACGCCTCACTCTTCGATCGTAATAAACCAATACTTTGTTATACAAAAGCTTAGTTTCGAATTAATCTTCTGCTTGCCTTCAACGTTTAACCGGTGAAATAAAGGTTCCAGATGCACGCTTTCACTGTAGATGACCACCTTATCAAAAGAAATTAATGGACACCGCGTTACACAAACGTTCAAGTTCGTACTGTTTTCACTGCATTACAATATAATAATCATGAGAGAAATATTACAGATGCTATAGATTTTGATTTGCAGCCATATTTTTTAGCGCACTGCAGTGGAGAAGTTCAGTTATGTTTTATATCTGATAGTGTGCAAATCTAAATCAACTAAATAATAAAAATAATGCCAGTAGTTACTATGGCGAGGAGCATCAGAACATCACATAAAAAAAAAAGGTGTAGCTGCAGGAAACTTCGCTGGAGGTTTGCCACCCACATACTCTTACCGTCGCACAACACCAACACAAACCAGGTAGGTTACGCCAGTTCCTTATAAATGAGACAGTCTACATTGCGCGGCACACAGGATCGGAAGGGGTCGCTGCTCTTCAATAGCTCTCCGCACCCCAAAGCTTCTATATTAGAATACATTACCAATGAACACGGCTGAACAAACCTGTTCTAAGGGCAACTGCCGCCCAATATAGGGGCGTTAAACCTTCGCGTCAGGCATACAAGAAGAGAATGTTGCTTGTGTCAGACATGCTTATAAGAATAAAATTACAAGCCAAGATAAATGTACTCAGTTATCGGACAATGATCATGTACAACGAGAAAACTGTTCAAAGTTTTAGCCGTCTGTAAGGGAATCTTGCCTTGTTTCGTTTAAAGAGTTCTGGTCAAACGAATTAACAATAAGGTGTCAACTCTACTAAGAAAAGTGCTGTCCAAAACTCAGCACACTTTCCCGTGCACTGACGCAGAATGCTTGCCTGGGCGTGCTCCTCCAAACCAGCTGCATGCAGGTTTAAGAATAATATTACGGAAAGTGTAAACAATGTCTTTGGTACATTATTATATAACATTTTATGCAGAGGGACACCATCTCTGAAGCGTTACCCAGGCATAGATAATATTACAGTCCTTTATGCAGAACGATACCACCTTTGAAGCGTTACCCAGGCATAGATATTATTACAGTCCTTTTGATTAAGAGGAATTTTTCGAGTTCCGAATTGGCAGAGAACGAGAGTCTTACCCAATAGTTGGCAACATGGATAAACGTTCTATCTTAAAACAGCACGCAACAGCAGGTGTTTATCGTCTGCATGTGCACTCCCGGGAAGACGTGCTGACTTTCTGAGACAATACGTTTCAGTTAATATGTCACTTACGCTGATCCACAGATAGTACACTATATGCTCAGTGAATAGACTTTTCCAAAATCAGCACGCTTTCCCTATAGCTTGTAGCGGTCAAAGGCGTGCTGGTTTGAAATAACGCTTTCCTCCGTCTTGATACATCGCAGATCCCGAAATAAAGTATATGTCGAATCAAAGCTTCAGATAGCATGCAAAATACCAACAAATTAATATAGTAACAATCTCAGGTGTGCGCATGTGTATACATATATGAACTACTAAAGTAGTAGGAAATAAAAGTCCTCTTGGAAACACGCAGCCCAAAATAAAGCATTGAATCCTGAACAGTCATTGGCAGTACATGAAGTATGTAGGTACGGCTACATGAGTAAAGCCAGAACTACATGTCACCAATACATCACAGCTTTGTTTTCGCTTGAGCTTTCGACACTATTGAATCAATTGCAAAAGACAATGAAGAAGGGATTCAACCTCTGGTTTTTTAAAGGGTACTGATACCAGGCATCTCAGGGTTTAACTTTAAGAAATTTTCAACTTTCCACAAGATATCTCCAGTCACTGGATGACTGTACTGGAATTATTACCACTTAAATCTTTGAGCTGTACGATGTTCAAACTTACTTCATATCAGGTAAAACTAGAGTTTTTTCGGACGCACACAGCTCACAACATCGCTACTAGGACATTGTTAATCATCCCCGCATTGCTGTTTGCTCGCAACTGCTTAATTAACTCGGACAGACGGGTGCAACACCCAAAACCGCAGCTACAATGTTCACTATACAACCAGTTTTGCTTACGTTTCAGAGGGCTGCAAATACATGATTGGCTGAATTTCGACAGGCAGTGTAGATAAATTAAAATTGTTTGGGAAGCAACAGCAATCATAAGATCCGAACTGCCGATCCGCGACGGCAACGATAGCTGACAAACTTCTTTTGGTAGATGATGCAACGAGGATGCATTGGAGTGGTTTCTATCCTTTGTTGTATACACGAAAACCAGCTGCAGATACTTCGGTTTCCGCTAAGAACAACACTGTTTGAACCGTCTTCGAATTTCTAAGCCGTATAGGGTTAAATGTTAGATGATGAGGAGGACGTACGTCGCTGAACTGGCAAAACAGCACGAAACGCATAAAAATGAAGCCGCAAAACCACACGGGAGGAAGAACGTCCGTACGTTAAGCAAAGCGACGGACATTTCACGCTGAGCATTTTTTTTGCTTCTATGCAACACCACAAGGTAGGAAATAACTTGCACAATTCTGCGGTGAGTTTAATTTGGAAGAGGCAGCCATTAGCTAGGCCGCGGCCTACTCAACTTGCAGGCCAGCCTTGCACTCCCGAGAAGAGTTCATCTCTTTGATGACTTCCTGAAGATGGCAAAAACAACCGTGAACTATAATGGAAAAGAGGTTGGATGGGTGTTGAGTGCCCGCCGGTCGATAGGGGGAGGGAGGGAAAATCCAGGAAGTTTTCCTTAATTAGATTGTAAAGGAAGGTCAAAGGTTAGAGGTAGAATATTGGAATTTATGATCAATATTTGACAATAGAATGGGTAAATATCGCTCGTTTGGCAAAAATGCAAATATTTATGAAGATCGATGCGTATTGCTATATTGTATTTAGGAACGTAACTACTGCCAGGTTGCATAATATGCTATAAATTTAGATGTCCGTTAGAAGTCATGTTCAAAAGCTGAAGTGGTGCAGAACATAGCATTATATAATGCTACCCTTGATATTACATGTAACTACAGTATACTGTTACACTCAACAATAGATGTAATGTATTCATATACAGTATTCAGTTAGAAGAAGTTGATTATCAAAGTAGATCTGATAATGAGCAGTATTTTCATAGGCCTATACGGTAATATTTCATTCTCAAGGGCAGAAGTTTAGATGGAATTTCTCACCTCGTTATTTTGAATACGTGTGAGAAATCACTTAATATTAATTGCTCACATACAAAGACAATATATGAATACTCTTCTTTCGCTGAAAATGAAGAGTCTCTAAGCCCGTTGAAAGGTAAAAGCAACCCTGTTGCTGAACAATTCTTGAAGTTATCAACAGCTAGGATTATGAACGCTCTTGTCCACCTGCCCAATAACCAGTCAAAAGCAACTTAGTTGCTGAACAATACACATTTCATCATCTAGAATCATGATCATTTCTACCACTTCAACAACACTGTATGTGTCAGAGAACCAAGTACAGTAATATTAACGTTTCTACTGAGAAATACACATTTCGGCGCCTGAAACCATGAACATTCATTCCCATTTCCACAGGATGTGTCAGCTAAAGAACAAGTTCAGAGTATGTTTATTGCTCAGCAATACACATTTCGGCGTTTTGATCTATGGATAGTCGTTCTCCCATTTCAACAGGATGTGTCAGAGACCCAGTATAAAAGGAGCGTAGCTTTTGTGCCGTACGCATTTCAGCGTCTGGAACTATGAACATTCCACCCCACTTCAACAGGACGTGTCAGAGACTCGACCAATCACATGATAAGTAAAATTTTCCCCACTGGAATTGATGGGTCCAGAGGCAACCAATCAGGAAGCGGAGCTGGTTATGATGTAATGGGGCCATTAGGCAATCTTGTGTCGAATTGTTATTATTGTAGCAATCATCTTTCCACTCACCTATTAAATGAAATGGAGAATGGTATATGCGTCACCATTGAAAAAATTATACACTGTTTTCATTATAGTGAAAAGACACGAGGAAATTTAACTTGAATGATAAAAAAAAAATGCGATGCAATGCGCTGAACAAAACGTAATATACATAAATATTTATTGATTCTGGAAATCCTTATGCATGTAAATAATATTGAATCTAAGATTTTTTTTTCGCAGAATATACACAAAAAAGAAAATAATTGTTTCCCACAGTATTTGGCTCAACAGATTAATACTAGATAGACATAAAAAACAGTATGTATAAATTGAACGGAAAGCAATACCACACTAAGTTGATAACAGTTGGATACATGAACCAATATGGGAAGTACACAGAAAAATGGAAGGCTGTCCCAAACCTGGAAGCCTTACCGCGTAGCCTACATAGAGTAATGCGGTATAGGTACTACCAGTCTAGGCGTGCTACAACAGCAANAAGTTGAACGGAAAGCAATACCATACTAAGTTGATAACAGTTGGATACATGAACCAATATGGGAAGTACACAGAAAAATGGAAGGCTGTCCCAAACCTGGAAGCCTTACCGCGTAGCCTACATAGAGTAATGCGGTATAGGTACTACCTGTTTTGGCGTGCTACAACAGCAAGGCTGCTCCGTGTCATAGTGTTCAAAGCACCTTATTTACAGCCGGGTTTTTCTCAGTGCAGAGCATTATGGTGCAAAAAAGTGTATCAACCGAATGAAGTACTGCATGTAATGAAACGCCACAAAATTGGTGCAGTTCATTCACCGAAGGAGATGCTGTAACCAAACAAAATAAAATTGGTGCAAAGTTTTACCGAAAGAAATGCTGAAACCAAAGGAAATCATATTGGTGCAATCATTAACAGAATGAAATTTTGAAGTAACGGCTCAGGACTGAGGCTGGTCTACCATTGTCGCAGCACCCCGTACACAGATGGCAAGAATTACGGAACTCTCTACGAGACAATTCCAGCGCTAATTGAATTGTTCCGGCTGACGGCGTCAACAATCTACATCTGTTAATTAATTGCACGTCGTTACGTCACATAATACCATTCCAAGGAGTTCTTTTTAGACGCTTAATGCTGATGTACGCGGAACAGTGGAGTAAACCATGGAATTACAGCTGCTTATCGAAATCATCACGTCAGTAACTGCTTCTGTTATAATTAATTATATGGGAGAAAAGTCAGTGATCGTCAATTTCGCGTTCATACGATGCCAACACATTAGTATACATGTTTCCGAACGCGTGTGTTTCTGGTGAACATGTTAGTATACTGACACACATGCCGAGTGCAGGCAACATGTTAAGAACGGCGTGCAAAACCCGGACAAGTGCTATCTATAATGCCAAAGCTGATCGCTATCGGAAAAGCATAGGCATTTAGCTGATGTCTAAGCGGGCGGTCTTAGATAAGAGGCTTAAATTTTTCGACTATAGGGAGCATATGTACCATCACAAAATTCTTAGGTTATTATCGGATAAAATCCGAAGTCGCCTTACACAGGTATTGGATAAAAGCCATAGCTTTGCCGTTAGCGATAAAGCGAATCTGCGACAGCACGATTTCCATTAAGCGTTTCCTACTGGAGCCTGGTTGTTACGAGGGTTTGTCTTACATTTGTATATTAAACACGTAAATCTTTCGGATACGGAACTGACTATGCCGTCAGGAATGAAAGTTAAGAATACTGCCATCTATTTGATAATGGTGCTGCAGATGTCAGCGTTATCGACAGAGTTACAGAAGTACAGTATTTGTATTTATGTCACGATCCATGATTAAAAAATTAAGGAATTTGTAAGGTCCGTCTACGAACGATCATTCACAAAAAAAAAAAGTATGGCAGGTCATCAGAAACGCTTCCTCTCAGAGACAAAATTTAAAATATTGTATATGTACATAATATTAATACGCATACATCAACAAATTTATATTTATTTATTTTGTTATCACGCACCACATAGTAATTTGAGAACAACGATCCCGAAAGTTAGGCTCCCTCTCGAGTCACGTCCGTCCATACACAAAAATCTACACAGCAGGTCAACAAAAACTCGTCCTTGTAACGCGAAAAGTGCCGTCATCCAAAGGACGGATGGCATCATACCTCCGTAATGACGCACACAAGAATCTATTACACATACACGCGTGTGTGGGAGGAAGAAGAACATCCAACTGTCGGTCATGATGTCACAAGGAAACAGCTACATCAATTATCTACACGTGGAGTTATGTGTGCAATGCTACAAGGAATTATGCCCAATCACTCATTTGTCATCATTTTTGGCACTGGTGACAGGAATTGTGACACCATCAATGAGGGGTGATGAGTAGTAATGAATGCCAGTGGAAATGGCGCTGCAGTGGCCCCACGAAATCGAGTTGAGCAATTTTAGAAATCGGGTTGAGCAATTTTAGAAATCGGGTTGAGCAATTTTAGAAATCGGGTTGAGCAATTTTAGAAATCGGGTTGAGCAATTTTAGAAATCGGGTTGAGCAATTTTAGAAATCGGGTTGAGCAATTTTTCGCTGCACGGTTAAGCTGAAAACATCGCAACTGTAAATATGGTCGGTTGCAGGTTCTGAAATATTTCAGTAATTTATCTTATTTATAAAACACTAGGTACCATATACTGTACATCCACAATTACTGTCGAAAATATTGCAGTTAAGAAGAAGCGCTGTGATTGCGCTGGTGCAAGATCAAGATCTTTAAATGATCTGCCGAAGAAAAAGTTTTCTCGTCGAGGAAAATTACGACTCATGGACTTGAGGCTCGTGGTGCATGGAGAAGATTAATAGCGTCAACGTATGGCACAATTAGGGCAAACTAAGCTAAGTTCATTAGCTTTAGCTCGTATGGAACTGCAGGAATTAAGGAGCGATAGTTTCGTCACCTTGGATCGTGTTACATGTGATAGTCGAAATCCGATTGCACCTGCGACAACAGAAAACTATCTTGCTGAGCAGCAGTGAATTTTCGGCAATCTCAAAGGTAATTGATATGGATTTAACCCCATGAATTCCATTCAAAGTGACAGAACTAATGCTTGTTACTAAGGCTCTAGACAAGCTTAAGAGCGTGACATAGTTAACTTGCCGTCGTAGCGCCAGTCGGTGACAACTGAAGTTATGGTCAGAGTTAGTTATAGTCAGAAAGTTGAAGACTCTGTTTCCGAGCGGAAGCTCTTCTAAGAGAAGAAAAGGAAGGCACATATAGTATTTCGATAGAAACAGGGAACCCATGCACGAAGGGTTTCCCACACAGGATCAACGCACATGGGAACAGCAAGTCGGGAAAGAAGAGGAAGAACGGATTAAAGCATGAGCAAGTAGAAGTATGAAATCGGGAAGGCAGTAAAGTGGGCACGCACGACAGACGTCTCGAAGGCCTAGCTAATAGCTAAAGTACACACGAGATATTCAGTGATCTTGGATATTCTCTACCTTTCTTTCTTCGCTCGTTGGGCAGGTTGCGTGGGGGTTTGTTAACCTCATGGAGTTTCTCCGTTCCCACGTCGCCAGTGTAGTGTAATTTTATCATAATAGTAATAATAACAAGGTAACCTACACGAACCCCCTTGGGTGTGACAACTCAACTATATGAACGATCATCTCAAATATTCCAAAATCCCATCGCCGGCGACGCCACCCACCATCATCACTACCACCACCGCCCCCAACAACTGCCGGCTGCCTCAGCTGCTCTGAAAAGCAATCGAATTTTCTCGCTTAGGTAATAACGAAGGAGCGCAAAGTGACGTAATCACTGGGAACGTTTGTCGCAAAGGTCGGGCGGCGATGCAGCAGCGGCAGCGGCGGCACCAGAACGAAGGGCCGTCGCACTGGATCAGGGATGCGTGAAGACACCGAATTGGTGCCCCGCGGGTTTACAAAACTGCCAGATGGAACACGCACTTCCGCTTGAGGGGGCGATTGTGAACCGAAATATCTCTCTGTGCCGCTCGGGGAACAAAGAAGGACCTTCGCTAGCAGAATTTTTGGTAGCCGAAATGCTGTTCTAGGTTCTCGACTGGCCAAGAATTTGTTAAGGTAGGACGTACAGTATATGTAGTACATCTTCATGCAATGCACTTTGGCTACCCTAATAAAATTTTTAGACACCCTATATGCTCTATGGTTATAGGTTCTAGGGCGGCCGAGAATAATCCTTAAGATGGGAACTGCACATGTACGTAAATTTTCTCTATGCAATGCAATACAATGGTTCGCCAGGTCGTGCCTTCTGATGCATGCAATTTCTCTATAACCACTTAGAGCTAAATATTACATGGTCTCTTTCTAAGAAAAATATTGCCTGGATGAAATGTGTTTATTGTATTTTGGGCTACGCCATACAACAATACATTCAGACCTGTGTTACAAACATTGTAAGATTACGGCTAGCATGTACGGTGCATACAATTTCTTTCGTTATGTAAAATGAATTATACCTACGTAACATCATTACTATCATTAATAGTCTGCAACTTATGGTAATAGAATGGTCATGCATGTGAATCCGAAGTAAACAACTTATGTTTTATAGGCCACCTGTACGCAACAGCGACGGGCAAGTATACATTGAAAGTTTCGAGAAAGAATCAGTCAAAGTCAAATAAAATAACGTTCAACTCGGGCTGACTAAGTGCAAGCAACAATTATGTAGCAACGACCCGTGGAGGAATCATCACAAGCCACCCATAAATAATACCAGACTCAGGGGGACTCTACGCAACAAGGCTAAGGAAGTAAGAGCCGCAGCAACGACCCGTGGAGGAATCATCTCAAGCCAGTGAAGCCACCCATAAATAATACCAGACTCAGGGGGACTCTACGCAACAAGGCTATGGAAGTAAGAGCCGTAGCAACGACCCGTGGAAGTATCATCCAAGTCTAGTCACGTAGGTACACGAAGCATCTGTCGGGAGCAAATATGAAAAGAAAATAAAATCAAAAAGAGAATGGAACGGAGGTGTCAGCACAGCTACCACCACACCATTGTGTGCTGATTTTCTGGCACTTCTGCGCGAATTGCTACAACATTTCGCACCTGAACTAGCAAGGCTGTCTGGTCTCGAGGTTGTGTTGTATGAGAGAAGAGCGCTGTTGGAAAGTTTACATATAATTGCTCAAGTTAATAAGATCAAAGCTGATGTAAACAAAATAACTGAATCAGAACAGGCTTTTATTTTTAGGTCTGAGATATCAAGTCACGTATTACTAACTTAAGCACGAGAAACTTCTTTTTTTTTGTCTTCAGTAGTCAAATGTGATAGGTTGAATAAGTGAGTTACATTAACAGAAAACACACCTAATGTATGGCGCAATTTATATTTGATTATTAAAGTCAATTACAGTCTTCAATTTATATTTTACCATGCTTTCGTCGACGGCACTAACTTCACCTGTGCTGAAAGCTTGACCAAGTATAAATTTTGTACTTGTCCTAAATAACCTAATAATAATAATAATAACCTAATAATAACCTAATACAATTGTCCAGCAGCATTTTCAATAGAGAACAATTTATGTAGACACGTGTGGGATCACAAGAAAGGAGACACTACAACGTCTCTAGCGATGTAAAAGTAGGAAGCTACAAGATGCGCTGCGGGAGTGAACCGTTACGTGTTAAATGATCGTTCTCGTGGACCTTTCCCGTTCCTTGCTACCGGTAGACCCAGTGGGCTCCGTCCACGCGTTGTGCTCCCTTGCGTTAGTTACTTTCACTCCCGGAAGAAAGTTTTATCTCGGCGGCTACTACGACAGGATGCATGCTGATATATTATAAGGGCCGTGCTACAGGCCGCATGCTGATATATCAATTAAAGGGGTTTGTTTTTGTTTTGTCTCGATGGTGAATACGGCAGGCTGCATTGAGACACAATAGGGATTTCTCTGTAGATACAATAATAATAATGATGTAATTTTTGGTTCTACCGGATATGTAGCACTAAATATTAGATTAGCTCAGATAGCCGACAGTAGACGAACCAATAGGCCCATTCCAAAAGAGACACCGGAACTTACACCCCGGCCCTCTATGAGCTATTGCCATTAGGCTTATGTTAGTAGGATCTAGAGGACTGGAGAAAAGATAGAAAAAAAGGGGGAAGAGGGCTGAGGAGGAAAAGGGAAGCATCTCTGCCAAAGAGACGACCATAAATCCACGCAAGCACGATGTTATAGAGCACTATACACAGTACGAATACAACCACTAAGACCATACATTGCAAATAATTACGTAACAGATATTAATGCAATGCTTTTGGCACGAGAGAGAAGGACGTCAATGAAAAAACCTTCTCCAAATAAAAAAAGTCAATAGAAATATGACTAGGATAAAAATACCTTTGTAACTGCCAACAAATAATGTAAAATGTACGCTATTGATTATTACCTAGTATCGAATTTACCATTACGTAATTTTCCATTACCGATCTCATAAAAATTAAATGAACTTTTATCACAAGTTACAGCCATCGTCAAAAATACGTAAGTAGAGCGAAGTATTAATAAAGGAGTGATCGACATGGTAATAACGGCCAATTTATGACACTACCAAATTGCAGCCATTCCGAGTCGACAAGACCGGTAATGCAATAATAAAAGATATCGTCAGGCTGCCGTTCCAGATACATGTCCTCGCAATGTCAGTCCAGAGATTGCCTCGGGAGCATGTGACCGACATACAAACATACGTATGGACGGATGCAGCGACCGGTAAGTGGATAATCAACCGAACCGGTTGGCTCAAGGACACGCAGTTGAGGTGTTGAAAACTTCATAGCTTGGGATGAAAAAGCCATAGCCAAGTATAGCAACGAAATTCTTTACCACAAGCCAAATTCGTGTGTAAAACCTAAAACTTTGTGCTACAGGTAAATTCAAGCGTAATATCTAAATTTGTGTGCGAAAGATAAATTCAAGGGTAAAATGAGAGTCCTGGGGAAAAGCAGGTGTAAAATCTAAATCCTTTTGTAAAAGTCAAATTCCAGCCCAGCTTTAGATGTAACATCTAAAATAGCTCAGTTCCGAACCAATTTCAAGTATAAACTCTAAATTCTGGTAGAAAAGCTTAAGTCACGTGCGAAGCTCAATCCAAAGTGTGACAATCAAATTTAGAGGGGGGGGGGAACCAATTCGAGATGTAAATGCCATATGTATACAGATGTGAATGCTACATCCAGGTGCGAAATGAAAATCCAGGCGAGAAGAAACTTTTGAAAAATGTATAGCTTCTTCGTATGACCTGACCAGTGAAATGTTACTTATTGGTACCTTCATTGAACTGAAGGTATTAAGCGAAGAAAAACGGGATTTCAGCTCATAGCACGGTTCTAAAAATATATCTAAGAATCCTTAGTAGACAGTATGAAATGACATATTAACTAACCAAACTATGTAAAACGCTTTATTAGAAACAGAACATTAATATTTCAACTAATTAGATGAACAAAATGGAAAAATCGCACGAGCAAAAATAGTAAATTACTACGAATGTAACGGTAAAATTTGGTAATTCTATAACTAGGAAATGATCAGTATTGTTTCCATAAGTGAGGATCGGCAAGTCTTGGCAGCGAATTTTGGGTTAGACAGGCCCACTTCGGTCGATTCCGTGCGATAACTACAGTAAAAACAGAACAAAATTCAGGTGTATATGGAACCCGCCATAAAAGGCAAGAGGGCATCACAGAGTGCATCTGACTCAAGGATGCGCTACAACTGTATACATCTAACCTTCTAAGGACCATGGTGTACTTCATAAACGACGTGCTGTATAAGGCCATTTCAAAGGATAACTGAATGCTTTTGCTGATTGTTATTGAATTAATTAGCTGTACTGAATAGCCAGCTTTGGAAATGGAATACTTGAAAACATATTTTTATAAGTACTAAGGGAAGAGTACAAATGCCAGTGTTGTGATAAGAATTAACAACCTGTATATATGTAGCGATCACATTACGATAGGATATTTTATTAGTTTCGAGACAAAAGATTCTCAGGGAACGAATACATTTTCCATAGCTACACTTCGTGCATCTGAAATCCCTTTTAGCAGTATAATGGAACCTGAATGCCACTTCCTTCCCATATTACAGCTTTAGCTACTGTGACCTGTTTGCACAAATTCAGTAGAAAATTAATGAAGGAAATGGGTAAGATATTCTTCAGCGCAGTGAGCTTCGCTGATGCAATTACTTTTTGCCGTTATTTCATGACCGCACGAGGCAGTAGTCTGTATAACATGCAGCCACTGCTTCACTGCAAGGAAGAGATAGTAAAAGACTCCTCGACAACCCGTGGCACAACAGGTAGTATCGACGCAACTAACAGACCTGCCATAATAAAGGAAGCGCGTTACGATAGCTGGCGAACCTTCTGGAGAACTGGTACAGCCTTGTTATAGCGATAGCGTAGCTGTTAAATACAGGGGCGTTCCCAGGCGTAATGTGGTTTTGCCATGCACCTATCCAAGGCTCTTGCAATATAATTATATATGCAAGCAGGAAGGATGCTTGCTAAATTGGAGCGTAAACAAAGCACTGGTGTAAAAGTTTAGTCAACCAATCGTTACACTGTAAATGCACTGTACTGTATTGATGTGTGTATTTATTTTTACACTGAGAAGGTACGCTCGCAATGGAAACCTGTTTCAGAAGGTGACCAGGGTGAGTCCAAAACAAAGAAATGGACAAGGTAAAGAAATAACAGTAAGCACGAGGCAAGATAACACGAATAAGAGTGAAAAATAAGATATAACAAAATCAAATAAATATCATGATTTATTAGAGGTAGGTTTACACGACAGTGAAATGACCGTGTTCTGCATTCCATCCAAATGTGTTGCTTTGTCCGTTTCAAAAAAAGTACATGTTTTGAGCTCTAACGCTCCAAATCTAAAAACATATCCGTTACTTAAACAGTGACACTTGCTTAACAAATCGCCTCGACGGCAGAATTTTAATCATTATTTTAAAAGATAAACTGCTGTTATACGTGAGCACAACAAAACAGCCACACGCCTAGTTAAGACAACACATTCCTTTGACCGTCGTGTGGACTCGTCTTAGATGTTCAAGGGTGGCGCTCATGTTCAGGTTTTTATACATAAAATCCAATACGGACAAATAGGCCAGGAGACAGAACACAATTTATCAAGTGATTCAAACAAACATCAAATAGAAAAATATAAAACACACACATTGAGGTGTCGGAAGCCCACTAATTGGGGCACACTACTGCAAAAAAGTAAAATAAAATGAAATAAAATAAAATAAGTAAATAAATAAATAAAAAATCTATGTTACACTGGTACAGAAACAGAACACAATCAAGCAAACACATACAATAAAATACGTCAGACGCACGAGTGTGGCCCACAAAGTACAAAAATAATGCGGGCATATACATAAATATAACTCAATTAAATGCAGCAAATACAATGATAACTAGAGCACTCTGAGAGCGCATACCTCCGCCAAGTGAGCCAACGGTAGCAAAATTCAAATTGGCTCTGAAACCCTAATTTTCTTTGCATAAACTCCAAAATCTAATCATTTGTGCCTTTTTATATTAATAACAGCTTGTTCAATTTTTTTGAAGATCCGTTCATAGCCTTTTGAGTTATACTGTTAACAAACGTTATAACAAATATGAGTCAAACAAACAAACAAACGAACCAACCGATCTGCACCAAAATTTGATCATTTATATCTTTTATCCTCACTAACAACTCCTATAAATTTCATAAAGATCCATTCATTATTTTTTTAGTTATTGTGCTAACAAACATAAAATTAAAAACAGTGACAAATGAACGAACGAACAAACGGATCATTACCAAAATTTGGTAATCATGAGAAACAATATATGGATTGTTGAGTACAATTAAAGTAGTTTTAGGTATCATAACTTTTTGAGTTATGGTATCGAGAAAAATGACGCAGACAAACAAACAAACAAACGGATGGACATATCTCCACCAAAAGTTAATCATCTGTTCCTCCTAACATACCTAACAATCCCTGTAAATTTCATTCAAATCGGTTCATAACTTTTTGAGTTATCCTGGTGACAGACAAAGAGACAAATAGACAGACAGACAAACACGACGAAAACATAACCTCCTTGGCGGAGGTAAAAATATTCACTTGAGGAATTATATAGACGTAGATCTAGTGTGGCTTACGTATTGGGTATAAAATAAAACCAGCACAGATGTGGACACAATTAACTCAATCAAAATAGCAGATAAATAAATAAATACATACATACATAAGGTGCCAGAAGCACATCAATAGCAGCTCACGTATACGTAGCTATGTAGAGTACCAAATAACACCAGCACAGTCGAAGATACAACTCAATAAAATGGAGCAAATACATAAATAAAAACAGACTCAAGGAGTCAGACGACGTCGAAGTGTCGTCCAAGAATGTCAATAAGCAGACAACGTTCCATGAAGGTCAGAAGGACAGCCCGCCGGCGCATTGTTCAGCAGATGGCAGTCTCAGCATCCCATGTGTTCTATACCTACTTTTGTGTAGGGGGCATTGGGGATTTTATGTTTACCTTACCATGGAAACGGTAATTAATATAATACTGGTCTTTAGAAATGAAATTGCACCTATCTTTGTTTTTCACTGTGTTTATTTAAATACACTTTGAACCAGAAACTATATCATTAAGCTGGGGTGTTTGCTTTTTTCAAAACGAACGTTGTATATTTAATTACGCTATAAACCAGGAACTGTTTCAGTAGGCTGCTTCCCCTCTGTAAATTCGTCGCAAAACGGTGGTGCACATATAGAAGGGCACCACCTCAAGCGATAAGATAGAACAATACTTACAACATTATAATGAAACAACAGCTGCACACTTTTAAGATATAGCGTGCAGTGCATGGCAATGTCATCAGTTCCCGGTCAAAAATTATGGTATGCAACAATTATCTAATGCCAGCTCTAGAAACCAACAAATACTAGCTTTATAGGAGGTATAAGTTGGTAAATACCCCACATAATCCCATCTCTATACAGTGTTGGAAGCTGGTATAACGGTTGATATTAAGGGTTGTATACATACCCAATTACAACCATTAAAGTTTTAGCTGCACAACCATGATCTACCATACTGAACCGTAAGAAACACTATTCACGACCAAAATCGACTGTGCTCAGCGAATGATACAACTACATTCTACCAAGATAAGCTTTTTCAACTGTTGACATATTATGCACTGGAATGCTTGCTTTGTTTGCTGATCATTAGTTGCTTATACAAAAAATAGTTTTATTTATACGCGCGTGCTAGGCCTTAGCTCTTCAGAATGGTAAAAGGCTCTAAACTTCAGAACGATGCTAGAGCAGGAGCTTGAACCAGTCTGTGCAGTTAACGCCCGTTAATATGCAACTTTTTGAACTCTAAGCCGGTATAGAGCTTTAGTACACAGTTTAAATGAAGTCACAAATAGATTGATGAATTTTGGCCGCACCCGTTGTCAGTGTACGCAAGGCTAAATAAATCATGTAACTTGACATCCTTTTACATAAAGCTAATGGGAATATTTTCTAGATAAAATTTTACAGATATAAATTGAATGAACATAAAAATAGATGGCAATATTTGATCAAAGATTGCACTACTGTTAAACAAGGGACACAACAAACTAATAATGATGATGCGTAACTACGCTAAAGTTGTAAAGCGTTAATAAAATCGGGAAACAATAGATGAAAGATAACGTCAAGGTGGCTAGCGTCCATACATACCCTGCAATTTTTTTGCAATTCATCGCCAGGAAAGAAAAAAACTGAAAATGTGCACAAGTTTTGCACTACAAAATTAATTTTTAGATCTTTCGCCTTCAAACTTTTAGTCAAACAATATTTTATTGGTTGATCATGATGGGCACTCAAGCCATATTAAAATCAATGGCAATCCTGCATATTTTTTCCTATATAATGGGAGGAAGTCCACTCATGATCGTTCGAACGGAAATCCGTTGATAACCTACCATGGTTATGCTTCAGCATATACTCTACCATATATTGTCTTCAAAAATCCATGCACTATCATCTACCATATAGTCTTCAAACATCCATGTACAACCATCGACCTTCGTTTCCTGACACACCTTAAACAACCAATATTGCCTCCACCAATATCGACCTAAATATCTTAAAATCAACGTTATGTTTTGGTCGACATATCTACCATTTTGTTTCATCATTCATAATTGATCTTCATCTCTCAAACACCACTTTATTCTACTATAATCACAACCATTATTTGCCATTGGGTTATTTCTTATGCGTAAGGTAAAATTAAATCGTGTACCGAAGAGCTCAAATCGACACTATCGTATTTTGAGTTGCTGACATTAAAACACCTTATTCCCTAAATTTAGCATCATCTTTTGTAATATTACATAACTTGGAATATACTGAAACGTAGAATGTATACGCGAAAGGGCGAAACAAACGAAATTCCCAAAATTAATAAAATTTAAAAACAGGGGTAGATGCCTTAGAATTGCTTGGTAGAAGAGTGTCATTTGGAGTGCCCACAAATAAGCTAAGTATGCACAAATGAGTTAAAGATTTTGAAATAAATTCCAATTTGGCGAATTCATTAAGAGGAAAGCATGAAAGCTTCAAACATGGAATACTGTATAGTCTAATTTCAACGTACTCCACAAGTTAGATAGATCTGGAAAACAGTGCTTAGAGCACCTACCTCTATAAGGATAATATAAACATTAATTTCATGTGGAAATAACATTGTTTGAAACGTTTATGACATGCACTGGTATTTATAATGTTACTCAATAATGTTAACATAGAAGTAAAGCTGAAAAAAGCATAGACAATGATACATATATAGATATAAACCTTAGGCTATACTGACGCCTTTTTAACTTTTAGTGCAGAATTTTTTACTGTCCAGAGGTATACGATTTTAGCTGCTGGATTGGGCAAAATTTGGTTGGGGCAACGTTAGAAACCTGTTGAATTTTAGTACGTGTATAGTGTTAGGCCTTAAACCCTACTCTTAACTGGTGAAAAAACTACCGTAATCGTAATACAAATAGCGTTCATTTATAAAAAAAAAACTTGTTAGAAGCTGTAGGTTATCTTTGCAAGCTCCAGAGAAGCCGTCGATCGTTTCCCATAAATAGGTAAGTGGTTCAGAAGGACAAGCTATGGACCGTGCAGTCTCTAATATGACAACAAAAAGTACGCTACCACACAACAGACAAAGAGAGCAGGACCATATTACGCAAAACAAATCATTATACCACAAGCTGTAAGACAAGCCGTTACAGTCGACCGAAAGACACGGGTCATAGGGCGCAGAAAACTGCGACAACGTGCCAACTCGTCCCTCACATGTTCTTATCAGGGCGATATTGTGGCTGTCAGCTATTGGTGGTCCCACTTTGCCTCTTTCTGTTTTCATGCTCCTTCTGATGACTCTTTTTTTCAGTTCTTCCTTTTGTTCAGTCCTTTTTTTTTAGTTCTTCCTCTTCTTTCCCGACTTACTGTTCTCATGCTCGTTGATCTTGTGTGGGAACACCCTCGTGCATGTCTTCCATGGTTCTGTCGACATACTTTATGTCCTTTGTTCTTGCCTTTGGAACATCGTCTCCACGCGAAAACGGAGGCTTGAACCACTAATTATAACTAACTCACAAGGTGATCCATTCGTGCACATGGATGATAGTTGTTGCAGGTAAATCCTTCATCTCTGTAATATTATTATGCGAGTAAAGATTAGCTATGATAATAACTGCAATAGTCATTATCATAGATATCAGTATACTTTTAACTTCACGTCCACTCAGTCACTTACTGAAAATATTCAAAAATGTAACAATAATTGGAATTGCAGACACTAATACGAAGCCCAGTAACAGGCAGCAGATACAGTCACTCAATCGAGCAACTCCGTTTGTGGCACAAGTATTCGCTTCTAGCACGGACATCTACAGCGTTTCCTGTTACACACAGAATAAACTCTGTGGTTGTAGCAATTCCAAACGCCTCAATTAGTTATAAAACTCAGTGTGAGTTGTTAATTAAACAGGAAGTTTAGTACAATTGTACCAGTTACTATCACCTCTACGTACGTAACTCCGTTGCAAGTTTTTAATTAAACACGAGGTTCAGGATTGTTGGGGCTGTTATGATCACCTTGAATAAAATAATACAGTGCCTAGACATAAGTATTTGCAGAACTCTATTTTTTATGTATTTTACGAAATTTAGGGACTGCTTTAAGATAATTTATACAGGAAGTTTATATAACATATATATAATAGAATATTTAAACAGAACAGTCAAATGAGCACTTATAACAAGAAAATTCAACACCAGCAAAAGTAATGAGGGACATAGGTAAGTATTTGACCAAAATAAATATGATGTTGAATCTTTGATATTTAATAGTATAATTTGAGTAAATTAGTTTGAAAATTATTCTAGAACGTTCACGAAACGTCTCGACACAAATGCAATGTAAACAAACCACAGCCGACGCAATCATTACCTCTCTAGACCTCGTTGAAGTCGCGCTCACTCTCACTACAATGCCCAAAGTTTTTAGAAATCCCTGAAGCTACTCGTAAATGGATAATTCAACTTCGTAGTGAGGGATTAACTTATAGAGTAATAGCAGAACGTGTCAATTTTCTTTTTTCAACGGTTGGAGTAATAGTCCGCAAGCATCAAGTGACTGGGGCGGTCTCCAACCAGCCAAGAGCTGGAGCTCCGCGGAAGATCATGGGCGTCCTCGGCGCTACATGCTACGTAAGGTGACTAATGACCCCATGACAACTCGTGCTGACCATCAGAGTGAACTGGCGTCTCAGGGACTGCATATCAGCAAGAAAACTATTGCTAGGGAATTGAACCGTACTGGCATTCATTTTTACACTCATCGCAAAACTCCTTTTTTTACAGCAAAACATGTCAAGAGCCGCTTAACATTTGCCAAAGACCACCTGGACAAAGGAAATGAGTTTTGAGAAGGGGTTATATGGTCTGACGAAACTAAAATAGAACTTTTTGGCTGAAACGAAGCTCGACATGTATGGAAGAAACGTGGTACTGCCTATGACCCCAAGAACACCATCCCCACCGTGAAGCATGGAGGGGGCAGCATCATGGTGTGGGGTTGCTTTACTGCTCATGGTGTTGGGGATCTTCATATAATTGATGGCAAGATGAATAGTTTCATATAGAGGGAGATATTAGAGAAGAAGATGCTTCCAAGTGCCAAAAAATTCTACGAACGGCGCAAGTGGACCTTCCAACAAGACAACGACCCCAAGCATACTGCGAATTTAACGGAGGAATGGTTTCAAAAGAAGAAAATAAATTTTCTTTCATGGCCTAGCCAATCACAGGACTTTAATCCAATAGAAAATTTGTACCGTCTTTTTAAATCTGGTGTAGACAAACAGTGTCCCAAAAACCTTAGCCTACTGAATTAATGGTTATCTGCATGGAAGAATGGAAAAAAATACCATCAAGTGAATGTGAAAAGTTAATTTCCAGCTATAGCAATCGTCTCCATGCTGTTATTGCCAATAAAGGTCACGCCACCAAGTACTAATGTCNTCAGTATTAGATAGGGGAAAAATGAGGAAGCCAGCGGGGGGTTTCCTGAAGGGCTAACTTACTGCCGTCATTTATCGCACACGTGCACCAGTCATTAATAACCCAATATGCCGTCATTTACAATGACGGCTCGGGACACTAGTTAGTTATAAAACTCAGTGTGAGTTGTTACTTAAACAGGAAGTTTAGTACAATTGTAGCAGTTACTATCACCTCTACGTACGCTACTCCATTGGAAGTTTTTAATTAAACACGAGGTTCAGGATTGTTTGGGCAGTTATAATCACCTTGAATATATAATTATCCCGTTCAAATTACATGTATCACACAAAGTAGGGGTTTAAGCAGCTAGCTACAATGACACAAACAACACCACACAGAGGGCATGGCGCAGGGCGGGCTCGCTGGTGTCGTGCAGTAGGCGGTGAAAGGTCCTCGTCGGGGTAACCTTAAGGTCCTCACTCTGGAGCGACGGCGTCTCTGGTAAATTCTGCACGGCTCTGTCACTTCTGCAGGCGAGTGGGTAGCGTGTTCTCAGTCCTATAGCAATCAGAGTTCTCTCGTCTTTTAGATATATACTATTCAAATTGCACAAGTTAGAGAGATAATTATATTTACAAAGGAGTTTTGTTATATGTATGCCTGTGTTTGAGAGTTTGTGTCTTAAGCTCATTGACGGAAATCCCAATACGGTACAAATTAAAGACAATAGTGTTTAAATTCGTTAGCTTAAGTCAATTATAGATTTTCAAATACGCATTCGATGTTAACAGCGGGCGACTATCACCATCATTGTAAACCGGATCCCTGTAATGCCAGTCCTAGTTTAAGTTAGCAAAAATAGGCAGCAAAATGACGCGAGAAAAACTCATCTAATCAACGATATCACCCAAAATTTGAGACAGACAAACAGTAAGCTACATCGATTTGAGCTTTATTTTCAGTAGACGGTTGCTGACAAAATATATAAGATATTTAGAAGGCTGGTTATAGGAGAAACATATAAATGTTGCAAAAAACCATATTCTGGAACTTTACGAATGCTGGTTGTAAACTAAAGCCACGCGTCAGGTAGCTGTCCAGCAGGTGAGAATATTAAATAATTTATGAGTTTCACCAGTAAGCTTAATACACACGCACTGACACTAACGAAGAGATGAGAAATGCCGTGCATAACAATATATTCTGTCTGTAGAGCTAAGCCATATGAAACACAGCCGTTAAGGAGGTGAGAATAGTACGCGATTTACTAAAATTACCTGTAAGCTGCAGTCAAACCATGAGCAATGCAGCTTACGAAGAAACGAGAATAGATCACGTTTACCAATTACATCTGTAAGTTTTTCTTATGAGTACTGCAATAGGCGCAACCAGTTCATCAACACATTCTCATCAGTCCATGGTTGGATAACTTACAAATTTTCCAGCTCACGGATGACACACGAATATCTGATTCCACTCAGCAACACTGCGACTATAAAAGAACAGACTTTACTCACAACAAGCTTGGAACTAAGCAGTATGTATATTTTTTCTACGACACGATGTAGCAAACGAGCGCTGACTACGCCACACGACGACCTTGTGGGTAACCGAAGTCCGCGATGTCTGCAGGAGGCGAAGGCTTCTAGAGAGCTGAAAAACTGGCTTATTCCAAGTATCTATAAGGCTGACTATAGCATACAGGGTTCGGTAGCTTCATTAGACACGTACATTCCTTATAATAAAGAGTCCCAAAACTTAAATGCTACCTATATATGAGACTAAGAGCGGCATGTCCTATAAGCAACACACTGGCTATATAGGGTACAGCATTTGGTAGTTTCATTAGGAATCTATATTTTCTATAAAAATCTAAAAACATCAACCGCGTAGTGCATAGAATCTTGAAGGCTCGCTGGATACATATTATAATGCAATAAATACAATTCAAAAAGTTGAAAGCATGAATATAGGTGACCTATACCAATGATTGGTCACGAGTAAATAAAAAGTATCAAGTAGGTATGCAAGGTTCGACAGTTGTCTCACAAACATACACACGAGGTAGTGCAAAAATATGAAAAGTATTTGTTATTATAGCTTCTTGTATTTAACGATAAAACAGGATAGGCACAAAATAGTTGAAACTTTATTAAATTTTTACAGAAAAGCTCAAATTTTTTCCTTGAGAAAAAAAGTGGTTATATGAGCAACAATTCTATAGCTGTTATTGGACAACGAAACTAACATTCTGAACATTTTTTTGGCTTTGTCGGCAAGTTCTGTTTACTATCCAAGCAACTGCTTACGTAGGTAATTTACTAGGCCATAACTTAGGCCTATATAAAAAGGTTGCCACGAGTATTTACAAATCTTGGATCACGTTTAAAACTACCAAAAACGAAAGAAATAAAAACATACGGGAACATTAGAAGGAAAAGGGGTCGTGTAGAAACTAAAAGAAATGTTTTTTTTTTAAATCGTTCCACGACTTTCTTTTAGGAAATGAGTGCATTTTGCTCACATGTATACCTACACTATGCAACAAGCTTCCCTCGTAGCTAGTGACGATAGTTATTCTATAATTCTGCTAAAAATATGATGCAAAAAAGACACACGAATGCCTAACTTATTATGGTAACAAAAGCACTTTGGGTATGGTTGATACAAGCAGTAATCCATTGGCAAAAACGAAATACTTCTGACGTGAAATACTACAGTACATATATCAGGTACAATAGGAAGAGTATAAAATTTTCACATACATACGGGTAGCTGGCATCTATAAAAAGTCTTGAGGATGTCCTTGGACTGAACAGCTCACTTGAAACCACAAAGAAGCAACAGTGTTGTATACAAAGGCACGCTGTCTTCTCACACTGCATCATTCCACAAAAATGGTCAGAACACAACACGAAGTTGTGGGTACAAAGCGGCCCTTTAAACGCCAGAAACAAATTCAAGTCATTATGGAGTCTAAAGGTCACTCGTCAAAGAGCTGGTGACTCAAAGAAAGCACGGTCAATGCAAATAACGGCCACTGTGTTATTTCCAGAGCAACGGGAGCAGCTCAAGTGTATCAAGGTCGACGAGAGCCCTCTGCATCCAGGCACCCAGTGGCTTGCTATATCACGCCCTTGCTTGCTTGATCGGGCAGACAGTGGTGTCTGGAATGAAGCAACAAGTGCATACTTTTCGACCAAGGGCGAGTTGTTTGAGTGAAGCAACTAGTGCAAACTTTTTGACAAAAAGCGAGCCGCTGGATTGAGGCAATATTATGTTCATACTTTACAACCAGGAGCGAACAAGCTGCTGGAATGAACCAAAAGCGAACTAGTGAAATGAAGCAATGAGAGTGTATACAGTTCGATAAGGGGCAAGCTGTGCAGGCATTACAACAAGGTGTGCAAACTGTGCATCACTGTATTATAACAAGCAGCGCCTTGATGGTATACGACAGTTTGGGTGTATTGTATAACCTGGCCAGAAACGAGCTGAAACTTGCGGTGCAGCCCTTCACAAGTTAGAACTTGCGATGTAACTCTATTTACAAGCTGGAATTTGCAGTATGGCTGCTTTACGATCTGGAACTTGTGGTACAGTCATCTACGAACTACAAAATCAGGTGTAAATCTCTTTACAAGTTTGAACTTGCGGTGCCGTCCGACATAGCTACGAGCTGGAATTTGGGGTGCAGCCCATCAAATGAGCTGGAATTTGGGGCGCAGCTCACTTCACAAATTGGAGCTCACAGTGCGGCCATACATAAGAGCTGGTACTTGCTGTGTAGCTCTCTTTATAATCTTGAACTTGCGGTGCAGCTCTTTTCTTTACGAGCAGGAACCTGCAGTGGAGCCCTATGTTCATACGAGCTGGAACACTCGTTCTAGTCCTCTACACACCAGCTAGAACTTACGGCGCAGCAGCCGTTTATAGACGAGCTGGACCTCGCGGTGCAGCTCTACCTACATACGAACTTGATTTCACGGTGTAGCCCTCGATAGGAGCTGGAACTCACGATACCGTCACTCGGCTTCTATAGTTTGGTGCATGGCGCACATATAAAGGAAATATCACCAACTAATTCGGTTGTTATACATGACTGACGGAGCGAGGAAAGGGGACGCCTTATCCTTGAGGAGCGCCATACACCGTATAAATACCCATCACCTTCGCGCTTCAGACTCATAGCACGATCGAAATCGTTTCGCAAAAATTTTAGACCAAATCTAGTACTGCAAGGTCTTGCATTTTTTTCTGAAGGCGTTTTGATTAGTTGCATTTCATAAACTCGATACTGGATCTTGGGCTAATATTGATAATTATGAATGTGTAGATTGTCCGAAGAGAGAGAACAAATAACAGTAAGAATCCAAAGAGTTAGGGAAATTAAACTGATTTTATGACTTAATGTGTTGTTGTCGATACTCAAATTAAAAATTATAGAAGTTTCCGGAAAGGAGATGTATAAAATACAATGTTTACACGTCGCAATTAGTACTGAGGGGGAAATTAAATCATTTCAGCTTCAACATAAAAAAAATTCCAAGCTTAGCATCAAAAAATGAATTTCTTACAAATCAGAAACCAAGAAACCAGAGAGATGAAATGCCTTCTTTATTAAAATTTCTTCTGTAAGCAGCGAAAATCACAAGTTTACGCAATCACAAATTTAGTATAGGCATATAATAATATACAGTACGGTATATCATATAATTACGAGAATTTACAAAGATAATGAATTTAAAGTGACACATATAATTACCGTAATAAATCTCGTCTAACGTGATTTAAAGCCGCTAGCACTTGTGTGTGTGTGGGAGAACAATGCGGTTCAGACAATGGCATTGTCATCAGTTGAATCTTTATTCTAAAACAGGCAGACGAAGCCACGCTCAGCGACCGCCTGACTCGATTGTCTATACCGGTACAGCAATCCTCCGGTATTCCTACTCCTTCATTGCCAACACCTTATCCTGATCCTTTTTGTTGTTGATAACTTGTCTTCATCAGTCTTACATCAACCCTGAATTTCTGATAACATGTTTTGAAGACTCCATACAAGTGCTCCAGTTTAGATGGTTCATCGTCAAACCTTAATTCAAATTAATGACACTTATTTCTTCGCAGCACAAACGTCCGTTTACCGCAGTGCAGCGTTAATTACTTCGTGGAATTTAGTGGTATACATCCTCAACTTGAAATATTTTTGCTCTGTAGACATGAAGGGAAATCTTTAGTTAACGTCACCAAACGGTTCAACCAAATAAAATTGGTTGAGATCCAAAGAAGCAAATTGTCCCTATATCGTTCTAAGCTTGTTATACGCAGATAAGTTTCTAGATCATATAACCCATAACTCAACCCCCCAAAATTGCCTTCCCATTATTAAGACATCCATCGTTATGTGAATTATGTTTTGTAATAGAAACTTTTTTCATTGGTGATGATAACAAAATGTAATCGGTTGAAACGTATAGTCAGTCACCTTACTCAAGATTTCTCTGTACATAGAAACTAATGTTTGTAGTAACGAAAAATAATTGGTTAAGATAACTATTGATAGTGGCACTGATTCTCAAAGCATGTGAGCGCTACTACTGTTTAGACTAGCCTATAGGAAAGGGCGTTAGCAATACTAGTAAAGCAATGCTATTTTAGCTACTGAACCTAGTACGAAACGTCCACTGTGGAAAGTAACAAATTCTCTTCAATGCCGTTTTTGCGTGTAAGCAAATGCACTAGAAAAAAATGTGCATTAGTAGGTCATCATCAGCTACCATTTCAGATATTAACCACTTGAACCCAATCCTCCTGAGAGTCAAGCATCGCGTTTTGGGCGTGGGTTCGGGGTTTTGCAAGCACTCTCGATGCAAACACTAGAATATCAACAAGTTTGGAATTCAACAAAATACGGGAGTTTGCGTATTCTCCTTAAGCTAGAAATAGGATTCCAATAGTACCAGGGCATAACGACATAATTGGTAATTAAGACACTAGAATAAACAGAAATAGTATAGGGGTTCGCTGGGACGTCATCGGGTCGAACCTGTCTACTCCGCCAGAATCTCTACAAGAAGTTATTTTCTTATTTCATACAACTGTGATACGACAGTCAAAATAATTTTTCTTTCCACTTCAGGCATCTTGTTGGTAAGAAATAACCTACAGAGCTGAGAACTACAAAGAGGCGGTACATATATGACGCGTTTTAGACATTGACAGCAACACCATCTTGAGGCTGGCTATATACGTTCATTACGTGAATATGCAGCAGATACTCTCGTCTCACCAATAACTCCCGCTTTTATTATCGTCCTTTAGAAGGTGTCTGCTACCAAAAAATGTCAGATCACACTTCACATGTGCAACAGAAGATAGTACCCTATACGAACTGCACTGTCAACGCTACCTACGTAACTTGAGATAGCGGTAAACATTTTCAGCACTCTCTGCCGATACTCAGTCAACAAGTTGATGTATATTAACGATCGCATCCCGTTGATATAAGTGCTGTAACCACTTGTAATGGTATTAAGCGCACAATCTGTTTTGATTTTCTTATGCGATAGTTACTACAACCAAAAACAACTATTGAGGGCAGAGCATACTAAAGCTATTCTCTCCAATGAGGCGCGACTCAAATGTCTACCATAAACGGCGAGTGTGTCCGTCACAGGATGATGACGAATGCTAATTCTTTCCAAAATGAAGCTAATTATGCTGTCTATCTGTCCTACCCGCATAGCGCCATATCTAGATAAATACATAAATTAAGAACTGGCGGTCGCCAGCAGCTGAAAAACAAGCATTCGGTTTTCCGTAAACTACCCCTATGCAAGTAGATTATAATATATTACAAGGACGTTGGCAATCACCACACCATCTATCATCAAGCTCTTAGACATCGACACAACTTCAGCAATGAAGCTAAGCACTAACTCAGCAAGCTCTTAGATATCGACACGATTTCGTCAATTAAACTAAGTACGGGGCGCTGGTAAGCCCTCGCGAGAGGCCTGCAAGTAACCAAGATGTCACAACGGAGGTGCGAACCAAGTGTTTGGTGCCAGCGTCTGCTGAGACAATGCGAGCTATCTACACAATCGCGTCGACACGCTTCGATACAACTGGACAGTTGGTCATGGCGACACAAAACAAATGTCCCGCGAGTGGGTAAAAACTTCCCTGAATGACAGTAATTAGC
>LQNS02278097.1:7164666-7177193 GCA_001587735.2 Parhyale hawaiensis
CATCACCAGAAATTTGAATACAAGTCCAAGAACATCATCATTCCCTTGTACAAGGCGTTAGTGCGACCACACTTAGAATTTGCTGCTCAAATTTGGTCGCTACATCTGCGTAAAGATATCGATAACATGGAAAGAGTCCAACGCAGAGCAACGAAATTGATACCTCAGCTGCAAAACAAGCCGTATGAATGTCACCTAAAAGAACTGGGTCTGATCTCTCTCGAGCAAAGATGACTCAGGGGGCAACTAATAGAAACATTCAAGTACTTGAATGGCTTCAACGACGTACCTACAACGTACGGGACTCTTTGAAAGAGACCATAATGATCGCTTGCGAAAGAACGGTCAAAAACTCAAGCATGAGGCTCGAAGAACAATTCTAAGTCAGCAGTGTTTTCCGCATTTCATAGTCAGCATTTGGAACAGACTCCCTTCCGACGTTGTTAGTGCGGAATCAATCACTGCGTTTAAAAATCGTCTTGACATACATTTGGAGAGACATCACCCACAGCTAAGAATTCCTCCTCCAGGAGTTTCAGACTCTTAATTAATGGCCAAAGCTTCCGAGGCTACTTTAATCCGTCTTCTTCTCTTTTCCGCTCCTACTACACAGTCTGACATCTTTAACTCCGCATATCAGCGGCTATTGATCGTGCTTGCGTTCATTCATAATCGTCTCTTTGGCTGAGATTCTTCTCCCTCCACTTTTTTTCTTCTCTTTTCCCCAGTCCTTTATATCCTACTAACATAATGACAATAGCTTATAGAGGGCCGGGGCGTAATGCCGACGCTAAGTGCTATCCAAAAGATCGAGTATCCGAGTTTTACGCGCGAAATCGACGTCTAAAAACCTGCACACTCCCGCTTTTGCGCAAAATTCCAGGATGGAGCTTGCAGCACTTTTGCGCTCGATTCATTAGTCAAACGCGCAAAATTCTGTCAACAATTCGCCACCAGCAGGAAGCAAAGAGCTAGTGCCATAGATAACGGTTAACTTTTTCAGCGCACATTTTCCATCTTTTATTCAACGTTATTTATTGATATCGTGTTGCGTTTAGATTACACTCCTTGCTTCTTGGCCACCAGAGACATCTGGGACGGATAGGGCGTTCAGTTGGCTTTCGCAGCCGCAACGGGTTATTATTTTCATGATATTTTATCATAAAATTGGACATAATATTACTTTTGAAGGTATTGGGTATCATCTATTATATTTTTCTGCTCGTTAGATGTATTTTTGTCATGGTATTTAGTCTGTAGCCATGACAACGTCGTTTGGATGAACGGAGGTCGAACTTTTTGACGAACGGACCATCCTCACGTGTGAATTAGAAAGTGCTCTTTTGCGCAAAAAATTTTGCGAGTTCGCGAGACTTTCCTCAGCATTTGGCTAGCGTGTGCCATCCCCATAAGTTCCGGTGTCTCTCTGAGAATGGGCCGGTTGGTTTGTCTACTGCCTCCTATCTAATCTAATATAATCTAAATAACAATCTACAGTAACTGTGGGAAATTGGGAGGGTATATTATCAAAGAAGCACATAATGAGGCATCCCATAGGGAGAGACTGGAGGAATTTTTGCTTACGACGTAGTTTTTTTTCCACAAAGCTTATTGCAATAGTAGTGAAGAACTCTTACCAATTAGTTCTCTAGTATAAAGGTGTGTATCTATGCAGTGCCTATTATTCCAGTGACTACAAAAATTCCTGAGACAGTTATAGTCTTAGTTTTCCAGAAAATGTAAAACTGTTAAAAAAAATAATGCATACGTAAAGCCCTACAGAATTATTGGATGAGTACTGGAATTTCTGGGATAAATTACCATGATTTTTCATGAAATACGAAACGGCAGTAAAATAATAATAATAATATGTATGCATAGGGCCTAATTACTGGGTTGACTACAGGAATTTCTGAGACAAATCGTTTTGGGTTTTCAGTAAAATACAAAACTGCAGTTAAAATTTCACTCTCCAGCTCTACAACTCACCCCAGCGTTGTAGAGCAGCAGTTCAGCAGGCTGGTGGTCCAGTATCGGTATGCTGTTCCACTCGGTGGCCACAGCATAACGGAAGAGCATGGGATCACTGCAACATTATAGCGCTCGTTTTTGGCCAAAGTTCACAGTTTTTGAATATAATGAATACGCAGTTGTTTAAACAATGATTAGAAGTGTCAAATTTCATGTAAATGTGAGAAATTTTAATGGGAGAGTAAAAATACTGAATGGTAAATGATGATATAAGATTGAGCTGCCATTTGCTAAATGGTAAACTAGAAGCATAATTGATATTGCATAATTAAGCCCACTAGGCTCGACTTGTTTGGACCTTCAGACAGGAGCGTTGGCTTAGCTACATTGAATCGTGTTGCAGGTGTTAATAGTATGCCAAGTACCCCTGCGGCGGATGAAAATTCCGTGCTAAGTGTATTCGATCAAGTGTCAACTCCTGAAACCCTACTCAGCAGGGCTGAGCCAACCACCCATTCCCGACAAGTCAAAGCTTAAGTTTAGCTCGGTTCGGCCGTGATACTTAAAAAAAACCTGGTGTAAAGTCAAAACAATAGTAATATTTGTATAGATGACATGAAAGTAAGAATAGGATATAAGTAAATTTTTACTTTAGCTCCCATACGGTTTTTGTGGTTTTTCGTGTCTTGAGTATGTTAATTGGGTCAATTTAAGACAATTTACATGAATAACATTTCCGTCGAAAATGCTTAGTTTTCGAGATATATGACTGTGAAGTTCCCATTGTTTTCCAATGAGGGAAAATAACCGGTGTCATTATATAGGCTTGCTAGTGACCTAATAGGAACCTAACCAGACCTACCTAGACTAACCTAACCTTACCTAACCTAACCTTACCTAACCTTACCTAACCTAACCTTACCTGACCTTACCTAATCTAACCTTATCTAACCTGTGTTATTTTCTTCCGAAGAAAAATAATGGGAACTTCAAAGTCAAATATTTCAAAAACTATGCAGTTGCAACGAAAAAGTTATTCTTGCAAATACAGTAGTTAACTACTAGTCTTAACTTAACCCAATTAACTTAACTAATAGCAAAACAAACCCCAAAACCATGTGTGAGTTAAAGTAAAGTAATACCTAGGACATCTAATGGTAAAGTCTAATAGCCATCGAATGTGAGCGTTTCCAGAAACGAAAATAGTCCATTCTTTTCATTTATTGCCTGGAAAATTGCTTATCAGCTTAACAAAATATTACACATTTATATATGGAGTGGTGACACATAACATGTACAAATTTTTGTTGCAATACCGATTAACGAAGTCGCAGAGAATCGTTTGTGTCGTAATAAAGGTATTATATTGTTTTCAACCATGATTTATTCTTCAAGTAAAAACGAATAAACACACTTGTGCAATTTTTGTCAGTACATCAATTGAAAGTTTACTCGAATCTTGTCGCAGCCACGTAGACTGTAGAAACCTTTCTGAAAAGTGCTAGCTTTGCTCAGTTGACATTTCAAATTCTCGTCTCAAATATGGAACTTTAGCGTCGTGTCTGCTCAGCCATAGCAATACAATGCAAAACTGGAACTTACTTAATGGTGTCCATCCAGAGCTGGGACATCTCTCGGGTACTCTGCCCAGGCACAATTGTGTCCATGTCGAAAGACTTGAAGTAACGCAGCGCGTGGCTGAAATACGGAAATTATAAGCCTATTGACGAAACAAAACGAAGAGATAATATATTAAATCCCATGGGAATGGTTGGCATACCGTCTTTCACCCATTAACTGTCAATTTTATGTTAGCTTGAAGTTTATGGCTTGATTTGTGGGTGGAAGAAGGTTGAAGTGTTTACATAGATCGCCAACTTTCAGGAGGTTGCAGATTAAAAGGCCAAACAACTCAGGAGCACATAGTTCATTCTTCACTATCTATTGGATTCAATGACCGCATTACTTTTCTAGTACAAGTTTCTAGATGATTCTTGGTACATATATGTTAGTTTCTGCACCACTTTGGTTATCAGTAGACTACAAGGTACGTCTGTGGTTTGATAAACTTTAGGACTATTTCACTCTAAGCACAAAGACTATAGCCGATTGTTTATGATACGTACAATACAAAAACCCCGTATTCTTTGCTCTGTAGAATAACGTACCCATTCTTTCCGTTGATTATCTATTCAATTCGTTCGTCGCGAACGCACAGCAAGTAAAACTTGGACGTGGGACGAAAGTGAAATTCCGTATCAATTCCACTCCTAGGAGGTACTTAGATTTCAGATATGGAGAGGGGTAAAAATTTGATGGCTGCTACTTCAAGCTACTCATATCTCCCTATCTTATCCCCTAGAGCTTTCTTCTCGATTCACTGGCAGAGTTTCGGCGTGGTAAATTGGAGGTCTCCAATTCAAGTCCTGGCTTGATCCCTAGCATTTATTTCATTAAACCCAGGGTTAGATGGATGAGCTCCTTGTTTGGAGAAGTCTAGGGATTATTGGAATAGCAACTTTGACATATATCTACATCCTCGCATGTCATAGCAGTATGGTACGTAAGATCTAACTCACAAATCTGGTGCAGAATCAGTGCTGAGTTGGGGATACAGGGCCTCCATATGACGGTTGGGGTCGGGCACATGTTGCCCAAATGCATTCACGCGGTTCACCTTTTGAGAAGAAGCGTATGGCAAAATTATGTGGGAGTTGAAAGACATGTTTTGTGTCTTAATTTGGAATAAGTATGTGTTGAATTAAACTTGAAACAATTAACTCGCTAATATAAATCGCAAAAGTTGGAAATGTATGGGTGGGCTTTAGAAATGATCTTGTTGTCCTATTTGCTCTTTCGTTTTATTTTTTGCAGTGGGCTTGTTATGTTAAAGAGCAAATCCACTTTCTCAATAAAGTAATCGTTAATCTGGCATATAAATGACTAAATAATCAACTTGAGACTCACGAATATACTGTAGATCTAGAAGAAGACCAATTTAATAAGTGCTATAGACTATAGTACTTTATGTTTTACCTAAGACATCACATGTGATGGCTCTTTTACAAGTTAGATTATAGAATAGAGTCACTTGGCTCTCCGCTCACAGATAGTATTGAGTTGTTCATGCTATGCCATTGCTCCAGCAATTTGCTGCAAATGAACTTTAATTTTTAAGTTAATTTTTGTCAAATGTAATGCCCAAATTGTTATAGATTAAAAGTTTACTTCGTCACGAATTGAAAATCATTTTTGATGAAATGAGTTTTCTAATGACAAAGAGAATGCAATTTTTGCTGAATTTTCACCTAGAATGGTTATTACAGTATACAGGTACTAACAAATTTAATGTACTTGTGCGGTTATCTTTCCAACTAGTATTTTAAAGTAAATCGGCATGAAAATTGAGGAACGTGCTAACATTAAATCAAATATGCAGTGATTCAACTATTTTTTAATGAGTTTAACCATACTTTTTCTTTCTCTAATAAATTGATTAATTATTGTTATATAAGCATGAAACTCACCCGAGGCGGCAGATAATCAACAGGAACTGTCGCGGTTGCAGTCCACCTGTCCCCGTTGATGTTGCTGATTAATTCAATGGGCAGGGAGTGGCGGAGTTGGTTGTACATATCGAACTGCGTCCACAGAAGCAGCACCCAGTGCTCGCCGTACCTGGGGTGCAAAATATAAATGTTCAACCACGAACTAGGCGAAGCAGATCAGTTGATGTTAACTGGTGCAAATCTTTTACTGATGAATGATGAGCTAGGGTGTAAATGTAAATTTTTACTTCCTAGCTATAGGACCAGTAGCAATACCACAAAAAGAAGTTTTGCTTTTAATTTATACCCAGGTCCATATCAAGTATATGAGAGCGAAAATATATTCCATTTTAAACGGACAGCACATTTTAGCCTACGAATAGTAGCTTGAGTAGACTCCTGATATTTCCCAGGTTGTATCATGAATTTGGTTACTTTGCCGTATGTAGTGATGAAAGCACAAAGTCGGAGAAGAACGAACAGATAGAATCATGGTCAAAATCCATCCATACAAAACGTTCCGTTTGTTGGTTGCTTGGTTTCTTCATTCCCTATCCCAGACGTTGATATGTTTATGAAAGTAAACTCGGATCTGTCCAGCTGCTCTTCAGCCATATCAATGCCAATTTGACTGCAGTTTTATGAACACGAAAGGAGAGGTACAGAAAAAAAGTATTTTGCAGAGGGGGAGCCTCGAAGAAAAATATCTGTATCTCATCTAACAGATCTAATAAAGACTCTTGAAAGCATGTTTAATCTGTCTTTAGCGTTTAAGTAGTACTTCAGAGCAATTATTTTTGGCCAGGACTTCATATTGGCGCACGCCATAACAATACTACAGAAAACACTGTGCAAACTTAGATATTACACAATGCATGAATTTAGAAACACGTTGTACTTGGTGTGCCAATTCGGCTTTTAATAACAACTTCTTTATGGAGTGAAACGCTTAAGTGTGTAGTGTCCTACATCTATACTGTACCGTAAAGATATCTGTTTGAGTACCAATCGGACCTCGATGACCATAGCTATTGTCTTAGTAATTAGCTAGAGTGTTTGGCACCTGTCACTTACATTATACTAGAACTATAGTGGCTATAATAAGTATTTCTGATTTTCCAGCAATGCGCAAACGATATAAGTTATTCTATACCGGAATCAAGTCAAACCTGGATGGCCAAGTCCGTGGACTTAAATGCTCATTTATTTTTCCTACAAGGTGACATGAATTCTAAATACTCCACAAGATAAGCATCAATACAAATGGTTTATGAGACACGAAATGATTGAAGCCATGTAAATCTCTATCGACCAATCCTTTTTAGAAATATTCCATTCCTTATCATAGAGAACTAGCAATCATAGATGGCTTCTGGCACGAGTCGTAAAAAACTAATAAGAAAACAGAACGCTACTCACGGTCCAATTTCCACCTCGACGTACTGGTTTTCACCGTTCAGGAAGTACACCTCCACCACTGCGATAAAGAAAGGAAAATGCAACCAATAGCTGTAAAATAGTACCGACTGGCGCATCGGTCTTTTAATCTACTACATATCATAATCTTATACGGCGTAATAATATGTGAGTCAGACAAGAACACTTTAGTTGCTGGTATGTTTTTGCCATACTAAGTGTTCCTTCATTTTTCCCTTAGTACGAAATCTTTGCTTCAGCCAATATAGCAAGAACTGCAGTGGTAACATTGTTGTTAAATAAAAATAGAAAAATAGCGTACACTTTGAGTATGTAAATAGCGTGTACTTCAGCCCACCCCCCTCCAAAAGAAAGCTTTCAGTTACTCGTATGAAATGAAATTAATGTGAAATTAAGTTAGACTTTTGATAATCGTACGAAAAACTTTCAGTCTTACAAAAATCACAGTAATTAGTACGCACAATGTATACGTTTATAAACACACTCACGATACTTTCTACATTATATGCAGTCCTTGACGCTTAGTTGTGATTCCGGAATGAAAAGAAAAAAAAATATTAGGAGGCGTTACCCTCGAATGTGTAAAGGTCAGGGTAAGCATGACCAGGTTGACCGCCAGGCGGTGCAGGGTCATCAAATATAGGAGCCTCCACATGGATGATGACTTGCTCAGAGTTGCCTTCCATGATTACAGTGAGGGGGTCGTGATCCACTTCCGTCGTGTTCCAGTAGGTCTTCACTCGGAACCTTATGCGCCTGACGTAACAAGGTATATATATTATTTTCACCATATACATTGCTTAATTGATTGCAATTATAATAAGCTTAAGATATCAGGTTACTTTCCATGACAACGTCTTTTGTTATTTGTATAATACTGCTGTTCACTCATTTTAGGACAGGTAAGTATGGGAAGCTATAAGCTTCATTAATAACAACAACATTTGTTCCGTGCATTTTATTTCATACAATTAATAAGGGTAATAACTATAAGAAGTAGGGTTATATTCTATAAATAATATTGTATGTAGGGTTTCGAGATTTCTCGGTCTCCAGTTTTAATAAAAACAAAAATAAACATTCGGATAACAGTCACTAAAAAGAAAATCTAACAACTAATGTTCTCATGTTGCTACAAACCAAGCGTGACAAACACACATGCGTTTGTCGATTATTACTTACGAAACATACGACATGCAAAACATCGATACACGAACGTCAACGAACTTAAGAAAAAACAAAAAGATTCAGTGATTAACTACGTAGTTATCCAATCCCATATTAACACCATCCAGTGACTTGATATCACGTGAGATTGTGCTATGCTCCAGGCTGGGTGTTTCTGGGAATACTTTAATACTTTTTGCTGCCATTTATGATGGCGTGTGCAGATAGTTACTACATCTATACTAGATATACCCAGTAGTTGCTAGCTAAGTATTAGGTTTACCCAGCTAAAGCGTCGGTCCAGAGCTCAGTTAGAGGACGTTCCGACAGCTCAGGAATGACGACGTCGAGGTCAATGGGTGCGAAGTACTGCAGGGCGTGGCTGGACAATAATAAAAATGAGATTTTTCATTTGAAGTGGATAAGAAACAACTATGACAACTATGTTATACCCTGACGAGGGATATTCGGGATAGATTCGATTTAAACACAGATATGTTCGTAGTGATGCAAGAAGAAGCATCAGGGAGACTATTAACCATTAAAGTTCTAGTTCAGCTCACAGAAAATCATATTTGCATAGACTCACTTCGGAGAAAATTGATGTTTTTATCGGAATTCATCAATGCTTACACAGTTACATACTCCACCGTAGATTAGACCTCTGTTGCGTTTTGGAAAAAAAAACGGTCTTCACGCCAATGGTAGTGATGTCAGATATTCTCTTCATACAGTGGCCACCGAGTCTTGCGGATTCCTATTATACTGAATCCAGAATCTTGGCTGTCATGCTATCACATGAATTTGCAATAGAATAGAATTTTACGGACAAAAGAGTTAGGCTAAGAAGCGATGCAAATAGATATTCAACACATTTATGCCACTAGTAGTAAGTTTTTAGATTAATAAGGACTTATGTGAGTTATACGAGTAACAGAGGCACAACTTTCTGTTGTACGGTAGTTAAAGTGTATGTAAGGAAGAAACAATGTATAATTGTGTGTGAAAAGTCAAGGTAACTACGCTCGAGCGTCTATGTTAAAACGGTGTTAAGACAATTTTTCAAATTTTTAATGGTCTAATTTCAAATTTTTCACTTCTAAATTGGATTTCCCAATGGTCCTTCCAAACTGTCCAACTTTCAATCTGTTTACTAAACAAAATGTCCAGTTTTTATAAAACCGACCCACTTCAATGCAAACTTGAACCGTTGTCATAAAATGTTTAGTTTTCAAAATGTCCAAAGAACAAAATGTTTGTCCTGAAAAAAACGGACCTGGAGAATAGTTAAACTTCGAACTATTTCAATATGGGATAAAACTCACTAATCAGGTTCAGTCGCATCAGCAGGAGCTGGAGAGTAGGCTTCGTAGATACGCCCATCATCTACTCCGTGAGTAGAATAAGCATTGAATTTAGTGATCTGTTTGGTAAAATAGAGCAAAATTAATATCATTCTTGACAACAATAAGTTTTGGGAAGCTTGGTAAAATAGAGCAAAATTAATAACATTCTTGACAACAATAAGTTTTAGGAAACTTGGCAAAATAAAACTGAATGCCGGAGCCTCCTCTCTTGGAATGTGCTTCTTAATCCGTTAAATGCCAACTAAGTATCAAGTTAGAGCAATATCAACGAAAATTTATCGATAATTATAATCATTGAAAGTCCTATCGGAGGAATGCGTTGCACTAAGGCATGATAGATACCCTAAAATTTGTCACATGGGAGAGTGTGATTCAAACCCATGGCCTATTCAATTTGCGACACTTACAGGTTATATACGTAAGCATATAACATGATGTCGGTGATGACTTTGTTTTTATCTAAAATGTACATCAGAGCGTTGTGTTGTATGCGTATCGTTGATAATTTTAGATACAGGCATCAGTTGCTGCCTTTAAGTATTGAAAAATTACCAAATATTGCAAAAATGCATCTTGTGCAATCCTTCGTACCCTATCTTAGTGTACTATATGAGTCTATGATGTGTGTTGCCAAAAGCATAAACGATATAGCTACTACAGTATATTTTAAATAAGTTCCATAGGCATTAAATAAAATCCAACTTGTCATGCAACGTAATAACAATGGGAATTTTTGTCAATGGTATACCCTCAGGTAGTACCGAGTAGTACTCACCATGGGGGGCAGGTACTCAGTGGACAGGGTCAGCTCAGTAGTCCAGGACGCCTCCCCCACAGGGTTCATACCAATGGTGTAGTTGACGGCCTCCACAGGCAGGGAGAAACGCACGTTGTTTCTTTCCCCGTCAAACAGCAGCACGCAGAACAAACCGTCGCTGCAATGTCAATACATTTCAAGTACGGTGTGAAGGGTCATTACTAACATCTGCCTTACCAATTTAACTTATTTTCAAGTTTTTTTTAATATATGTTTTACATTATTTCCAGCTCACTGTGGAGAACTGAAAGCGAGTGCTGATTTGATGGTAGTTTAGTATCTACCTTGAGTGGTAGGAGGTTACGTATCAGTAGATTGTGTGCTCGGTTGTTGATGAAAGTGGTTGTTTTGTACAGATTTGTACATACAGCTTGTTTTTTATTTTACGTCTTTTTCTCCTTTGGGGGTTTGATCTGTTTTTGTTCTCTTCACTTTAATGCAAACTAAAGAGTGATAAAGGGTTACATACAGTGTCTGTTCGGTTGTTGAAGAAAGTGGTTGTTTTGTTTAGATCTATACATCCCGCTTGTTTTTTATTGTCCTTTCTCTCTTTGTCTTTTGGTAGTTTAGTCTGTTTTTGTTCTCCTTATTTCAAGGCAAACTAAAGAGAATCACTGGAGTTTTGATGTTGCTACACTGGGTAGTTAATAGTTGATGGATGATTCTATTTCTCGTAGGAAGATATTGTTTATATGTTGAAATAAGCGATTTATGTACAAACTTCAAAGACTATTTAACCGTTTACTACCGAAAAAGGACAGCTCAGGTAAGTCTTGTAGGTAAAGGCACTTGCTGTACTGGATAACTACCAACTTAACGGGATAAATTTTTTCCGTCCTTTACAAATGATATCTTAGCAAGGTATCCATGTTTTTTCTTGGTGCAAACAAACAGCTGTTTGTAACGATGAAAGGAATGTGTTTATTAGCGAGAAACACAAAATCATAAGTAAACGTAACGTAACAGTCATTTAATTTTAGTGAGCCAAAATCACCACTAATTGATATATTTAATTTTGCCTCATAAAGCGATGGATGAAGACGATGAATGTGAGTTGCATGCTAACCGCATTTCTCGAGTCACTGTCAACATATTTTTTTGTTTGAGGTTGCTTTGTTGATTAGAAAATATTACTTTTATAATGGCTGGTACACACGCTAGTCAAATGAAGGAGTTGCATCACCTCCGCGTCCGAATGCGTTGCTCGTATATTATATTTAGGCAATATATACACATATACACACAATAAATTTAAATTAGAATTCCTTCAACATTGAAGTGATATCCAGAACTTAACGAAGGCACTTGATGTGCGAACTGTGCTGACGGCGAAAATTTTTACGCCTTTTTTTTTATTAAACTCAAAGCTGTGTTTGCGAGGGCTCAACAACACGTTCGAAAGATTAGCTAACGAAACTCGTTCTTTTGACTAACGTGTGTACCAGCCATTAACCAGCCATTGGACTTATTTGATGTCTTGTGTGGGGAGTCAAGAATTGTATAGCCTACGTATACACAAGCATTCACTTGAGTTACTTCTAGACGTCGATTAATCATTATGAGAATCACTAGTGGACCCGTGCGTGAAAAATCACGCAATAACCTATACGTTTGCATAAGGCCTCTAGGCCGGTGCGGAATCTCCTCTTCTCTTATTTGCTTCTTAATTTTCTTCTTTTCTTCATTGATCCATTGTCGTGCTGTCATCCTAAGGTCTTCTATATAGACAGGCAGAAGTAACATCTTGACTAAAAACTCAAACAAACTTAAACAAAATAGTAGCTTATATGCACTGTGTTTGCTCCGTAGCAAGGATACCGTTGATACCGTCTTTCCACCTCAAATATCTGCTTCATTTGAGGTGCTCAAATTTTGACCTATAAAGAAAAAACTGCTTCGTCAGAGGAAAACAGTAAGCTAGAAGAAATAATTGTCTACTGCCCGGGAAAACTTATGTTTCGTCGGTTTCGTTGACAATTGAATCAAAGTGGGAAGAATAGCTCATGCAACGAAATCATCTGTGGGAAGAAACTAGGAATCAAGAAGCATGAGAGTGCCAACGGAAGATTTAGATATCTTCAGTGCTACGATTTCCACTTCGGCAATGCAAGAAGTGCATTCAGACATGAGGTCGCCCGATACTTTGCCGTAGATTCGACGTATGGAGAAGCTAATACTCGTACAAATCAGACTAAGCCTGCGATGTCTTCATTGTTGGAA
>LQNS02278097.1:7216218-7255338 GCA_001587735.2 Parhyale hawaiensis
AACTTTCAGTGGCTACGCAGATGCATTATTCTATAGAGTATTACTACTTTACCAAATACTTGTAATATAAAATGTGTTTGTGTGTAATAAACCTATCAAACCTATCAAACCTATCTTTTTTCGTAATTTCTTCAAAAAACTCAATCGAAAGTATCAGCTGTATATTGGAGGCGTCATATGTATGAGTGAGTGCTAAAACTAAATGAAAAGTGTGCTGATTTCGTAATTATTTCTTGCATTTATACCAGCAATGGTATTAAATTTATTTCAGTAGACGCTCAAAACTTTTCATTTGATCTGGCAGACGTAATTATTAGGGTGGAATGTTAACACGTAACGTGTTCCAAACGAAATTTCATTGGACATAAATGCATAGATTTTTATTTTTATAGTCTTTTCGTACGAAATACATCTAACGAAATTGTTCTCAAAAACCTATGGTCTTATAGCTTTTTGCTTTCATGATTGTAGTTAATATTCATGACATTACCCAAGTTCATACGTGAAATCTAATTATTTACCCATATCATCCAATTGATTTATTTATATAATCAATACAAATCACAATTGAGAAACAAGTACCAAAGTAATATCTAGTTTGTCACCTCAACATGTAACGTAATGAACCGTGAATATATTAATTATAGCTAAAAAAACACATTTGTAATATTATACAGCAACTATAAGTTCAAGGACGGGAATTGAACTTAGTCTTTGTTTATATCATACCACTTCATCCAACGGTAGCAGTTGATGAAAGTCTTCGTTTTAGGTGCACGAATTATCTACAAAATGTATGCCTTAGTTTGAAGCACAATAATTGAAAATTTCGTACTCATCAGGTACCGTGGACATAAGAAGCGGGTGAAGCAGTAGCTTTACCTGTGTGGCGGACGCTGGAACATACAGTATATGTGCCTTACAATATTGCACCACCGACTTATAGATGAGTCCTGTTACTGATTAATGTATAAAACAACAATAAAATGAACTCTAATAGAAGTAAGGGATCTCAAAAAGAAGCCCGAATCTTTAAAGTGACGCAAGGAATGTTTAAGATAACACTAAAAGATTGATTTGTTATATAATATGCCATTTCATTTTGAAAAATTGTGTGTATCATATGTTATGCACTGTAATTGCTGACACAACGAATACAAAATATCTGGGACCTCTTTCCATGTTAGCAATGAAGATACGAAATTAAACAACTAAGTTTGTTTTGTGACAGGAAAATAATGATGTCAGCAAATAGTGGTTGTAAGACATGATTAGGATTCGGTTAGCCAGACGAACACTATCGCCATTTGTAGTATCTTTAGTTTTACTGGCATGTAACTAGATATTATCGACAGACTCTGCCGTACCTATTATCTTTCAACCGTTCCGTGTCTGTTCACTTTCAAATAGCGTCATTCATACAAACACTAATGTTTAATATAGCCGACGGAGAGGTAAATACATTTACCCACTTATGTACAAGTAAACGTTTATTTCTCTCAAGAATAATATCACTGGTATAATCCAGAAAACTAGGCAGCATGTGTTGGAAATGAGACCAGTAGATGCTAATAAGACAGCGATCACTATGTCCAGCGTGACGCGGTACTGACGGTGTGATGGAAATAATGGTAAGTGCACATATTCTCCGTACTCGTTTTACTGCATTTGTGTTGCCTTAGCATACAGTCGAAAGGAGACTAAAACATTATGGAGATCAGACACAGACGCTAAACTTGCCAAGGTACAGTTACCAAAGTTGTTAGAAACCAGGCTTGTCAGATACCAAACTTGTCAGATACTAAACTTGTCACTTACCGACTTAAAAAAAACACATACCAAACATGTCCAAGGATAAAACAAGCTTGTTCTTTTTTTTTAAAGAAGAAGAGTGCGAGCATGTTCAAATGGTATGAGTATCGGTTCAGTTAAATCATTCCAAGTCATTTATCGTCGGCAACGGCTACTACCATTCCGAAGCTACGGATAGTAATCCATCAAGGGCCATAAACAGATTCATAAAATTCAATCCCAGGAGGCCGTAACACGATCCCAAGTTCAGCATGAATTAATAAAAAAAAACATGTTTCGTGGCGTAAGCACAGTGCCCGCGTGGGAAGGGGCTGAAAGTGCCGAGTCAGCGGTTTTGTCATATTTCACATCAAGGACAACCCACTTGACTGCTGCAAAAAATTGTAAAGATAGCTCAATGCTTCCCAGTAGTTTTTGGATGGAAGGACAAACTGAAAATAAACACTTAGCTATAGAACAAAACATAACCTCTCGCACTTCATTCACAGATGATCAGAAAAAGATTCAAGGCGATACTGAAGACCAAAAAACTACAAAAAATACCTTGTAACACAATCTCTCGATGCGACGCTTGGGAAGCATTCGCTGCAGTCAGTATAGGATAGTAGGTATGTGGCAGCGAGAGCGTAACTCATGGCACGTTATATGTTTTCGACGACGCTTTACTTGTTAAATTAACTATGCTGCCAGGAGCTAATAACTTGCAGCCCCATTAAAAAAAATATGACAATGACGTCATCTAAGATATCTAAAAAAGCGGTAAATTTTCCTTTGAAATAAGAAACAGTAAATAATTTATTATTTTTTTTTTTAGAAATGAGTTCGAACTTATAATTTAGAGCCAGAAATGGGAAGTTAGCAACCAGTGGGTTAACTGCCGAATATGGCCTAATTTACTGAGATGCTGGCCTCTTTCGCTTACTTGAATGGAATTTTGGACTGTGCTGGAGTAATTTCGTATGATATTGGCCTTTAATGGGTTCATTTGCTTCAATTTCAACTATCACATTGGGTAAAATCTACTGATATTTCAGAGCTATACTTCAAGGTCTGCACAATAAATACAATACATACATATGCACTCCTGGGGCTAAGTCCTCCCCCCCTCCCTTATCTCTCAATGCTAGGGAAGCTATAACAAGTAAAAAGCTTCCCAGCCCACTGTAACTGCTCAAAAGTCAGAGGTCCTCCTGGAGCCAATCATATTCGGGCAACTAAATATTATACACTGCATATGCCTATGTATCATTCTTATCAACTTATCTACTTGTGTACCTACCTACTTGTGTTTCATTGGTAGGTTTGGATCAAATGCTTCGTGTGACAAAATGATAACAAGAATGTACGTACCATTTATTATTATAAAATTACACGCATGTACGATATCAGTTTTACTATAACATTATGCAGATGCAGGCACTTGCGGCCAGTTGCAGCCTCATAACAGAGGGAAAAACCGACACTCTGCATAGTCGGTACTAAATTTATTTGAGTACATATCTCTAGTATTAATTAAAGCATTTAATGCAGTTACTTTGTTGTCCAGACGCGAAGATGCAAATGGTACGCAGCTTTAACGGCCGCGCTACTACTGCCAAGCTTGTACATACTGTGCTACAGCTCTCTGGGTGAGTGTTATATTACTTTGCAAGTGACAGTATCAAATGGTATTTTTCAATATTAATATAAAAAAGATGCAATGGTCTGCATCTTGTGAAATAGCAGCAACAAAACCTGGGCTATGGAATTAACCCAGTAAAGCTTTTCTACAAACTGTGCACTGCTATCTATAGAGGACGTGTCAACTAAACAATGTTGTAGACACGAGATCCAGAACTTTATTTGCATTGTTTTTTCGCTAAATTGTTGCCTTTCACTAATTTCCTTGACTTAGCTTCGGCTTCATATATTTTTGCCCTAGTTTAGTGAGTTTAGGTCACATTTACTTATTTTCATAAATTTGGCAAGTCTCTATTATTCATATTTCAGTGTTCTTATTACATATTTTGGCTAGTCTAACGTTAAATTTGAGTATTTTCGCTAATTTAGGTGGCTTAATGTTAAAATTTTCACCATGGTTATTGACTAGGTTAGTTTTGGGTGAAATGTTAATCCTATTCTCTAAATTGAGCTCATTAGAGTAAATTTAAGCATTTCACTACTTTTACCTACGATTAAATTCTGTCGTTTTCATTTAAATGGCTGCGCTGTCTCTCAGAGCTTTGGAAGTCTGTCGTCTAATTCCTCAGTAAAAAGTTAAAGTCAACTTGACCGCACCCTCAAATGGGAAACCCACGCGCACTGGTTTGTGCTGCTGGCATAGATCCACTGGTCCAAGAGGAGTACTGCGGCTGCAGTCGACCACGGGTCATCAAGAATTATGGCGCCAATTTGACGGAATGTTGAAATGACCCCTGCGGCTCCCCAGACCCTGATCTCTGAAGAGGCAAGTGCCACCACGGGGCTCTGCACCCTCGCCTGTCGAGTCAGCACACCTAGATCAGCAAACAGCTCGCGTGCTAGGGTTGGTCTCGAACCCGCAATATAAGGAGTGTGAGCTGGGAACGCTGGCAGGGCTGGTAGCGAGGGCAAATTTAAATCGATCACAATCAGCACTTGCATCCAACCTACTGTTACACAAACTGGGTATATTTTATCTCGTGCTGCCTAATGTCTGTGGAAAGTTGTTGTCGTATCAGTGTTGTTAATTTTCTAAAAGACAAAACTTTTATCACTACCAGATTCATAAATATTATTTGGGTCCATTAGTACAGTGCAAGTTTTATTGTGCAGTGCGATTCATATAGTCTACTAATACCGGGCTCATTCGTACAACTTTCAGCGCCGTTATCAGCATAGAGCCAACTTAGCTAATCCAATTACGATGCCGTGGTATTTCTTCAGCTTGCTTGCTCATAATTAAACTGTCCGAAAAGTTTCTGATAATTGCTGCCCCCTGCAATTTCCATACTTTAGCAAGTGCCAACGGTCCCTCTTGTTAGGTGAGTGACAACAACTCTGCGCCGAATGCGTGGGTCCCGGTTCGAGTCCCGGACACTGACATCGCTGGATCGTATTTACGCTGCGTGTAACACCCAGGCATCGAGAGACGATGGGAAGTACGGCGAGGGATTGTCAAACTGATTCTCAGCGCTGATTACTTTCTCCTGCTTTTCACACTACCAGATTTAGATTATTCTAGAATTACGGCAAAAGAAAATTTTGTTAGGTGTATTCATTCATGGGAGATAATACATTATCATTATCCTAATTTTTGACCGTCTCTCCTAATTTTGACCGCATTCAGATTTGTAAAGATTTGTAAATAATCATTTTCAGCGCCATGTTTACATTTCAAGTTGCATAGTCACGTCACGACAAGCAATGTAATCGGATTGGTTGAGTTTGCTCTATGGCGAGAGCCCCGATAAATGTCGAGTGAACTTAGAGCTTAAAACGCTATAGTAGCGCCGCTCTCTAACTTCCTACTTGTGCTGTTATAGGCACACTGTTCAGGTAGTCCATTATGTAAGAAAATTCGCACAACTAAAAGGAAAAAAGCTTACATTGACAATCACAAGCTTTAAAGAGAAAGGGGAAAATTGTAATGCTTGAACTACAAAACTAATAGTGAAATGAGAAAAAAAGCAAACTTCGAAGCTTCTGTCGCTTGGTAGTGAAACGCAAATACGTTGGGGAAAGTCCTAAAGACCTGCGCGTGGTAGGGTTACTGCTGCACAGCTACACAGTAGAAACGAACCTTCGAACAAGCCTCACCAACCGGGACTTTATACAGGCTTTCAAAATAAAGATTTTAGTGTTATCTCTTGATTTAATTTTGAAAATATACTAGATAGTTGAAAAGGAAGAAATAGTATAGTTTCAAGATGAGCGTAATATTATGTACGAGAAGCGATCGTGAAAAATTTATGACTGGCTTCTCAGTTCTCTTGGCAATTAGCGGAAACTGTTCGGTTACTTGGAGCGAGATAACAGGAGCTGCGTAACTTAACCCTTTACTCATCCGAAGGTCATTCCTTAGCTTTGGATAGGCCTCGTTTTAGACGTGAATCGCAATCCGATTACAATTGAGAAGGCCAAAACCTGAATTCTGAGTCATGAGTTATTTTAGATGAAGAAAAAATTGTAAGAAAAAAATTACATTGAGGGAAATTTCTTTGTTAGGAAAGAAATATTTGCTAACGCATGCCGAATATGTTTACTTTGCAGATTTTCCCCTCATCGCAGAGGTGGAAACCCAAAAATACAGCTCACTGAAAGCGAAGGTGAGCAAACAAAGCCTTTGAAATCGGAAAATAGAAGACATTTCACAATGCAGCTTCTCTATTCAACTAGCAACAACCTAATGTCTGATGCTCCTACTGAGTGCTCCATGGAAGCTGTTAAAAATACTCTATATTGAGTCAATCACTGGACTTGGTAGACGCCATTTGCTTGATATAATTCCTGAGATTTTCTTCTAAACTTGCAGTGCGATTCTTCGATCCCTAATAGCCCGCAAAGTTTTTAATGTAGGTGAGTTCTGGGTGAAGAACGTTTAGGTGTTGAGAGAGCAGTACTGGCTTTGACTGGCTCTTGTAGTTATTTTAAAATTTTCAACACACGAATGATAGACGTTCCTTGGACCTAATCCACATTGGAGCTCTCGAATGAATGTAAACCTTTTGATACCTGGAGTGTGCATAACTGTTCCTAGCATTAGCCCTAATTATAACGTCTTGAAATTTAACTTAGCTGTACACCTTAACTGGGAAATCCAAGTGCACTGGTTAGCGTTGCAGCGAAATGCTGCTGGGCCCCAGAGGAGTGCACGGCTGCAGTCGATCAGAGGTCATCAGAACTGTGGTGCCAGAGTAGGAAGGGCCGTGTGACAACGGCGAACTCCCGACCGTTTCAGTTTCTGGTTAGAGTCAAGACTCTCGCAATAGCGTTGAAACACCAGAATGCTGAAGCAGCAAGCCAAGCTTCACAAAAATTCCCAGCCGGTGGTAAGCAGGAGATAAAGTATTAACGAAAGTAGCTAGAATAGAAAGGGTGGTGACGATCATGACTGTGAGTAGTTCGTGTCCTAATAATTATTTATACAAGTGATGTATGTTTCAGTCCTGGAGTGATACATTCTTCGAGCGCTTATCTGTAGCTGGTGATTATCTCCAGCTTGGTCCAGGGAGAACCAACACTTCCATTCCAGACATGCGGTACCGGAACAACATTTTACAGAAATTGAAAGTAAGTTGATAAAGATTAAAAATAGCCTCCATGCAACCAAGGGTTAAGACAAGCTAAATGAAATTGTTAATTCTTCTGAGAATGCCTAAGCATCAAAATGGTTCATCTATTTTTTAACACGTAACTATTGGGAAGTGTTGTACAAGGAGATGGGCGAAAATACTGCGATATACGCTGGGTACAAAACTACAGTTTCACCAGAAATCAGTGGGCAGTGATGAGCATTCAAACTTTTCACATATCCAGTCTGTGTACAGAACAATACAATGGTTGAATAAGTTTATGATCCTATTTTCTTAGAAAAAACTGTAACAGCAGATGTAATAGAAATGTTCACAAATTAAAACGGTACTTCAGCAAAATAATGTGAAGTTTGCTCGATATTTACCCCCCCGATACATACTAGTCAAAAGATAGTTATGTCAGAAGAAAAGATACATAATTAGGTGAGAAAGAGCGGTAATGACGCATCAATACTGCTAATAATCGAATACATGAGAGGCGGATATACCGTCAACGCTTCAAATGCTTCTTCGTCAGTTCTTTCTAGACTCCAGGATTCATTGCACTGTTTCCCTCCTATAATATTATATTGATGTATGGCGATTTGAAGGCATGAATGAATATTTGTATAATATAGAAGGCCGCTTTACCTATGTGTTGAATTTTTTACTTCCGCAGTATAAAAATTAAAAGGAAATCTCTTCACCGAAATAACTGAACTATCAATTTCTTATTTTCAGGCGAGTGACAGTTGTATATATCGATACCTGTAGCTTTCAGGATCTCCCCTACCCAAAAACCTTGAAAGAAATGATCTATTTTTAAAGTGTTGGCAGACACTGAAGTTAAGATTAATTCATTGCTACTTTTTGACTTACAGGAGGAAGTGAAGGCCGAGATTAAGCAGCTGGATACCAGGGACGCAAACGGCACTCTATTAAAACAACCTTCTCCGGCACAGGTAACCAGTGCTTCTAATGCCGGAGTCACACAAGACTTTCCAAGGAACAACATCATGCCAGGATGGGCAGCTCGCATGCCGTTCAAACCACCGTATCCATGTTACCGAGTTTAAATATATTTTCATTCGACGAGTACGTTGCTCATCCGCACTTCGCGTTGCTCGTGTGAATGCATACGTGTCCTCGGCATAAATTAATTATGCTCGAGTTCAACGAACTACTAAACGCAATTTGAAAACTCGTAATTATTGTAGTGAACAAGTTGCTACTTAATTGCTGAGAACTAAAATATTAAGGATCTGCTATAGTCTGTTGCTTATCAGTTCGGTGGTGCACCTCCGATTCGGTGTGGAAACTAAGCCTTCGAGGGTTGATTTGTTCAAAACTCGTCTGAACTTTCAGGCATTGATCCTTTTATGGGTTACCATTCAGACTTGCCGAAACTTAGCATTGCCTCGTAAAAGGGCGTTTTCAGGCTGCTCTAGGCAATCGCATTACTTCTTACAATTGCAACACCATTCAAAGTGCGAAAGACAAACATATATTAATGAATATATCAAGCTTCTTTCTGAAGTTTTTGAGACGTCAAGCTTCGAAGGCTCAATTTCGGCGCCTATTAGAACCCAACCTAGATTAGTTCAGTATAGGTTAAGCACGTATATATGACCCCAGATTCCCAGGTATGCCACTTTCAATGCAATTTATACTGGCGCCCGTTGAGGTAAGCAGCACATGAACTTATCAGCCGAGTCTCGTTTTGAGAGATTAAGTGAGTATTATTACAGTTCGTTGCAGTGCAGCGACAGCAGTGCTGTACAGGCAACGGTGTGATATGTGTATTCGCATTTTGCGCCATGGGTTTACAGTGTCCGTGCAGGGATGCGGGCTCGGTGGCAGTGCAGGTCGGAGTGCTGTCACCCGACTGTGGGCTATTCTACGGGTTGTGGGTTTCCACGAGGACTCTAAGTCTTTCAGGACAGATCTTGAGAATAATTGTAAATGGAGGTTGGGAGTCAATACCTTCAAGGAGCACCTGCAGTTGCTTTTATTTACTCACTGTTCTCTTGTGGCGCTCAGTAGTTAAGGTCGCTGCCTCGCTCATTATAAGGAGAGCGGACATTCGATCCCAAGCCAGGGAAAAACTGTAGCGGCGGCATTTACCTGCAGCACGAAGAAGTGTACGAGGGTTTTCTATTAGGAGTAAACCGTCCACGTGACTTTACCGTTACCTGTGCCTTTGCAGATTTGGACAGTTCTAGCGTAGAATTCGAGTTCTATGCATTCGTAAATGATCGTCTGTCAGCGTTGTTATTACGAACGTGTTCTCTTGTGAATGGATCTTGACATTTCTAGTGTGGAAGTGAGTTTCTTTCTTTACATTGTTTCCCTGTTTTAGCAGCCATGTTGTCGTCGTCAACTCATTAATTCTCTGTGTGCGTGGATTTTTACGGTTACAACACAGTTTTGTTCCCAAGAAACAACAGACCAGGTTAATGTCATGGCGCTCTGTGCCTGTAAATCTTCATAAGTAGCACAATGTACTCTCGCTTCCAGGCAACGTTTCGTCAATGAACCACAGGCTGTATTGATATTACCAGGGTACAGTAATTCAACTGGTATAATTTTATTGATAAATATAAACTCGAGGTTTTTTATTTTCAGATCCTGATAGTAACAACATGGCGGTCGGGTTCTACGTTCACGGAGCAGCTCATCGACACGCACCCGGCGGTGTTCGACGTGTTCGAACCTCTGGTGTACCTCGGCAATAACCGCGTCCCCGCAGAAGGCGAAAATTCTTCTGATGCCGTTCAATTTATTGAAGATATTCTGCACTGTAATTATAGGTAAGGTGCTTGGCTAAGGGTATGTTCGATTGAGAGCCGAAATTAGGCCTTCGAGACTTCAGTTGTTCGGAATTTCGGACAGAAGCTTTGGATTTGTCACTTGAAACGTGTTGGAAGTGCTAATAGCAATGCGATTACGATGAGCCTGCTCAAAACTTCATTGCGTTTCTTAAAGTTTCAAGCCTAGCCGATTAAAGGTCAGCGTCTGAAGCTCAATTCATCTGGTCGAAACCAACGCACCTGCTTGAAGTTTTCGAAGAAGTCAAGCTTCAAAGGCATATTTTTGGCGTCTAATTTGATACGCCCTATGTTATACATATATCAGCTGCCAAATGATATTTGCAACCTTAGTAATAAGCCTATAGACAGCGAACTCTTTTTCTTAATTTACTTATCAAAGAACTAGGAAAAAAATATACTGTATACAGCCACTAGACCATCTGTGAACAATGTTCTTGGTAGGGGGAATTATTTTCTTTGGTTCTCAGAACAGAATGACATTCATTGAACCCTTTGGTTAATAATATCTTCAAGAGATGAGATCTCGCAGTGTAATGAATGTCTTCCATAGGAGAATCATACACGTTAGTTCATGCAGTTAAACTAGTGGAAAGTAAGCAATTATATAAAACTGCGATAGCTTGACTGTGCACAGGGTGCAGTTCTTCGGTATATAGGCAGCTTTAACATGAACATTGTTGTCGATGTGGAAACTCACAGACTGCAGTGTGGGGTAAAATTTAGAAATGAGTTAGAAGTTGAGAACTGCTGGAGGATAAACTTTAACTATCACGCGACAACACTGTTATAGGTGTTGAGCCCAAACAGAGATTGCCTGAGGGACGTGGGCACACAATTGAAAACTGACACTGTTGCCTATACATGCTTGATTAGCGGTGCGAGTCACCCAGCTTGAGACAAAATGAAACAGTGGAAAATAAATTTTTGGTATAAGCGGTTCTACGGATAGCCGGCGAGCGAGTAGTGCCATGCGAACCTCGTATTTGGTATGTCCGCTCTAGTAATAGACCGCCCTAGTACTTGGTTCGCCCTATTACTTGGTTCGTCCTAGTAGTTGGTCCGTTCTGATAGTTCAACAGCTCTAATAGTAGGTCCGTTCTATAATAGCTGGACCGTCGTATAAGTTGGTTCGTTCCAGTACCCACACCATTGACAAATGAACGTGTTTATTTGTCCGTGACTTGGACCGTCCTAGTAGTTGGACCTTTCTAGCAGTTGGTCTGTCTGTTCTAGCAGTTAGACCGTCCTACTAATTGGTTCATCCGAGTATAGTGAGATCGATCTAATATATAGTTGGAGCGTTCTCGTAGTTTGATCGACGGTAACAACAGCATCGTGGGGGCGAATTCGCCCGACGAACCATAGCATCATGGCGGTCAAACTAAATTTTTCCTCCTTCCTGTCAAGTATAGAAATAAATACATTCACAGATCCCGCTAGCAGCCGTCAAGTATGATACGTCATTGTGCATGTGGTTTTACACACCATGACGTCACATTTTGTAATTTAGGCTTTGCTCAAAACAAACAATTTTCACAAATTTTCAGGTCTCCAATGGGCCCTAAACACGTTTCAAAAATGGCTATGGTAGTTTCAACTGGACCGAAGACTTTCGCGATAAATAAACTGATAATTTTTCAATTGATCATCAATTTTCATGTTCCTTAAATACCTGTCAGTATTGTAATTGCCTGCATTATTTGCAACATTGATTTCCAGTTGATCAGTTGTAATTTTATTCACGTGTTCGTACTGTCGATGGTCCAGAAAAACGTCTTAGGCAAGACTGCATATGTGCAATTGGACGCAAGACTGTCAGAATAAATAAACCGAGCTCTCGTTTATTTAGTTCCTTTAAATTTTCAGGTCAGCGATGGGTTCCAAATACGTCACAAGCGTCGTGCAAAGCAAAAAGAACAGATCCAGTTGGCTGGATGATTTGCTACGGAAATTCTGCAAAAAATACAGAACAAAAATTTGCAGCGACCTGGAATTTTGGTCCCAAGCTTGCGAATTTTTCCCATGGAGGCTTGTCAAAACGGTACGTCTGAGGTTGTCCTTCGTGGAGCAAATTTTCAAAAATCCTTTAAACTCAAATTTGCAAATTTTGTACCTGGTGCGCGACCCTCGAGCTGTGATGAACTCCAGAAGCCATCAACCCGCGAAGAAATGGTGTGTTCAACCGGATTGTTCATTGACTTCTTCACTGTGCGGCGATATGGCAAGTGACCTCGAAGCTTACCGGAAACTGAAGGATATATACCCAAATAACATACACTTAGTGCGGTATGAGGATCTCGTCACCGACTTGACATCTGAGGCAACGACTATCTTAGAGAGTATAGGACTCGGGCTAACAAAACCCATAGAAAAATTCATCGAGAAAGAAGTGAGAAAGGGAGAATCTGAGGCCAATAAGCATGTGATACACTGGGTACAGCAAATCAGTCCAACACTACTCTCTGAAGTACAACACAATTGTAAAGGTTCAATGAAAGAACTTGGATATAAAATCATTGCGAAACCGAGCAAAGATTTGTCAGTTAAAGATGTCATCGAACCGCTATATAAACATAAAGACTGAAGAAGCAGCCACTACATATAACATCAAAATGTATTGAATCATAGCTTGGTTAGTCGTTTAACTCAAGGTAGGCAATATGACAAACTCCGAACGAGACAGTTTTTGTCAGCCGCAGAAGCTGATCTATCTAGGTCAAACAAGGTGCGATATAGGTTTAAATTAAGATGGTGTATACTGTCCTAGCTTTGAATATGTTCGCTGTAAGAACGAAAAAAAAAAAAAAAAAAAACTGGAAAGAACCGTGGAATTTCCATGGCTCCCGCTAGTAACAAAAAATACGGAAAATTATTCTGTATCAGAGTAATAAATCAATCACTTCTCTGAAAAATTTTTATTGCTTCACGCAAAACGTTTTTTGTGCAAAGTACATGTGCACAGGTCCTATGTGTTCAGAGCTTCGGTGTGCTCAGAAAGTATTCATCTTTTTGTTGTATATAAGATATAATGTGTTCACTGTTCACTGATTGGTAAGTCCACTGTCCACTGATTGTGGACTAAGTTATCTATGTTTATTTGTTCTCCCGTGCTTCGATGGGAAATACATTCCTTGGCGTGTTCTAAGACCAATTTTTGTGTTCTATGCGCCCGATGCCGTCCACCATTCCATATCTCAGTATATATCGGCAAGACTACAGTTCTTGCTCTCTGTTTCTTGATCGTTTCAAGAAGGTTTGTTTACGGTAGAGTGCAGTACCTATCGACGATGGCTCAGGACTATGAATCCCCGATGACATTATGGCATGTGAAATACGGTGACCAAAGGGAGTTGTATGAGATGTCTAGTAGGATAGCGAAAAATCTCAGCGCCTAGGGTAGGATTAACATTATGACTGTTGAATAATTGTTATTTAGAACGGAGAGGCACCTTCATAACGTGTATAACATATGCTAAGCGTTCTTTTTACAATGAAGTGTATACTTTTTTATTAAAGAGAGAACTTTATAAATATCTGAAAATTTCTTCCTACTGCCCATTAAAATTTTGCGTCTGCTGCTTAGTGAGGAACCTGAAATGACGAGGTCTCTATGCAGCCAGGAGCAAACTTTAGTTGGGGCGAGAACACACGCAGGCTCGGAGAGTTCGGGCTCGCTGGATTAGGCGGTAGAAGACGATCTAAGCCAAACTCACCTGATTAAACTTGTCCGGAACTGCAGACAGGAACTGTGTCTTCGTCACTTTGAATCGTTTTACAAGTGTTAGATACGGCCCAATTATGTAGAGCCGCCTGAAATCTCCATGTTACGGAGTAAGGTTGAGCTTTTGGAATACTTACAGGTTGCTGATTAAGAGTCGACTCTTACAATTTAAAGCAAGGGGTTGAAGCCAGGGCAACTGTTTGCAGTTCTGTACAAGTTAAGTCAAGTGGGTTTGGTTTAGATCGACTTTGGCGACCCAACCGAACGTGTCGTTAGTCGCTGTTGATCCGTTGCTGGTCGGACACGAAAAGGATTAAGTTCATGAGCGGAGGTTCCGCTGCACTTGGGCCATGTTCTGTTGGGCATCAAATTAAGCCTTTGAAGTTTAACTTGTTCGAAACTTGATGTAAGTGCGCTGGCCTCGACCAATTGAAAGAGTTTCAGGCACTGACCCTCAATCGGTTACCTATAAGACTGTCAAAAACTCAATCTTGTTTCGTAAAATATAGTTTTGAGCAGGTTGAAGTTTAACTTAATGACGTTGCTTCTAACACTTGCAACAGGTTTCAAAGTAGCAAATCCAAAGCTCCAGTCGGAAGTTTTAGACAAGTCAAACCTCGGAGGATTAATGTTGGCGCCCAACCAAACATGTTATTACATATAAGCTTAGGTTAATACACTTAAGAGTTGAGACTAAACAGTTATTACTCAGAGGGCATAACGGCTTAGTCCATAGTTTCCTCGAAGAAAACTTTATGATCGCGGAATTTTTAATTTAAACTTAAATAAATATTTCTACAGAATTAAGACCCCGGAATACCAACTTCTCGATTGCAGAATAGCGAAAGTGTTTAAGGATCGCGCATCCAGCACTGACTATACAAAAAACTAGTGTCACATATAACGTATTTGTAGGGTCAATAGTAGTGTTTACTAATGCCGAAGTCACACTATGCGTTCACCCAGAGAATCTGATGCGAGGATGCGAGACTCGCAGGTTATTTGTGCTACCGTATCTATGATACAGTTTTTTAATATCCAACGAAACGGTACGCGAGCTGTTCATTTTAACAATCGGTTGGGCATACAAATACATAATGTGTGGCCTCGGCGTAACCAATCACAAGGAAGTACATCATTAACATACATTTATAGCTTATATTTCATCTATATTATTATAATTCTCTGATAATCTTGCATGTTTGCTTGCTTGTACGTCACCGTGCATACAATATTTGCTATAAGATATGAAGAGATTGGAGCGTTGAAGATTATATGACACTATATCCCTGGCAACGGCAATAGTGGGGCTGGAGTCCACCTGAGATCTGCTCCATAAACGTGTACTGTACGTTTAAATGTTAAGCTAATAGGAAAAATACAGCTAGACTGTGTTATATATGGTAAATACTTATCCCTGCTTACAGGCAGAGTGTCGAATGTTGCTCCTTTGAGAAACGAAGATGCCAATAAGTTCAATTTGCATTCCCCTCGGATTCCTTCAGGAGGAATTAAGCAGGGTGAGGTATTACTCCCGGAACGACCCTCGTGCGGGCCAGAAATTGTGGCTTATGATGGCCTGAATGCTTGACACGAGCATACTAATAAAATAAAAGAGCATCTCTTACGTTGCAATGTAAATATCCACTTTCCATTCGACACCCACAGTGTCCACCTTGGCTGGTGGACAACGCTACTCCTACGTAACTTTGTGTCTTATCAGAATGTAAAACAGAGACTGTTAATAACCCCCGATAAACTCAATAAGTGTGTGGTTGATCAAAGTTTTTATCGCTGTCTGTCAAAGCACAACGTTTCAGCCAGATTTCTTCATATGTGCAGCAGTTAGATATTTTATGATTGCCAGTATCATCGCTGCTTCGCACCCTTGACATCGTTGAGATATTGTTGAAAGGGAACTCACTTTAAGAAATCGTCACGTAAGGATGTAAAAGATTAACCCAAGGAGTTTTAATGGATTATTAACCCACCTTGGGTTAATTCAGTCGTCTGTCGTACTCAGGTGCTATTTTGCTACAAAGTCCCTTCTCCTACCGTATATACAAATATAGTCACTTTATATCACAGTTCACTTACTAATAAAGTTATGTCAGATTTGAGTGTTTGTAACAAGCCCCTGTAATGTTCAGAATTGTGACGTCACAACTGCCTCACGCCAGTGTGGATATACCAAAGATTCCTCGCTGCAACAATGGCGTGACGCAATTGTGACGTCACAATTCTGAAGGTTTGAAGGGCGTAGCGCACCACTCAGATCTCACACAACTATCTTCTGTAAATGAACTGTGCTTTATACGCGCTTGAGGATGATGTCCACCGACTAGTGAAAGAAATGACAGTTTCTAAACGAGTACAATTAATGAAGTATGCGCTCCATGCTGTTCAGGATACTCCATACAATATACTATTAGCTCAACTTTATTATCAAGATACAAATCTATCATCACAATAATTGGAATACAAGGCTATATAAAAAGTATTCAAAACGTAGATGTTGAGTTAGGCATCATGAAAGTATCAAAGTAAATAAATAGGCTATGTATGGCGATCTTTAGAGCTGTGTTGTAATCAGCGCGCTGTAACCCGAGGTAACCCAGTGTTTATGCCTCGAGTGTTGCCTTGCCTCCAAAAAAGCGTGTTACTGTAGCATTGAACAATCTGCCCTCAATGAAACACGCCAATGTTACGCGGTGTTACTCCTAGCTTGTTTTTACCCTGCGAAGACGGTCGGTTGCAAGCCCTGTCACTTTGTGTACTTATCAAGTCTCTCCACGTAAGCATTGAACAATAGAAGTTAGAACTATTACGTCTAGTGGCCTGCATGTGAAGTCGTATATTTCTTATGTATGCGTTTATTTATCACAAATAAAATAGATTATTTTTTTTCTATTTAACTGAGTGGTTAATTTTTTCGATTGCGTTTTCTATTGCCGGTGGGTTTGTTTACATCTCCAGATCTCACACCGTTGGTCCATAGACCGCAGCGGTACTTGACTCTTAGGTCCAAAAGTGGCCTCTGACGCTGTCGGCCAAAATGGGAATAATGGGATTTTCTCAAGAGCTATTATGAACATGTCCAGACACAGTCAAGCAGGCAAGCGCCCCAGCGCGTCCCCGCCGTGTCCAAGATACTTGGGTACCTTGGAATTTTTTTCTTCAGTATTAGATAGGAGGAAAAGAATAGCTCTTGAGAAAATCCCATTTTTCCGCTGTCGACTTTTGGCCGCCAGCGTCAGACCTAAGAGTCAAGTACTGTTGCGGTATATGGTCGGTCTATTAATTCTATACAAGAAAACTTACGATTGGTGTCATTGAGTAATTTCCCATGAATGAATTATCTGCTTGGACCTTTTAGGAATCTTTTTGAGGGACTGTGTCTTCATGACTACTCATAATCACAAATAAATAATCCGCTGTGATTTTATTTTTCGGGACTGTGCTGAGATCCTGTCTCTATTTCGAGTACTGTATGTAAACTAAACGGGTAACACCGGGTTACATCGCGTAACAACGCCAAATTTTCATTGCAACACAACTCTGCTGGGCTGTTATGGTCACGTGCACTGTAGATATAACTCGCTATATATATATATATATATATATATATATATATATATATATATNTGCCTCACGCCAGTGTGGAAATACCAAAGATTCCTCGCTGCAACAATGGCGTGACGCAATTGTGACGTCACAACTGCCTCACGCCAGTGTGGAAATACCAAAGATTCCTCGCTGCAACAATGGCGTGACGCAATTGTGACGTCACAATTCTGAAAGTTTCAAGGGCGTAGCGCACCACTTAGATCTCACACAACTATCTTCTGTAAATGAACTGTGCTTTATACGCGCTTGAGGATGATGTCCACTGACTAGTGAAGGAAATGACAGTTTCTTAACGAGTACATTTAATGAAGTATGCACTCCATGCTGTTCAGGATACTCCATACAATATACTATTAGCTCAACTTTATTATTAAGATACAAAATCTATCATCACAATAATTGGAATACACGTCTATATAAAAAGTAGTCAAAACGTAGCTGTGGAGTTAGGCATCATGAAAGTATCAAAGTAAATAAATATGTATGGCGATCTTTAGACCTGTGTTGTAATCAGCGCGCTGTAACCCGAGGTAACCCAGTGTTTATGCCTCGAGTGTTGCATTGCCTCCAAAAAAGCGTGTAGCATTGAACAATCTGCCCTCAATGAAACACGCCAGTGTTACGCGGTGTTACTCCTAGCTTGTTTTTACCCTGCGAAGACGGTCGGTTGCGAGTCCTGTCACTTTGTGTACTTATCAAGTCTCTCCACGTAAGCATTGAACAATAGAAGTTAGAACTATCACGTCTAGTGGCCTGCATGTCAAGTCGTATATTTCTTATGTATGCGTTTATTTATCACAAATAAAATAAATTATTTTTTTTTCTATTTAACTGAGTAGTTAAATTTTTCGATTGCGTTTTCTATTGCCGGTGGGTTTGTTTACATCTCCAGATCTCACACCGTTGGTCCATAGACTGCAGCAGTACTTGACTCTTTGGTCCAAAAGTGGCTTCTGACGCTGGCGGCCAAAATTGGAAAAATGGGATTTTCTCAAGAGCTATTATGAATATGTCCAGACACGGTCAAGCAGGCAAGCGCCCCAGCACGTCCCCGCCGTAACCAAGATACTTGAGTACCTTGGAATTTTTTCTTCAGTATTAGATAGGAAGAAAAGAATAGCTCTTGAGAAAATCCCATTTTTCCGCTGCCGACTTTTGGCCGCCAGCGTCAGATCAGGCCTAAGAGTCAAGTACTGTTGCCGTCTATTAATTCGATGCAAGAAAACTTACGATTGATGTCATTAAGTAATTTCCCATGGATGAATCATCTGCTTGGACCTTTTAGGAAACTTTTTAAGGGGCTGTGTCTTCATGACTACTCATAATCACAAATAAATAATCAGCTGTGACTTTATTATTCGGAACTGTGCTGAGATCCTGTCTCTATTTCGAGTATGTAAACTAAACGGGTAACACCGGGTTACATCACGTAACAACGCCAAATTTAGATTGCAACACAACTCTGCTGGGCTTTTATGGTCACGTGCACTGTAGATATAACTCGCTATATATATATATACATAGTGTTGTTCCGGCTTGTGAAGAGGGCGGCAACAAAGTCTCCACAGCAGTTGTCCGGTGGGCGGCACACCACCCGGACTTCACCTGAAGACCTTCCATGCCAAGCAGATACATATGTAGTAAGGCACTTAGGCGGGTTAAGCAGGTACGTGTCTAAGTAGGTGGGTTACCGTATAAGTACATAGATATGGGTAGATACGTAGTAGAGAGTTCACACGTCACTCGTATTAACGCGTTCATTCATCCACTCGTCCGAATATTTTGCATCGTCGTTGTCAGCACCACTTTGTGTACGCCACAAAAGTTATTAAAATGCTAACAGTGAAATCATCCTCTTTTGCAAGTGTTAGTGGGCAAGTTACGGGATGTTTCTTTAAATTTAAAGTGCAATAAAACTAAGGAAGCAGTGCACTTTTCCGGTATTTCTAGAGCACAGTAACACAGTCGGACCAGTGGATGAGCGAAGGTGAGATGGATGACGCGTGAACTCGGCCTACTATGCGTAGTTCAATTAGTTAAGATTATCCGAACTATGAGATTTACGCTCTCCAACCAGCTGACTTCAAAACTCGTAGAAGCTGACTTCCGCTCGTACCAAGACGAATAAAACTTAACTGTACATCACATCATACTCTGCCATCACAGTACTTAGTAATTAATAATTCAGAGCTTCTGGAGACTCAGTTAAGTTGGGGAACAGTTGCTATGGAACAGTTATTTCCTCCAAGATACTTATGAAATCAGTTGGACTACACTTGTAATTCTAAACCTGTGGTTCGTGGGACCCCAGCTATGGGGTTCGTTTAGATTGAAGGGGAACCACAATGGGTTGGTTGAAACGCAGTTTATGCCTACCGACATGAGTTAGTCAAGTGGCTATACAACTAACTTAGTGAATGGCAACACTCATTATAACTGCGTTGGGTCTGCCAAAGTTAACCCATCAACAGCAACGAGTTCCTCGCACAAATTTCACAGTTACAAAATTTCTTCTAAAAATATCCGATACCAAATAAAGCATCACAGCCTTTGGTGTACATTAGAAACACACATGGTTTATTGCAGTCTTGGGATGTCATCGTTTCAGCTTTGCCAAGATGAAAATCTGAAACTAGATTTAAGTTAGTACTATGAAGAGCGTTCTTTTCGTCGGATTTTGGCACTTTGTAAACGAACACAAGTTTCAGGGCGTATTCGATTGGGACGTGAAAGTCGATTTAAGCCAAACCTACTTGACTTAACTTGTCCGAAACTGCAGACAGGCGTCCAGACTTCGTCCCGTTTATTTACGTTTCATTCGTTGAGTCAGAATTAATCACCTGTGAGGTTTCTAAAAACTCAACATTACTTCGTATGATTGAGATTTCAGTCGCTTCAGCATAAGCGGGTCGCTTCTAACACCTGCAACACGATCCAATACGATGAAGCTTAAAGCTCCTGTCCACAGCTCGGACAAGTTAAGTCGAGTGGGCTTGGCTTAGCTCGACTTTTAGGTCCCAATCGAACACGCACTTAGATTGAGCAAATTTGGTCAAAACTGCAATCTGCTTCGAGTGCAGATTGAGCTCGATAATCTGAAAAGAAGTAGAAATTATAGTGCTCAATGCAAGCAAATATGGCTACTCTCTTAATTCATATCAAGTGTGATTTATTTTATATACGCTTTCTCATAGTTTTCTTCCGAAGTAAGTGAATAAAATATCTCAATCTCGGAGCCAAAGGCAAGTGAAAAAGGTCAAATTTCTTTTTTGTGTAGCGTTTGAATGGAATCTGCTAATTTTCTTATGCATGGTCTACACTCGCTCTAAGTTATAGTATTTGCAGAAAGCCTTCGATTGGGAAAAACCTAAGCTGTCCAAACTCCAATTTAAATCTAATTTCAGACTATAGTCAGAGCATATACGGCCCAGCCTAGACGACTTTAATTCATGTGAAATTCACTTGGCGGTCCAAGACCAAGGAGCTTTAATAGAGGAGGAGGGAGCCCTGTGGCCCATGCACAAATTCGCCAGCGAGTCAACCAGATCTTGTCTGGCTGTGAGACGCGTTCATGAATCTCATTGGTGGAAGTGACTGGGGAGCAGCGAGTTTTACGGGGGAGCAGCAGACAAACGGATGTACTGATGTACGATTGGTGCATACGGCGACTGGCTGTAGCCATAAGCGACTCTTTGCTGATACGCGATTGGTGCATACGGCGACTGGCTGCAGCCATAAGCGACTCTTGAGCTTCACGGACGAGACTCCTTGCTCCCTCCTCTCTATTGAAGCTCCTTGTCCACGACTTATAAAATTCACTGGTGAAATGTAAATAACATTTATACTATTAACATAGAACTCAGTAACTTGGGCATCAAAGATATTTCTTCCTGGCTATAGTTTACATTTTTCTCACATAGTTCATTATACAAACAAGTTTTGTTCTGGTCTCCCTCTTTTTTTCCCGGCTTGCTGTTTCCATGCTTTGTACTCATCCTTAATTGCATGGCGAATTAACGAATTACAGCTGCATATCCCTTATTTAATCTCTCTAGAAATACCGATGCTGTGACAAAGGAAACTTACGCTAACGTTCTGTGCATTGTATTTTCGTTCATTGCGCTGTCATGCCTTTTTGATTGCAGCGTGAAGTCCTTTGGGGCCAACTGGCATATATATCCGCAGCACGAACCAGTGCATGTTGATTGACCGAGTTGACTTTGTCTCTATCTTTAATGGTCTATCGAGGAGTCGAGTTGTCACAGAGACGAACAATTTTCAGGTTTTGAAGTTTTTCCTGCTTTCAGTGCAACTACTCTTGGCCAACACTACAAAATGATCTCTACTATCTACAGGGAAGGTTAGCTTCCCATTTTATCAGGTACAACGGAGTATGGCTAACTAGTACTGATTGACGCTCACCTAATTTTAAAGTGAAATAGTCTTGTAGAGTTGATATTCCCCTGCCAAAAAAGTTGAGATAACATTTGTACTTTATTTATTGACTTACATGAATGCAGAAATGACACTTATTTTCACTCATCATATTACAAAAAACATAGTTACCGATGATCGCTTACATTCATCAAATGCTCATTGATTGGTTCGACAGCATTTTCGACAGAAATGTTTTTTCCTCTTTGCTCAATAACTTTATATCCAAGTATTTTCATTGGATAATTGCACTTCTCTTGCACTTCGCGGAGTAATTCAGGCTTGATTTGCCGTGTCCAGTGGATTATGTGTTTGTCAGCGGCAGTTTTACCTTTTTTGACTTCTCTTGCAATGAATTTTTCAACTGGTTCTGTAAAATTCAGTCCTGCGCTCATCAGCATGTTTCTCGTTTCGGTTTCCAAGTTCCTCAAAAGGTCCTCGTACCTAATTAAGTGCATGTTTCTGGGGTACATGGTCTTCAATTTTTTGTAAGATTCGATGTCACCGGCCATGTCCCTACACAGCGCAGCTGGTGATGCGCAGTCGGGCTTCCTGCACCAGCTCGCAGACCCAGAAGCTTTTCTGGAGTTCATCACGGCTCGAGGGTCGCGAACAAGATACCAGACTTGTAAATTTGAGTTTTCTGGGTTTCTCAATACTTGTTCCACTGAAGACAACCTCAGGCGAACCGTTTTCACCAATCGCACTGGGAAAAACAAGCATGCGGCGGAGAAAAGGTCTGGGTCGGCGCACGCAGTCTTACCATATTTTGTGCAGAGTTTTATCATTGAAGAATCTAGTTGTCCGCAATACTCTCTCACCATGATATTGACGAACGCATGGCTTTCAACTGTCCTGAAAATATTTTAAAGATTAATTTCCCCTTTTGCATCGGCAAAACCTACATCATGCATGCAGGCTAACCACATCAATACTCCTCGATTTCAACAATTAATAATATGAAAAGTTAACTGAATATAATGAAAAATTTGGTGTTTACAGCTGCAGAATAATAAAGTTTCCTTTCTGAATAGCAGATTATACTGCCTTAGTCCTCCACAAAAGACACTATCAATCTACGATGAATTTAGTAACTCAACCTGCGTGCTACTATAATTTGCCAACACCGATGTGATGAAACAGCCCAGATGTATTTACTGTACTGTAGTATAAGCAACCTCATACCAAGTCCCTTTTGAAGTAATGCACTAATTTTTTAATGAGAAAAAATTCATTTGTGACCAGAAAATGGCCCGATACTAAGGCCGTCCATTGGAGATGGATCGAGGTAGTTGACGATGGCATAAGGCAACTTTTTTTCCATGTAGCTTCCAAGTAGGTACCTGCAGTATATCACAGCGTGCAGTAGGTAAGATCTTACGCAAGTAACTGAGGTTTACCCCTCAAAAGCTGCAATTGGTTCAGAACTGAAGCACCATAAACGATTAAGCCGGTAACATTGCAAAGAATCAGGTTTAAACTCGATAATAGCCTTAATTTTATCGAACACCAAGCGGGGCATCAATCAAGTGTCTGTGATAAGAAAACCAAATTAAAACTTCTCGAAATCTAGCACCAAAGCTGTCAGAAAATTCATATAACTTTCTATTAAATGTTTAATTAATATCGAGGAGTATTGTCGTAGTCACCTTCTTATATCGATTTGCATGTGTACGCACATATCAAAGCCTAATACATATACATGAATATCTAGCTCCTAAGTTTTCGGCACATACCATTATCGATACAAATGAAATTATATTAATCAGTACTATATAACGATTCACGGGGTGTTTTTATTTAGTTATTTATTAATATATTTACATCTTTTCTGTCACGCTCTATGTGAATAAGATAAGAAGAAATTAGACGGCAGACGATATCTATGATACGGTATTCCTAAAAAAAACCCGAGAGGAAAAAAGCCCCGGTAGGAAAAAGCCCCGATGAAAAAAAGCCACCCGGAAAAAAGCCTCGTTTTGTTTTGAAGCTTTATTTGGAAGATCAATTAATTTTTTTGAATGCAGCATATTTAGGTAGACTAAGCGCTATTGTGCTAAGCTAAATTTGACCTAGCATTTGCATGTGCGAACTTGGGATTCAAAAACCTCTGAACTGGGTTAGGTGACGTAAAGTTAGATTTAGTTNTGTTTTGAAGCTTTATTTGGGAGATCTATTAATTTTTTTGAATGCAGCATATTTAGGTAGACTAAGCGCTATTGTGCTAAGCTAAATTTGACCTAGCATTTGCATGTGCGAACTTGGGATTCAAAAACCTCTGAACTGGGTTAGGTGAGGTAAAGTTAGAATTAGTTAGGTGAGCTTAGATTAGGCACGCATAGGTTAGGTGAGCTTGCATTAGGTATGCTGAGCTCAGGTTAGTGAGGTTATTTAAGTTAGGGAGGTTAGGTTAGGCTATACGTAAAGGAGCCCAATTTTTACATTTTGGACTCGATCTCGGTCCAAAAATCGGGTTTGTCGGGTTAGGATTATCCAGGAAGCAAAGAGCGTAATGGGAGGACTCAAGGGAAATTAGCATCAAAAAGTGACGTCGTCAATGACGTCATTATCGACGAACGCTCCGGCTGAGCAGCCTCCGAGTATTTCATCATCTTTGCCCGAAAAATTATTATCAATTGCGAATTTCATCCATTAAGCATATAAATAAATTAAGAAAATATATACAAATTGAGCAATAAATGATTTATTATGATTATTATATTCAGAAGTTTAAGAAAAAAACTGACATATAGTATGACGATAGACACGTGGAACCTATCCACGAAGGTGTTCCCTCACAGGATCAACGCGCATTGGAAAAACAAGTTGAGAAAGAAGAGGAAACAAAGCTTGATGAAAGATCAGTGGGAGGAAATGATGGGAAAGATGCAAAGTGAGCACGAAAGACAGACGTCCCGAAAGCCTAGCTAATGGCTAAGGTCCCGCTAAGGGGTTCCCCTGGGGCGTTGCTCCCTATAACATAGGATGGGCAGTATATAATTATCAATAGAAAGCTACAGTGGAGGCCGGTGGAAAGTTTCTCAGAACTAAAGGCAAAATCAGGGCCGGTTAGATTTGGCCCCCGATTTATCTTCATTAAACTGAAGCCCTATTTACACTTCATATTTAATTAGAGTGCATTTCAGAAAACATATTTAAACATATCACTGTATCTGTTGACTTATTTCATGCGATCTCCCGCTCCTGACTGGCCAGCTACTGCAGAGTTGTATCCATACACAAAATACAGTAAAATGATTGTCGCCAACTACAGAAAGTTCGAGCAATAACTATTAATATGGTTTCTCTCGCGTCAAGAATAAAACACTGCTTACTTTTATGGTTAGGATTGGGAACTGAACATACGAAGGCCTGAGGTAAGACCCTCAAATACTTTGACTCGTCGATGTGACGTCATTAGGCTACATGCGGTCACGGCTAAGAGTTATTTTAGTCCCATTGAGTCCCCCCGTTACACTCTTTGCATCCTGGGCATCTAGGACAAAAATTGCTTGTATACGATAAGTTAGGTTATTACACTAGAATTCAAACCATTAGGCAAGGTTTAGGTGGGCGCGGCCTGGTTTTCTCTACATTGCAGTTATCAAAAACGTTCAGGTCAAGTTTGCTGAGGTTAGGTCAGGTTAGATGAAGTTAGGTTAGGTTGATTTAGGTTAGAACCTGGGTAAATGTAATGTTATGTCAGAATAGCAACAGGTTTCGTAAATGTGGTAAGATGACGCTACGTTCAATTAGAAAAGCTAGACTAGGTTAGGCTTAGTTTCATTAGGTTAGGGTAGGTTAATGCAGTATAGTGTAAATTAACCTACTTTAATAACTTACTTGAAAGTAACTAAGTTCGTGTTATAAATGTACATTAGGAGTTAGGCGGGGTTTTTTTCCTATCGGGGCTTTTTTCCGGGTGGCTTTTTCCCCCGGGGCTTTTTTCCTACCGGGGCTTTTTTCCTATACCGCTATGATACGGGAGTCGGTCTCGGGACTCCAGTTTAGAGCCTGAGTTCGCCTGCATGATCGTGTTTGGACCTGTTCAGAGGTGCTACGGAGATGCCACTTGACTGCACTGTATAATATGTATCCAATTTTTCAGGTTGAATACTGAATTTGAGAAGCCCTGTGAAGAGTAAAAAGCACAGGAGATAACAGGGTTTTTCCTGATGTACTAATTTTCTGCCGTTATTTACAATGACGGCCGTAGTGCTTAATAAATAATTATTACAAAAAATTGATGAAATTTGAACAAAATGAAAAAAAACATGCTTCTATAAACTGTGCAACCCTTAGTTTAACTGGCTCGCAACTTTGCTCACTACACTGAAGCTGAGCTTCTTCTAATTACACTGGATATTGATTGGTAGATAAGTGCATGTATGCACCTTTGTATGCAAGATTTTTTGAGTTGAAACGAAGAGAACTCCCGTATTTTGATTAGTATCGTGGCTTCTTTTTAAACGTTTCGATGGAAACACTAGACCGCCTCGTGGTATAAGACCAGCACCCGCTATGAGGTCAAATTCAACGCCGTCATTTTTTATGGCTAGCTTACTCTAGAGTTCTGGCATTTTTCACATCTAGGACACCCCACCTGACTTCCTGACATTGCTCAAAGAACCCAGTCGGAAATTTATAGACATTTATCGTCTGCCTGTGAGTAAATAGTGGAGGGTTTCCGATAATATAAGATAAATGCCTATAAATTTCCGATTGAGATTTACATTAACAGATATACTTATGTATATATTTATAAAATTAAATCCTAAAAGAAAACTTAATCACCACTCTTCGTGTCGCTCGCGAGTGATAGTAAGAGAAGCATTGTGATGTTGAGAGAGACGCCTCGAAACTATAAGTAAGATTGAGGTCATCTTCGTTTAAACGAAACTTGCATAGACATGCACTCACACATGCCTAAGCAATATATAAAACTCATGCATATATTAATCGTACCATACAATTAATTTAAAAGACTACTACATTTTTGTTAGTTATGTACTTCTCAATTTTTTTTGCATATTTCTAAAATTCATTTTTGCCTCACGTGACAAATTGCTCGACCGGTTTTACCCAATTCATGGAGTATTGTCAGCTGGACAAATGAAAAACAGTAAAAAAGCAGACCAAATGTTAAAAAAAATATATAGGATCCTGTAAGGTTATGTAATGGACATCAGAATTTATCACTGACGTAACTCACAATGAACTAACTGTTAGGAAGTGCCACTACGAAATTTAACAATTTGAGTGGCACATGCACCCCGATTCTTCAACCGGGGCATGCGTTGTCGAAAAAGTAGAGACTTTGATATATGTAACCTATTGTAATTGCACTCGTTGTGTAGTATTTGGCGCTGTCTATATAAAACTGTATTGTCAGATAGGTGATATGGGGCCAGATGCTGAAACAACTCATCACGTTACGTTTACAGTAACTGTACAGTTTCAGGCACAAGTGCAGAGATATAATGGCTGAAATTTTACCATAATTTTGTGAAAATCCGTATGAAGAAGAGATAAAATCAGAGCAGTGATATCGGTACTTCTTCACAAAAACTGTACAGTTTACTTTACAGTACTTTACGAGAAGTTTCAATATCCGCTCCTTAGCTTCTCTAATGTGGGTCTCAAGACCTCCAGCGGCAACGATGCTTTGACTGTCCACCGAAATTTGCAAATGAGGCTGATTGTAACTAGATCAAACTTTGATAAAATCTTTCCCAGGCAACAGAACGACCTCAAACAAAAAGTAAACGGTTTTCGGTGATGCCAGAAACGTGTTTCTCAGGAGGAAACACAAATTCGTATCTATATACCAAGTGTGGACGACGATAATGAAACGACCTAAAATAAATTTTGCAATTTACCGTTGGCCACTGCTAACACATGGGTGTTTCTTTCCTTGCGACTCCAAGAGCAGTTCATTTGTTGCTTCAAGTCGGTACGTTAAATGGAACAGATTTATCAATTCGCAATCAGTCTCATTTGCGAAGAGTGGACAGTCAAGGTATCGTGTGGTCCATGGTTTTACAAAAAGAAATATCTATCGAATTACCTGTACTCGCAGTGAAAATAATCCTGAAGTACTCGTGCGGCGTTTGCAGAATTTTGTTCGTTTGCAGGCATTCGGAAATTGCGAATGTAAATGAAGGGTTCGAAAGTGAGGAACACAGCGGGGTGCTGGGCTAATAGGCTCTCCGTGAAACTAGATCCAGACCTCCATGTTGAGACTATCAGGACCTGAGCAGGCAAAGTATTAACAAAGTAAGCAAATTAATTAAAAAACTCACTTGCCTGCTGACATGTTGCTTCAGGTATATTTACAAATTCATTATATTAACAATTGATTACATAAGGTTTTGTTTGTGGGTACATGATATCTCTAAAACTGAACAGCATCCGGCGTTTATGCTGATACGAACGTTTTGTTTCTTTCCCTGAAACGTTTTTTACCATACTTTTATTAACAGGCACCTACGGTACAGTAGTTTTTGTAAATTTTCTAAGTTTGAAAAATTGGTAGTATAGTATTATATGTCACCATGTTTACTATAAAACACTTCATTTTAAAAGAGCTGCAGCTGGTGTTGTCTGCTCACAACAGCTAGTTGATCTGAACGATTGAGTAACGCTTCAATGCCCTCCTTCATTTTTAAACGTTAGGAAACAGACTTCAAATACATTGGAACAGTAAAAAAATATTTTTCCTCAATGAATGTAGCCAATGAAGGTTTGGCAATTTTATTTAATTCTATAAGCCAATTTTTAATTCCAGCGCCTGTCACATCTTCTTCGTTGGACCTCTGCCACCAGTTTGTAGAATTACGCAATAATCACTACTTTTTAGGGCTCTCAGGGGCCCAAGTTGCCCCAGAAAATGGGAAACAACCCACGGCAGCACTATTGACTTGCTGTAACGTTTCCATGCTGTTGATTAGCTGCCCTACCGTAGATTCCATAGTCATTGACATAACTCGAAATATACTGTAACTCTGTAACTACGTTGGTTGTGGAGAAGAAATATAGGCGTTTCCCCTAAAACACCACGATTCTTTATAGTACTGTTACAGAAAACAGCACTTAGGATAGATGCAGCCATTTCCCCACCGAAATTCTCCGTCTACTCAATAATGAAGCTTTTCAGTTTTTTTTTTTTTTTTTTTTCAGTTCACTTGTTGCAAGGCAGAGAGCAAATACTGTACTATTACTGCCATTTATTACTTGATCAGTGAATTTTTACTTTAACTCACGTATGGTTTTTATGTTTTTTTTCTTGCTATTATCATGTTAATTGAGTCAATTTAAGACAGTTTATATGTATAACGTTTCCGTCGCCAATGCTTAGTTAATGAGACATATGAGTTTGAAGTTCATATTGGGGAGAAAATAGTCGGTGTCACTACAGGCCTGCTAGCGACCTAAAAGGAACATAACTTTACCTAACCTAGCTTAACCTAACTTAACCCTACCTAATTTAACGTAACCTAACCTAACCTTACTAAACCTTATCTTACCTAACCTAACCTTACCTAACCCTAATTTCGCTTGTATGGGAATGCCCGGTATTTTCTCCCTTAGAAAAACAAGGGGATCTTCAAAGTCTTATATAGAACTCAAAAACTAAGCATTTGCAACGATAACGTTATTCATGTAAATTGTCTTAAATTGACCCGATTAACATACTAATAGCAAGAAAAATAAAAAAAAAACATACATGACTTAAAGTAAAGTAATACCCCTTGATCATAAGGTTATGCTTTTGTAGGGATTTGTCTGTCAATCTATCAGCAACAAACTCGAAAAGTCATAAACGGATATTAACGAAATTTACAGGGACTGTTTTTAGACGAGCGCACATTTACGCAAAGGCAAGTAGTGCCTTGATCTTGCACTGCAAGAAACTGTGTCGTATAATAGCAAGTGAACTTAAAATGTATTAAAATAATAAATGAACTTAAACTAATTATGTCAATATAAAGCAACTATACCGAAATTAATTTGACATAATACCAAATACGAGCACTTTATTACTAACTTTGAAAATAGTAGCTATATTGTAAACTAAATTACGCAAAACAAAAATTACTTCTATTCAGAAAATGCAAAACTAACGTTATTGTGCATGTAGAAAGTCCGTGTGCATATAAATTACATTAAAGTGCTCAAGATGCTTGCACAGAATGAAAAATAACACGCCTAGTTCGATGTTGTTTCAAGAAAAGTATACCGATATAATTGGAAATGAACTGACTAAAATAGCAGAGAGTAATGGCATAAAATGAATTTGTCTCACGGCTACAACGATGGCAGCCAGAACACGTGCACGACAAAGTTTCGTTTACAAGCTACATGAGTGTAAGAAATACTGGGTCAATGAGTTTTGTGTATAGGGAATGAAAAGAGTGGTGTGTAAGCAATCATTAAATTTATCAAATTAATTATTCTACTTCATGCAAAACTCGTAATAATTTTACTCCAAAGTATTTCAACAGCAAACGCAATCCACCGTTGTGTATGCTTGATGCTCAGGTAGTTTTATTCCGTCGAAGTGGGACGGAATTGGGAAAACTGAATTGCGAATTGCTTTGAATGACTTCGACTCAACGAACAAAATTAGCCAAGTCCCATCGTGCTGGAATCCTTCTTCTGACAACTTTTTTTGCCGAGTCTGGTAGAGTGTTTTCTGGCGAAATGCCACTCCCGGCAACTTTTGCTCATCGTTTGTAGTGGTCTTTAGGAAATTAGAAAAGGAACAGATGATTAAATTTTGGTGATGATCCGTTAGACCGTTTAGCTTTGTTTTTGTCTGTCTACCATCCTGTTTTTTTAGCATTGGTTTACTTAGTAGCGGTATGTATGGCGCTCTCGAAGTGCAGCTGAAGTTTATTGTTGCTCCCTGGTTACATTCTTTTTCAGAAGGAAATCATGGAGGCGCAGACAGTCGAGAAAGTTCCCTAAGCGTAATATTTGCGATGATTTTGATTCGAATTTAGAGACGAAGAATAAACAATAAAGAGCAGAAGCAACTGTGTTTTGAACACAGAAAATAAAGCGGCCTACGTGCATCTTTCAGTGCAAAATAGAATAAGATGTAAAATGAGCATTGAAAATAGTAGAGCTATGAATGAAAGACGATGAAGTTAAAGTATGTCAGATCAGCTAAGTACGCTCAAATAATACTGAACTGGGTACGCTCAAATATTTTCTAAGTACGTTCAAATAATGCCACCTAAGTAAGCGAACAACTTATTTAAGAACTTTATATGAAAGAAACAATATTGCGTGAAGCTTTTAGCGCTTCGGGAATTCCTAGCACAAGCTGGTTCCAGAGATGAAAAGCGTTTTTCTCCAGTCATCTGTTACGGTTGACTCAGTGGCAGATATCGAGCACATGGAAGGAAATTATTCACCGTAAAGGAGGATTTTTGGATGAAATGCTCGCATCCAGAACGAAATGAAAACAATCTCTCAGAAAGCACAACTTACGTTGGCTGGGGTAGCCGCATTTCCGGAAGAAGCGCTGTCGGTTAAACCGACTTTACCGAGCTCTGCATCCACCTGTTCCTGAAACAGTGTATTATATAACTATTCAGATTTTTGGAAATGTACTCTAGAAGACATTTCTATGGACCTAACGAGTGACTTTGTAGCGCATCTTCTAGAAGCATTTTAGTAACGAAAGTATGTTAAACAAGAACGTCTTGTTGGGTAAGATCAATACCGGCGGTAGGGGTCAAAGTTCAACTCCGTCAGTTTTTTATAGCCAACTTTCTCTAGTGATTTGACATTTTTCACATCTAGGTCAACCCACCTGATTCCTTGCAAAAAATTGTGTACATTGCTCAACTGCTCCCTCTTTTTGGGTTGAGAGACAAATTACAACAGAGTCATTTTTTATGGCCAACTTCATGGTAGTTTTCGTATCTCATTAAACCCTCTTGACTGCCTAAAAATATTATTATGACTCCAATGTTTCTGCCTCTTTACGGACATTAACTAAACCCTTTTACCTCTTTTTGGGTGGGAAGACATAGAAACATACAAACTTAAATCTTCAACGAAAACATTATCACCTCTCTCACTTCGTTCGCAGGTGATAATGAAGACGGGTCTACAGCAATTCTCCTAGCTGTCATTTTTGACAGCGCAGGCAGAGTTTGAGATAACCCTTCGTCACTGATCATACTTTCGCTACTATTATGCTTCTGTAGGACACGCTACGACATCCAACTCAAATGGCTATACGAGACGCGGGCTCTCTGTTTCTAGTAATCTGAGCAGCCAACTCCTTCCATCGCCCACATGGCATGCAAAAAAAAACATTAATTTGTATTACGGAGCAGTGAAGCACCACTGAATTTAGTTCAATTTCCTGCCGTGTATATCCTTTACATTCCAAAATATATAAACGTATAAATACATGACAGTGTTTATTACATATATTGTTTCGACTTGTTGGTAGCAGACTCACCTTAAATCTCCGTAGAATCTTGTTCCTCCGTCTCTTTTTATACGTGAAGTTGCTCTTATGCGCTGAGCCATGCGGTTGCTTGCCCTTAAAATCGGTGTGTCCAATATTGACGCAGGAGAACTCAGCGCTGCTATGCTGAATTGAAACAGAAAACAATGATCTTTTTTGAGCACTGGGACGAAGTAAAAATTTAGTTTAAATTCGGGTACTGACACCAAACCTAATAAATTTATTATTCGAGTACAGAAACGACACAAATACGGAAATATCATTCGAGTTCTGACACCAAACCTAACAAATTTATTATTCGAGAAGAGAAACGACTTAAATACGGAAATATCATTAGAGTCATGAAACCAAAGAAATATGAATTAATCTAGTACTAAAATGAAACAAATGAAACTACCGTTCAAGTACTAAAACGTTGCAAAATAAAGTAGTTATTTGAATACTGTAAAACCAATACAGGAGCGCATTCAGGAACTGCATGAAAAAACGAAAGAGTCCTACATTTACCATTCGAGTATTGAAATGAAACAATGATGAAATTATTATGCGAGTACTGAAATGAGACAAAGACGATGTCATATACTTTTTTTTTTACCAATGGCAAGTGTAACATTCAAGTGCTGAATAGGGGAAAAGACTGAAAATCTGCATTCTAGCTTTGAAAATAATAAAAAAGACGAAGATAGGAAAAGAGCACTGAAACACTCCGGGCTAATACAATAAAAATCCTTTTTAATATTACAGGACTCAACTGTGCAAAATAAGAACGTTTGTTCTTAAAAATTGCCACAATACAGAGAGGAACTCAACTTAACTCTGAAATAATACTAAAATAAAACTGGCGCAATCTAAGAGTGCATACTTCCGCCAAGCAACGCAGCGTTAACGAAAATTTGAATTTATTCCGAAGCTATATTTTTTTTTCGGCACCAAAATGTGGTCACTTAGGCTGTTTGACAGTAATTGACAGTATATAATAACAACTTCAGTAAATTTCTTGACGACCCGCGCATAGTTTATCGAGTTATGTTGCTGACAAGCATTAGTCAAATACACAAACAGCTAGCTCAACCGATCGTCACCAAAATTTAATAATTTGTGTTAGTCAATATATCTATCAATTCCCGAAAATTTCATTAAGATGCGTTCACAACTTTTTGAGTAATTTTTGCGAACAAAAGTAAATATAAACATAGAGACAAACAAACAAACAAACAAACAGATCGTCATAAAAATTTGGTCATATACCCTTCGTTATATACACCTAACAACTCAAGTTAATTTCATAAAAATCCGTCCGTGACTTTTTGAGTTAGGGTACTAAAAAAAGCAAACAAACAAACACACACTGAACCGATTTTCACCAAAAGTTTATCATCTGTTGCTCGTAACAAGCCTAACAATCACTGTAAATTTCGTAAAGATCCGTCCATAACTTTTTGAGTTATCTTCGTGATAGACAAACCACCAGACAGACAAACTCCACAAAGACAACTTACTTGGCGGAGGTAAGTGAAAAAAAAAACCGAACCTTGTCTTTGAATAGCAGTGATTGAGTAATCAAAAAGCATTTCTCAATTTATGATTACCACTAACACGCTGAATTTACGATTGTGTCTTAGAAAATTTTATAGTATTCGTAATCCTCTCTGAATATACTGACACTTCTAGCTTTGTGTGCTGGTTTATCTTTTCTTTGACGAGCCAATCGAAAATACCTCTAGAATATGATTGGAATATTTCTGTTGATTTATACCTGCCGTTTGGGAGATGATGTGCGTGCGTTTCTCATGTCGTCCGTGATTGGCTGAACAGCTGTGAAATAAGAACCACATTTATACAACTCAGTTCTATTCGGATTAATCTCCGATAATACACCATGCAAAATAACGTAGGTTCATTGATGCACATGCATATGGATATCTCACTTACGAACTGACATAATGGCAATAGCTCATAGAGGGCCGGGGCGTTAGTCCTGCCTGCTTTCCAGGAATGGGCCAGTTGGTCCGTCTACTGCCGGCCATATAATCTTATCTAAGGAATCATATTTAAACTAGACGAGAAGAAATCAAAAGGTTCTAGAAAATGAAAGAAAACTGCTACTCCCTATTAAAAATTTTCGGTGGAACAAGGGTGGCATATGGTAGCCCCGCACACAGTCGAGAAAAGAAGAGGCGCATTCATAAGGCTACCGCAATGCTCGGTCGCCAAGGGCGTTTTTAGGCTGGCAACATCGACTTCGTTCGGAAAAAAAAATTCCCGCGAGCAGTTAGCGCTTCGCCGCGCTTGCCCAAAAGAGCAATATTCTGCTACTTTCGCGAAGGCCCGGAATAACTGGGGAACACGGTCAGGCAATGGCGGCGAAGCGCTCACTGCTCGGTTGAAGCTTTTTCGGAACGAGGTCGATGTTGCCAGCTTAAAAACGCCCTTGGCGACCGAGCAGCGCTGTAGCCTCTTAAATGCGCCTCTTCTTTTCTTGACTGTGTGCATGGCTACCATACGCTACCCGTGTTCCACCGAAAAATTTTAATAGGGTTTAACCTTAAATTTTATATGGGATGTTGCAAAAGTAGTTACTTCGTTTCATTGTGCAGCTATCTTCTTCGTGGTATGAATAATGGATATTATTCCATCAACTTTTGCGTACGCTTGAATGGTTTTATGAATCATATCCCTTATTTACTCATCTGAGTGGGGTCAAGAATTATGAGACTAAGAGGTTAACCCAGGAGGCAGAGCCAAACTGTAGTGCATCATGGGTAATGAGGCGTGTGACGTCATAAAGTTCAAGTAGGTACGGTAATAGGCAGCTCTTTTACATCGTTTCTCCATCATTTCATTTGGGCCTCCAGAGTGTCCTACATGTCCTACAATCATTATTGTTGCACAAAAATATGTATCAAAGCATCTACGATTCTTTTTTAACTCTCTGAAGGCAAAATTTTGAAAGAACGTTAGTTAAAAGGCTAGTAAAAGAGCAGATGAATTCCACCGGCAAATGCCCACATGTAACAGAAGCACTTTTAGAGCCAAGTTCATCGTCTTCAAAAAGCAATAAATCAAGTGAGTTTTATCGAGAGTGATATGGCATTCTAAAGATGGATTTATATAAGTGAATACCGCAATATTTTAGATTTATTTTCTTCTGCTACCAATGATCTGCTATTATCTATAATTTCAAACCGCTGCAACAAAAATTGAATCAGATGCGAGCGATTGAACGCTGAGATAGAAGACCGTTTTCACAATATTTGTAAAAAACATTAAAAAAATTTACTTTTCTTCCGGCGAAGTAATATTAAAGCAAAATTCTATATATAATACGCAGAAGACATACAATTGTTCGGTAAAATTAGAAAAAAAAAAAACATCAGCTGCTATACGCTGCGCGCGTTACAGCGGTTTCGTCTTCGCGTCCGACTCGCGTTAACTAACTCACAAAAAAGTTACCTAACCGTATTCTTAACACATTAACTGTCTTACGGAACGATGTTGTTGAAACTTGAAAACTGCATGCAGTTTTCAAGTTTCAACAACAACAACATAGATTCAACATTCTCCATATGGAGAATGTTGAATCTATAATTCTTCCAGAGATGCTGTAGTTTTACGATTGGGAGAGGCGGATATGTTGACGACGCGTACGCGACAGCACAGCTTAGGGCAACATTTTACCGAAACTCTTGATTATGAATGTGAGGAATTTCAATTTTGTCAGTGTTTAATCGTAACTTCTGGACAACGGGCTATAATTAGTATTCAAATACATGATAATAAACCTGAAAATGATTAGAATAAGTTCCAACATAATAAATTTAAGACAGTTTCCTATGATACTTTAGCAATAACGCTTTGGATGGAATTATTTGATTCCTGTTAACTTGCTTGAGAGACTGGATTTTCTTTTTTCATTTGTGAAGGATGCTCGAACACAAGTAGAAAAGCAGATTCTCATCGAGCGGAAACTGAGAAGTAGTCCAAATGAGGCGATAACCTGAGTAGATTTGCATATTCTCCCTATGTGCAACTAACGATCGCTTATCAACACTCACCCGAATTACAGTAGATGAAGAACACGCTGGCCACCAGCAGAAGGCACAGAACAGCACATCGCCTCTTGGAGTTCGACGTCAAACCGAAGGTATACTGCTGCATTTACGGAAGAAATTATAATACTCTGAAAACATGATCGATTGGACGCCACAATCAAGTCTTCAGGCAGGTGCGCTTGCTTCGACCTGTTCAATTGAGTTTCAAATTCTGGCCTATATATACATAGGTTACCTTTGAGACTTCCATAAACCTAATCTTGATTTGTAAAATGAAATTTTCAGCAGGTTCAACGTAATCACGTTCTTTCTAACGTTTGCAACAGGATTTAAAGTGGCTAAGCAAAACCATCTGGCTGCAGTTTGGAACAAGCTAAGCGCCAAAGGCTTAATTTCTGCGCCCAATCGAACAAGTCCTTTATCTAGCTGAACCGAACTTACCTATTCTAACCTAACCTGACACATAATCTCAAGTTGGTTATACGGAAGCCGATTATTATTACCTACGCCAAGGAGATTCTGTTTTCGTTGTGTTCATCTGCTGTTATTCTGTCTGTTATTCTGCTTGTCTGTCACCAAGATAACGAAATTTATAGGGATTGTTTGGCATGTTAACATTAATTGATGGTTAACTCTTGGTGAAAATTCGTTCACCTGTTCGTTTGTTTGTCTGTTATTTTTTCTTAGTACCATAACTCAAAAAGTTATGGACGGATTTCCATGAAATTTATTGGATTTCTTAGGTATATTACGAAGACTAAATGACCTATTTTTTAGATGATTTGCTCGTTCGTTTGTCGTGTTTGATTTTATGCTTGTTACCACTATAACTCAAAAAGTTATGGATGGATTTTTATGCAATTTGCGGGAATTGTTAGTAATATTGAAAAAATATGTCAATGATTTAATTTTGATGATGATCGGTGCATCCGTTTGAATGTTTGACATTTGTCCCTATATTTGTTAGCAGCGTAACTCAAAAAGTTATTAACGAATCTTCAGGAAATTTACTGAAGCTATTTGTACTTATTAACAAAGGGCACAATTGGTTAGATACTGGTGTTGATAGAAAGAAAATAATGATTTCAGAGCCAATTTGAAAGTTTCGTCACCGTTGCACTGCTTAGTGGAGGTATGCACTCTCAGAGTGCTCCCCTGTAATTATTATTAATAATGTGATATGCGTAGTTTTACTACCATATCCACTTAACTCGCCAGTGTTAAAGAGACCGGCTACCATAAGTTTTAAGTTATGCATGCTTAGTTCTGTTCGGCCTAAAAACCCTGCAGAACATAGCTAACTATATAATCATCCAGCTAATCTAAGGTTCATGTTCTCAGAAGTCCTCACTTCGTTCACATTTGTCATGTCCTTTATGAACGTTTGAGCCATTTCTCCAAGTAAAGAGATGTTCTAAGGCTAAACAAATGGCATCTCGACGTTGAAAGAGCCTACCTTTGTATCCAGAAACTGCTCCATTCTCCACCAGGGCAGCTCGTGACCTCTTGCTTCACGAGGCGACTGAAGGAAATCTTGACATTAGCTTGGTTCTTTTCCGGAGTCTACCGAGATTTTGAAGTCTCTGTGTTGAACTGATGTTGATTTGAATACGGCACTTGGATGACTTTACAGCTGTCTGAAAAGCAAACCAAAAAAGCAAGTCATATTAGCAGAGCTGCAGATGTGCATTTTGAGAAAAACGAATGGTAATTTTGGCTACCGACTATGGCGTCCGTCAATATTGGGAGTACGAATGATTAAAAATAAAAAAACAAACGCTTTTTCTTACAATTGAAATATTTACGTAGATTTGTGAGTCTGGTCGAGTCATTTTCCGGCGATGGTGAAATGAACGACTTTCTTTGGCTGGACATAGGAATGCGTTGCTGTTAGCGTTCCATTTGCATAAACGTGCTGAGCAGTGTAAGTTTTAATTCCCTCGGAAACTGGATAGATGTTAGCAATTTTCGTAGTGACACCTGCTTAGTAAACTAACTTGATCGTCAAAATTTTCGCAAGTTTTCTTTTCGCCTACAGTTGTGCTTGCAAAAGCTGAAAAAAAAAACTATTAGGATAATTACCCGTAGAAGCTCGCTAGTTTATAGCTACGGTGTGAGCCCCTTTTAAGGTAGATAGCTAAAATAAAATGTTGCTTTCAAAATAACCCTGCCAATATTTTGAGAAAATTAACATTTAATTGAGTCTTTAGCTTTTCCCGCTCTTTCGAGCAAAGAGCTCTTCGATAGCTTTCGGCTTCTAACGCTCGCGCTGAATGGCTGAATAGGAATTATACAGTGTACTGTATTAGGAAGCGAGCAATGCGTTAGCCATCTGCACCTCTACTGGCGGGTGCACACAACTGCAAATATTGCAACTCTATACAGTTTTGCCTCTGATTCCGTTGCTGCGATCAAAGCTTCGGCTTGCACGGAGCTCTAGCACTAAACTATCTAAAGTACGAGTAGTTTCCAGCAGTTTGTACTCTACGGCAATGGCAATAGTCAATCTTTGAGTATACCTCCTGTTTCTGAGATAGATTAAAGCTGCAATGACGTATAGTTATGTTCAAACACAGTATGTTGCAGTCACAGCACGGTGACAACCAAAGTGAAAATTTGAGTCACCAAACAAGTTTTTGGTTAGTATGCGCTCGCCATAAGTCTGATCCAAGCCGCTCTGATCATTTGAACTCAGAGTCGACAAAGACAAAAGTGAACGTAGCCACATTGGAATTTTCGGTGTAGCGTTAAGCCTATTTTGACCATTGGTCTCTTGACTTTAATATATTTGGAGTCGCATATGTATGTAAATGGAAGAGCCAGCAGTGGCCTAGGGCTACTACAGTTAACGTACTAAGGTTGACCAGGATGCAGGCAATACTAAAAGCATCACCAAAAT
>LQNS02278097.1:7272379-7282837 GCA_001587735.2 Parhyale hawaiensis
TCCATCTACAACTTTTTGAGTTACTGCGCTAACAAGTATAAAATCCATAACTTTTTGAGTTATGGCCTTAAGAAAAAATAGTCAAACAAACAGATGAACGGATTTTCAGCAAAAGTTAATCATCTGTTACTGTTAACATACCTAACAATCCCTGTAAATATTGCAAAGATCCGTGCCTAACTTTTTCAGTTATCTTGGTGACAGACAAACCGAACAGACAAACGCGGCAAAATATGACCTCCTTAGAAGAGGTAGTTACAAAAGAAAGGGTAAACATACAGATGGTTTAGGTATCACTGAGAATCTTTTTTTTTCTTTGTTACAGAAAAATTTGAGGCCACCAGTAATGATAAGTTTTCTTTCCTCTTTCAGTTCTGTGTTTGTGGTAGCCGGGATTTGCAAGATATTGCAATTTCTTTTGAACGAGTCTAATTTCTGTGCCGCATGTTTTCGGATAAATAATACGACAGTTAATATTTAGCAGTAGTTACATCCTTACATGGAAATGTAAATTGTAATTTTTTAATAGATCCTTAATGAATTGGTGCCAGCTATAAGTCGTGGATCTAAAACGGGCTCCCAGCGAAGACAATTTAATGCTGTTATCTATTAATGCACTTCCATCTAGATATATTATTCTCGTGAGCTTCAGCTTGTCGAGGAACTTCAGTTATAAGCGTTTGTGTTACTGCTTCGGATTAAGTTTCAAGAGCTAAAAAATCATTAGCCACATACGTCTCGGGTTGGCTACTCTCAATGGAAATGGGAGTTTCTCTGAACTTATCTTTTTCCAGCATGTAGCTCAAATAACTCATCGTTTGATTCCTCTTTTACATGACTGACACTTTCAATTAGGAAAAATTGAGATATGAACGCAGTTACTTGTGCCTTCAGACACAAGTGAAAAGTAGTTCGGTCTGCAGGCTTGAGGTTCTTTAGAGCAGTAAAGGAAGTGTAATAAGATCAACGGAAACAAACTCTCTTTTAAATTTTCACTAGGACTAGCGTAAGTGCCAAGGAAGCAACTAATCATAAAACGAATAGAAGTTATGGAAACTTCATACCGCATTTTTTTGGAAATAATATATTTTTGATATAATGATTATATATTTATAGCCCTCAGAACATCAGCGAGGAAGTCTTGTTTTCACCGTGTCTGCGTATCAGTCCGTCCGGACCTCATATTCATTTTCTCTTCCTCCATAATATCAGCTGTCAGCCTATCAAGGAGGTCAATCTTATATATTATTGACATTAGCAGCGGCCTGTTAATACATAGGGTATGAAATTAAATGAGCAGGGCGGGCACTTGCAAACACCTACAACTGTGCCTCTTCATAGCAGTACTTGCGTTGTTTCACCTATTGTTAGGATTTAGCACGTCGTATCCAGTTCACTGAGGCGGGACTTGATGGGTAAAGACCTTTGAGATCCCGATGTGCTTAGAACATCGCTTCTAGTGTATGTTGGAGAAAAGCAGCCTTTTCTAAGGCCTTAACTTGTTGTCTGTGTCGTTGCTAGATACTATATACTTAGGTAAGTTGAATATACATCAATAGTTTTTCGCCGCACCAACTATGCCAGTTAATCAATATGCCCGTTTATGTTGTTCTTACTTGTGCTGTTATAAACTCCTTTCTGCGAATTAAATGCCTTCACTGAGACAGTGCTGTCTCCTCGGTCTCAAGTTCAGATTTACACTTTTTTACTTGACTCGAAGTGCATGCTAATCTGAATCCAAGTAATAATAGTGCAACAATTTCTACTGCGTCCTGAAGCTTGAGTTTTTGCTCCTGAGTATTTTAAGGCCGAACACAAAATCATTACGTAGTTAATACATGCTTGGTTTTGGGAACGGCACTACGTTGCTGAAGAGGAATTAACCTCAAGTCCCGGCCACACTAAAGTAAAATGACGCATCGTTCCGTCCATACGCCTTAGAAATGTGCGCATATTATTCCGAATTCGAAGATCGTTGCGCATTTCGCTCAGCAGATCGCAGCCTCGTCAGTTTCCACAGATTTCTAGTTTGCTGGATATTTTCACACGATTGAGGGGACGAATAAAATCGCACTTCAGTCATCTCTTTTATTCAAGCAAAACAAGCTGCTTGTTACGCCGTGCGTTGGATTTATTATTGGAAATTATATATTAAGTGTGATATAAATACATGATTAATTAATTGGGATAAATATATATATATATATATGGATCAAATGAAATGAAAGGTTATGCATGATGCCATAATTTTTATGAGGCGAGCAACCCCCACCCCCCACCACAAGATCATAAATGACAATCAAAATGATGAAAACAATAAATAATGCAATTACGACTCTGACATTGACGAATGAATAAAATCAATATAATTCAATGTTGAATCAAATAACTCAACCCAAGTCGATGCGAGATTTTGCATGTGTGAAAAGTTAATGAAACACATGATATGCAATCAACGATTTATTGTAACGAACATCACAGTGTATAAAAAAGAAGCAAAGGAGAAAATCGATGGAACACGTTAATGAATCTTAACGAGAACACAAATTGAAATTCGCTTGACACAATATAAATACAGCGGGTGATGGAAAGAGACGTCATAATGAAATTCAAACATCTCATAATTCTGCGTATCAAAAACAGATATTCTCGTAAAAATAATATTAGCAACACATAAATGTGTTCATGGAAATTGGTCATCGCCATTAAGTCTTTTCCGTGAGAAAATGAAAAACAGTGCCTCAACCGATCATGATGCAAAATTCATAATTTTACGCCATAAATTAATGGCTCTGGGAGGTTCTGGTTAAAAAGCACATCTCACGTACGATATTTTACGCAAACCATGCGTGGGTAATGAAATTCAAGTTGCACGGCTTGTTCAAAATTACATATAACAACATAGCGTTGTATAGATGATGTCATTTAATTATACGGGGCAATGACAATAATTGATAAGGAAGACTCTGAAGCTTATTTTGGTGATTAAATTCAAGTCGCACGGCTTTATTGGAATTTTAAATGACAATATAGCTTTGTAAAGATGATGATATCCATTCCGGGCAATATACAAATGAACATTTATATTGACGATAATGTCACAAGGAAGACTCCGTTTAATCCAACATCGGTGATAAAATTCAAATCAAATGACTTTATCGCAATCACACACATAATTATGTAGCATTGCATAGATGATGACATGTATTCCGTGCAGTATGCGACGGCAAGCATTTCTCATGACAATAAGTTCATAAGAAAGACTCTGCTTTGTCTATAGGAAAATGTGGCCAGCATTTACCCGTAGACGAAGCAGGTCACATTGTTACGAAGTTTATATTTGACACAGCGGCGCGTTACCAGGTTTGCTGTAAATTCGCGTAACCGGCTGAGCACATCTGAACCTATCCCACTCTTACTCGCTACCCTTATTTTTAGAGGCACTAATACCTTCCTTTTCATTTTTTTCACGGTAAAAGACTAAAGTTTCAGCTGATTTTCCGCTGCAATATTTTAGACTTTTTAATATTTTTTAATCCCGATCATTCCCCATCGCACTTGATCGATGCTTACCGATATCCATATCCACGAGTGGTTGGTGACTGTCGTGAAATCTTTTCAATGATTCCTAATGGATGATAGAGCTGCAAACGCTGGGGCCCGACCGCAGCTTAAAAAATTACTTGATCGATGAAACCAAAATGCTGCTCCGATGCGCGTGACGAAGAATGACGCATGCAATGATGTACATCCCCTCCGACGCCGTCGCCTGCACTTGTCCCATTAAATGCACTTGTCCCATTCCATGCACTTGTCCCATTCCCACGCATGAACCACTATCACATCGTCGGAAAAATTTTGATGCAGTTGTGCAGTGTAAGAGACCATTGTAAGAGTGCCACTGCACTGACAGCTGCTCGTCGAAATTCACATTCCGTGGGTGCAATATTGGGCCCAGTCCCCTAGTGAGGCCACATCACGATGAAACTTTGGTGATGTTTGAAGTTTCCTGGTCAAAATGAAGGTCCGCTGGATGCTACTGCGCTGGTCGTTACAGATGAATGCTCATTCTTTGGATGAAACCCGGGCCCACTAATTCGCAAGAGATAGCCAAAATCCCGATGCAGTCGAAAACAAAGATTCGTGGCACTATACTATGGCCTCCAATAGACGAAAGTTGATGGGTCAAATGGCCCAGTGAATTCGCTTCTAATTCCATTGGCGAAAATTCTCCAAGGCAATCATGCTAGATTTCTGCACGTTGTGGTCAATTAACGAGTAAACTAATGTACATGGTTGAGCAGACACCTCTGCAAGGCGTAGGAGTAAAGGCACAATACATTTCCCAACACTGGGAAATTTCTGTTTCAACCGGTTTTGACACGACACTGAACACTGTCAATCCAGCTTGGCCCGCAAGGACCGAGCTGATTTTTAGGTGCCTAGACCAGCACCAAACCTGAAATGACCCGAAATTCTTTCCTAACCCTTGCCGACCGTTGTCATTCTGATCCTCCCAAAAATTCATCCTAACCAATCATATTTTAATATCTTGAGCTTCGCTCCCTCGGCTCATCCCCTTCATACCCAAACTTGAGTATGTATTTGTACCAACCCTCGTGTTGCTCCAGCCAATGCCATTTTTTATAAGCTGCCCCACTATGTAGTCTAGCCTTCATTGGTTATTTCCCGATTTCAGAAGCCCCACCTACTTTGAACTCTCTCTTCTAAAACCATGAAGAGAAAAATATAGACCTTTCCGTAGATATCAATTACCGTTTGCTTCGTTCTTCTTTTCACGAAACATTAGTTGCGTGGCCAGTGTAACTTGAGCTAAGTTCACGTCTGCATCTTTCTGGTTCAGGAGCAATTAATTCAAACCAAAGCTGTCACAACCATAGCCCTCCTTGTAAGAGATAGGTTTTGCCTTGCCACCTGGTTCTCTGCTCGAGTTTCCTTAGAAGTACACCAGCGATACGTCAATTGTCACTGTTCAGTCGAGCGTAGCCCTACATAGAAAACTTGATACCGTGTCCCTCGAGTTTTGCTGCCCTCTGGGGCGGTCATCTCATTAGTTGGCTGTCATTGTTTTTACAACAGAGTTAAGTTGTCCTCAGTATGTTTCCCAACTGAGTAATTATTTGTGATAGCAACATTTTGGTACGAAGCTTCATTAACTATTTTCATTCTTATTCTTATTTCCTTTTTTTTTTGATACGGCAATTAATTAACCAATTAAAGTAGACGACCTAACGTACACACATACATATGTATCACGATATGCTAACATAGTTCAGCCATGGGTCCAGTATAGCGCGGACGGAAGTTTCCGTCGTATTCTTAAATGGATCATGCTGTATATAGGCATGTTCAACGCATTCTTCCTGTATAGACTAACCAGTACCACCTGTGTAAGCAGAGAATGAGTGTATACACAGATTTGTTGCCGTGATTATTGACGACCGGGTATGCTCCTGGAAAAATGATTCTTAACATTGACTCCAACAAAATTTTTTCTCCTTTCATAATTCATATAACCTGCCTTTATTTCCGACGGAGGCAGAACATACAAATACAATTATTTGAGGTAACTGATGTGCTTAAATATGAGAGTGCAAGGCAAGACTGAGCAGCGATCGATTCTCAGCACAATCTATGCATATGACGTGCGTGGTGTGGTGATAATATTTATAGTGCCAGAGTCTATGAGTGGCGGCCACTGATAACACCTCAAGGATACTGAAACTGATGCCATGTATGAGTCGCAGAGAGTATCTAAGTGTACTAGTATAGTGCTTGCTTCTACGACCTGCAGCTGGTGTGTGAAGCGTTTAGTGTTGTTGATAATATTGTGGGTGCTAGGGTTGTTATAGCTAGGTGCTCAATAGGTAGTTCAGCAGATAATATTTTATTGCTTGAGCTGGCGTATTTGGGTGTCTCAAATGTGCTTAATGTTTTAGAGAATTAATATTCTTCTGGTAGAGTTGTCATATTTGGGTATCTTAATGTGCTGAGTATTGCAGATGTTATTCTTTTGTTTGAGTTGTGACTTTTGAGTATCTCAGTATGCTTAGTATTGCAGATGTTATTCTTTTGTCATATTTGAGCATCCTGTGTTTAACATTATGTATAAAGTTGTGGATGAAACGGTGTCGATAATTGGGTATTCTATGTGTTCAGAGTTGTAGATAACACTGTTGTTGTAAGAGTTGTTAACTTGTATCTGTGCATTCAATTTATTTGTCATTACTGACACCTTTCTTTGGGCACAGAAAGCAGGAAATTCTAATTTTAGTCGTAAACAATGCACACACTGACATTTTAAAAATGTGGTGGCATAGTAAATATTGATCATGGTTATTAATAGACGACAGATGTAAGAGATTGGTCATTAATACTGCATCATCTTTTTTCGTAATTTCTTCAAAAAACTCAATTGAAATTATTAGCTGTATCTTGGAGGCGTCATATGTATGAGCTAGTGCTAAAAATAAATGAAAAGTGTGCTGATTTCGTTATTATTTTCTTGCATTTTTACATACTCGCAATGGATTTAAGATTATTTCAGTTGGCGCTCAAAACTGTTCTATTGATCTGGCAGACGTAATATTAGGGTGGAAAGTTAGTACAAAGAGTGCTCGAAATGAAGTTTCATTGGACGTAAATGCATTTTTTTTATCTTTAAATGAGTCTTTTCGTGCATATATAATACATAAAACGAAATTGTTCTCATAAACCTTTGCTCTTAGCCTATAGGTTTTTGCTTCCATGATTGAAGTTAATACTCATGACATTTCCCAAGAAGATGATAATTGAAATCCCAATTATTTCCTCATATCATCGAATTGATTTATTTATATAATCCATACAAGACACAATTGAGAAATAAGTACCAAAAGTAATATTTAGTTTGTCCCCTCAAAATGTAACATACTGAACCGTGAATATATCAATTATAGTTAAATAAACACATTTGAAATACTAGCAATGTAAGTTTAAGGACGGGAATTGAACTTAGCCAATGTTTATATCATACCACTTTATCCAACGGGAGCACTTGATCAAAGTCGTCGTTTTAGGTGGACGAATTATCTACAAAAATGTATGCCTTAGTTTGAAGGACAACAATTGAAAATTTCGCACTCACCAGGTGGCGTCGGCATGAGAAGCGGATGAAGCAGTAGATTTACTTGCATAGTGGACGCTGGAGCATACAGTATATGTGCCTGACAATATTGCACCACCGACTTATAGATGAGTCCTGTTACTGATTAATGTATAACACAACAATAAAATGAACTCTAATAGAAGTAATGGATCTCAAAAAGAAGCCCGAATCTTTAAAGTGACGCAAGGAATGTTTCCGTTGGAGGGAAACGCAAATTTATCTAACTGAAAACTGTCGCCATGCAGAAAGATCTCAGCTTTAGGATAACACTAAAAGATTGATTTGTTATATAATATGCCATTCCATTTTGAAAAATTGTGTGTATCATATGTTATGCACTTTAATTGCTGACACACCGAATACAAAATATCTGGGACCTCTTTCCATGTTAGCAATGAAGATACAAAATTAAACATCTAAGTTTGTTTTGTGACAGGAAAATAATGATGTCAGCAAATAGTGGTTGTAAGACATGATTAGGATTCGGATAGCCAGACGAACATTATCGTCATTGTAGTATCTTTAGTTTTACTGGCATGTAACTAGATATTATCGACAGACTTTGCCGTACCTATTATCTTTCAACGTTCCGTGGCTGTTTACTTTCAAATAGCGTCATTCATACGAACACTAATGTTTAATATAGCCGACAGAGAGTTAAATACATTTATCTACTTATGTACAAGTAAACGTTTATTTCTCTCAAGAATAATAACCACTGGTATAATCCAGAAAACTAGGCAGCATGTGTTGGAAATGAGACCAGTAGATGCCAATAAGACAGTGGTCATTATGTCCAACGTGACGCGGTACTGACGGTGTGATGGAAATAATGGTAAGTGCACATATTCTCCGTACTCGTTTTACTGCATTTGTGTTGCCCTAGCATACAGTCGAAAGGAGACTAAAACATTATAGAGATGAGACACAGACGCTAAACTTGCCAAAGTACAGTTACCAAAGTCGTTAGAAACCAGTCTTTTCAGATACCAAACTTGTCAGATACTAAACTTGTCACATACCAGACTTAAAAACAAACACATACCAAACTTGTCCAGGGATAAAACAAACTTGTTTTAAAAAGAAGAAGAGTGCGAGCATGTTCAAATGGGATGAGTATCGGTTTAGTTAAATTATTCTAAATCATTTATCGTCGGCAACGGCTACTGCCATTCCAAAGCAACGGATAGTAATCCATCAAGGGCCATAAACCGATTCATAAAATTCAATCTTAGGAGGTTGTAACGCGATCACAAGTTCAGTATGAATTAATAATAATGAAGAAAAATGTCTCGTGGCGTATAAGCACATTGCCCGCGCGGGAAGGGGGCTGAAAGTGCCGAGTCAGCAGTTTTGTCATATTTCACATAAAGGTCAACCCACTTTACTGATGCAGGAGATTGTGAAGATAGCTCAATGCTTTCCTGTAGTTTTTGGATGGGAGGACCAACTGAAAGTAGACACATAGCTATAGAACAAAACATAACCTCTCGCACTTCATTCGCAGATGATCAGAAAAAGATTCAAGACGATACTGAAGACCATACAATGACAAATAATAGCTCGTAACACAATCTCTCAATGCGACGCTTGGGAAGCATTCGCTTCAGTCAGTATAGAATTGTAGGCATATGGCAGCGACAGTGTAACTCACGGCACGATATATGTCGTCGATGACGTTTTACGTGTTTAATTAACTAAGCTGCCAGGAGCAGGAGCTAATAACTTGCAGCACCCATTAATATCATGTTGATGTCATCTAAGATGTCTAAAAAAGCACAGACTTAGCACTATATTTGAAACAAGCGGTAAATTTTTTCTGAAATAAGAAACAGTAAAGAACTTATTTTTTTCTGAGAAATGAGTTCGAAAATAAAATTAGAACCAGCAATGGGAACCAGTGGGTTAACTGCCGAATGGCTCAATTTACTGGGATGCTGGCCTCTATTGGCTTCATTTAATGGAATTTTGGACTATGATGGAGTACTTTACTATGATATTGGCCTTTGACGGGTTCATTTGCTTCGGTTTCAACTATCACATTGGGTAAAATCTACTGATATTTCACAGCCATCATTCAAGGTCTGTAAATAAATACATCAAGTCATTGGCTTACTCCGTACTTTTTATCATATACTGCCAAGCATCGGTGGTATTAGGTATATTTAAGGGGGCTTAAGGCTCCCTAAGCTCCCCTCTAATAATAAGCGCCCACAATTTTTTAGGTGCTTTACCTTAAATATATGCATAAGAATGTAAATTGAAAATATGTTGCGGAAACTGGCATACATATGCACTCCTGGGGCTAAGTCCCCCCTCCTTCCCTTATCTCTCAATGCTAGGAAAGCTATACTGCTGACAAGTAACGAGCTTCCCAGGCCACTGGAACTGCTCAAAAGTCAGATGTCCTCCCGGAGCAAATCATCTTCGGGTAACTAAATACTATAGACTGTATATGCCTATGTACCATTCATATCAACTTATCTACTTGTGTACCTACTTACTAGTGTTTCACTGATAGGTTTGGATCAAATGCTGTGTGTGACAAGAAAGATAACAAGATGATACGTAACATTCATTATTATAAAATTGCACGCATATACGATATCAGTTTTACTATAATATTATACAGATCCAGCCACTTGCGGCCAGTTGCAGCCTCATAACAGAGGGAAAAAACCGACACTCTGCATATCCGGGTTAAATTCATTTTGTACGTATCTCTGATATTAATTAAGACATATAACGCAGTTACTTTATTGTCCAGACGCGAAGATGCAAATGGTACGCAGCTTTAACGGCCGCGCTACTACTGCCAAGCTTGTACATACTGTGCTACAGCTCTCTGGGTGAGTGTTATGTTACTTTGCAATTAACTGTATCAAATGGTATTTTCCAATATTAATATAAAAAGATACAATGGTCAGCTTCTGGTGAACTAGCAGCAACAAAACCTGGGCTATGGAATTAACCCAGTCAAGCTTTTCTACAAACTGTGCACTGCTATCTGTAGAGGACGTGTCAACTAAACAATGTTGTAGATACGAGATCCAAAACTTAATTTGCATAGTTTTTTCACTAAACTGTTGCCCTTCACTAATTTCCCTATCTTAGCTTCGGCTTCATATATTTTTGCTCCAATTTTGTGAGTTTAGGTTACATTTACTAACTCATGGAATGGAGCAGAACGTGGCAGATGAGCTTTAATGTCGACAAATGCTCAGTAATGCACATAGGGCTGATGAACCCTTCGCCCCCACTGCATATGAATGGGACAGTATTGGCTGCTG
>LQNS02278097.1:7318949-7343932 GCA_001587735.2 Parhyale hawaiensis
TTATAAGTTAAATATACATAACTTTTTTCTTATCCTTCGGATCGTAATAAATTCTCAGCATATTATTAGGTATCCCAATACCTCTTTTGTGTTAAAATTTCAGCGTTGAACCTTTTACAGTTTTTGAGATATGAAATTTTTTATTTTTGTCCCTTAATTATGCTCGCAACTGTACTGCTAACTCCGGTCCGTCCTTATGGAACACCCTTCAGAAGTGCACGTCTTCCAAACTCAGACTACATATTGCCCTCAGAACTGCGAAACACTTTCTCTCACTGTTTCGTTCGCCAGTCCGTAGCTGACAGGGTTTCCAACACTTCCTCCAAAACCTCCAACCGTTCGCAAGGAGTTCGCAACACGTTTCCAACATTGTTGGTCACGCGTTGACAACACAATTGGCAATGTGGTTTCCAACCACGTTCGACGCACACACAACACAAAAACTTCACTACAGCACGTTGAAAAATTGCTCCAGACCAATTTTCTACAAACGCTGTTGCGAAAGGTGTTGGAAGACTGTGTGAATGGGGTTTTCCATCAAGCCTTTCGAAAGGAGTTGCCAACGACGTTGCCAACGTGTTGCGGAAGGCTTGCCAAGGCTATTTGCGAACGCTTCAAAAACACTGGACTGTTCGCAACTATGGTTGCCAACCCCTTTCGCAACGCGTTTCCAACCAGTGTGAGCCCCGTGTTAGTCTCTATAAACTTCATGTTCTTATTGAATCTATTGTTGTGCAAAATAAAGAAGTCCGACGCAAGCACATGCACGTTGCCTGTTATAATGCGTATGTGTTTTTAATTATTTATGCTGCACTACGACTTTTCAGGACGAAACAAATGTGTATATGTCTCTTTTCTCGCCATTTTCTATCCAACGTTGCATGTCAAATCTTTTAATTTAAATTAACCATAAAACAAATGTCTCCAAAAATAATTACCTTCAATTTATTTGTGATCCACCGTTGTGTTCGCTGAAGGTAGTCATCTCTCTCACCGCGTTTGCGTGTAATAATGACCTCTCTCTCTCTCTGCTTGAGCGGGTGATAATCACCTGCTTTCTCTCTTTGCATGAGCGGGTGATAAGCACCAGCTCTCTCTGCGTCAGCGGGTGATAATCACCAGCTCTCTCTGCGTTCTAGGGTAATAATGACCTATCTATCTCTCTCTTTCCATTCACGGGTGATAATAACCCCTCTCACTTCGTCCTCAGGAGCGTGAGTTCCAACTGTTCGCTAGGAATGGTCCTGTTGGTCCGTCTACTGCCAGCCGTCTAATCTATAGGGAATGTTTTACAGCTCTGTGGTCAGTGGTGAACCGATCGACGTGTACGGAAATGAAGTCCGCACTGCTTACAAAGGTAAGCGTGCATGGTCTTTCGTACGTTACGTCATTTGGAACTGCACGGTAATATTTTAATATATATATGTACGGTAATACAGGCATGTCTAGACTGATATTGTATGACTTATTCCTCTGTGTACGATATCACATTTAAAATCTATATTGTAGTGGTAGTATTCTCCTGGTTTAACCGCCGCTACTGAAATTTATAGTTAACTTGTAAATTACACTTTGAGTCTTTAGCCATCTAATATATTTGAAACGTGTTTGAAAGATGAAAAGGAAGGGACACTTACGATGTAGAAAACAAAGAAGAGCCACTACACGGAGAAACACCAATAGCTCGTGTTGGACACAATCAGTAGTATTAAAGCAACTACGCGATTGTATCCGCTGTCTCTCACTTAATACTGTATACACTAGGAGACATCTGGTTAATAAAGCCACCGCACAGAGGAGGACCATCTATGGGACTCATTGGTTACATTTAAGGCAATTACCTGATAGTAACCGAGGTATCTTATATACATACTCGTAGACATACGGTATGCTAAATACTCATGATTTTTCATCAGGGGAACGGCACGCCGGTAAAGCAAAGGAATAGGCCATTAAAATACCGTCCCCTCGCAGAATTTTTGACCTCAGAAACTGTTTGCTATTCCGTTAAGCGTCGCAGTGGTCATTTCCATATAGTCACCCAACACCGGGACAACAGTTGTCCCCAAAACATGCACCCTTGCCCGTTCACTGACGGAAAATACCCTTATTGACGCGCTCATGCAACGCATAACCTGTATAGGTATGAGCACGCCAAGGCAGGTATTTCGCACCGGTACACGGGAAGGTATGCTAGTTTCAAAACAAAACTTTTCTGGAGCTCAAGCAGCGTATTAGAGTAACAGAAGCATGAAGGAACGATTTAAAGTGGCAGTAACATATCGCTCATATGTTGCTCAAAGAAGCCGGGGTGTTAGTCCAGATGACTCTTTGGGAATGGGCCTCTTGGTTCGTCTACTGCCGCCTATCTAATCATATGCGAGAACAACGTCATAACTCAAAAAAGGCAATTTTACAGGACAGAGGATTTTGGTATTAAACAGCCACAAAATCACCAATACTTACCCATAGCAAAATTTGACGTTTTTCTTGACAACACACAGTACCTTCCCTGACGACGGCTGAACAGGAACTGAGATATGCCATTGTTGACACCGAGGCTTGGTAACTGCTAGGCCGGCGCAATAGTGACATTTACTGCCCTCTAGTGGTGAGTTTTGCATGTAGAAATGTGTCGTTTTTACCACAATATAGAGCAGGAAACGGGTAATCCCATGATTGTCATAACTAAAATTTCCCATTTTATGAGTTATGACGTTGTTCTTGCATATGCGCGGTATGTGGTCGACTCATGGTTCTGCTGCCTATACTCGTGTTTAGAATTTTGAAACAAATTATCTTGGCAGCTACACTGCATGTGGTTAACATTCAGAATTGGTGGCTTATACTCGCATTTAGCATATTTCCCTTCCCTGTTTCGGTGCCTCATGGTAGATGCATGTTTGGAAAAAGTGATTACGAAAAGTGCATGATCAATTAGTACTTACTGTTGTTTAGACTGTGGCATTAAGCTAACTAGCCGTATTAGCTTTTATGTATATGTAACTTTTGCCTTGGACATTATTTAGTTCTCTGTTTTTTAAGTCCAGGCGTTTCCCAACCGATTATACTTGAGAAGACTTGAGCTCGCTTCTACTCTACAGCACCGAATAAAGGGTCTTGGGAGTGGCCCATGAAAGACAATCCAAGGCAGCAAAACCAGCACTCTTGACTAATATTTCAGACAAGTTAAAGCTCACGAGATTATCTTATCTCCATGGAATTTCTAATTGTTCAGGGCCAAGATTGCTAACTTCGTTCATTATCGAGAAGCAGTGAGTTCGAACCCTCACCAAGGAAGGCAAGTCTTCACCCTCGAGAATGAATAGCATCAGCAATTCTCCCACTCGTAACGCCAGGGCCCTGGCAGTTTATGATCGACTGCAGCCGTACACTCTACTCGGCCGAAGTGGGCATTACCTGCGGCGCGAGCCAGTGCATGCGGGTTTGCTATGGTTGGGCTGACGATCTTGGCGACATTACCTTTAATCAATAACACCTCTAGTGTCTTTTTGGTGAACACTGATGCAGCAGACTGTCTTCGTGCAGGTGCGGCGTGCTCAAGTCAAGAGTGTAATCCTCGTCCTGCTTTTTCTGGGAATCGATTGCGTCATCATTTACAATTTTCCAAGTAAGTTCTTATTGCTTACTGGAAATATCACACTTATGCGTAACTGTTATGAATATTCAGAGAAATATCGGACTCCTTCAAGAGACGCCAGCTTGAGCACGACTTCCTTAAAACTATTCACTTAAACTGGGGTTGCATTCAAGCTGAGAGCAGCATGTTCACCGCTTCTCTAAGACAATTTAAGCAAAGTGGATTATATTTAAAGGCAAGAGTTTGTTCACTACTACCCTAACATAATTCACTCAAACTGGGATTATACAGGGTGTTTTTTTTATGGGGACGAACTTCAACCATAGGTAGAAAAACTCGAAATAAATCGATTTTTATGAATGATAAAATGCCCAAAACTCCTCAGTTTTCGAGTTATAATGACTTGAAGAAATTTAAAGCTTTAAGTAGGATACTATACGTGCGCGCCAATGTTAGCTCTAAATTTCATCGTTCAGCACGTTTCCGTCCCCACCAAAGCAATTTACTTTATTCATACTATAAAAACTGCAAGTATTTCATGGCCAGGAAAAATATCTGCAGTTTCACATTTAGCATTTAACGTAACCACACTACTGTATGCCGGACACTAGGTACGCCGTCAGAGTTTACATCCGTGTCGTTAAAAAGAATGCAAGGGTTACTGCCACCAGATTTTGGACCTTGTGTACAATTTTCAGAGTGGCTCATGCAACAGAGAACAAGGGATCCCAACTTCTCCAAGCGGATTCTTTTTACTGGTGAAGCGTATTTTATTCGCGATTGGGTTTTTAATATTCACAATAATTATCATTGGGTTCAAGCTTAGTAATCCCCATGTCATTCGCCCAAATAATCATCAACATCGATTCAATGTAAACACATGGGCAGGAATGTGGTTGGAAAACGTGTTGAAAGATCAAATTTAGCGCTAACATTGGCGCTCACGTAGTATCCTACTTAAAGCTGTAAATTTCTTTAGGTCATTACAACTCAAAATTAAGGAGTTTTGGGCATTTTATCATTAATAAAAATCGATTTATTTTGAGTTTTTCTACCTATGGTTGAAATTTGTCCGCATAGAGGAAAAAAACCACCCGGTATATTCATCTGAGTGCAGCTTGTTCGCTACTGCTAGTTCTACATTGGAACTGTCACCAGCTGTTGATTACTTGTACACTACTTGCATGAAGTTATTTAGGTGCAAGCCGGCTGTTTCCGATCCTTGGCGAATATCGTTCAATTAAATCTGCACTCTAGTCAAGTTACCATATAATTATGGGTATGAATAATTTCATATCATGGACAGAGAATCAGTGAGCTTAAAGCGATGCTGAACAAAGCACGGAAAGAAAATATAACCAGCTACATGTGACTACATATTTGATACATACTGCATTGTCGGGGGTCGCAAGTGCCGCCATAGCCTTCCGTTTCCAAAAGTCATGCCTTTGATAATTATCTGCAGCAGACTGCAGCAGTATTCACACGTTAGCAGAAATTGGAGAACAAACCCTTGCAGAGAAACAGTGATGCCAGAGTAAGATAGGGTTACAAGCTGAATAGTTTCAATTGAACGATTTTTTTATATTTCTATTGTTGAGCAGCTGTTGTGCCGAGTCTCGCTGCGTTGGGCGGTCAGCTGGTGCCTGATTTCAAACCGCAGGTTAGTTAATCCGTCTGCTAGCGGTTCATGTGGAAATTCTACGATTAATTAGCATATTCTCTTAAGTTTAATCTAACGTCTGTCACCTAACCCTGCACGACGATCTCCGCCTAACGTATCGCATTTGACTACCGTAACACGCCTCATTAAACTATCAATACTCTGAGTTAACTCTTGAAACTCACAAATATTCTATCAACAAAGAGTTCGCAGTTGTATCTTTATGAAGACGTAGAGTTACGAAGGAACTTCTTGCACTGTTCTCCCATGTATTTGCGCCTCTTTTCTAAGCTCCGTTTCCCAAAGTTTACAGATGATTTAGCCCTTCATAATTTAACACATTTCCCTTTTTTCGTCAGTATCTCCGATTTGTCACACTATTCCAGGGCTCGTGGATATTGAACGGTTGCCCATTATTTGTGGTGCGACAGACATAGAAAAAATTATAACAGACTAGGCTAATTCCTTCAATAACGGCTTGTACTGTTAGCGTAACCTCCTGTTCTGAAAGATACGTATTGTATTTCTATAAACGTCGCTCTGTCTCTTCAGAAAATACTTTAGATTCGAGATGTCTAAAACTGCTAATTCTGTGCTCCCGTGCGGCATCCTATAATAGCTGCGCATTTGGCCCTATTAAGAATGTCGTGAGCCACCACCAAAATAAATATAATGTGGCGGGAAAAACAATGAAAATTAGTAAATACCAGCCGCAACCAGTGAAAATTTTACAGAACAAAAGCAAGGTTGGGTTCTTGTTCTTCAATCATATCTGAGACTCGTCCCATTCAAATTTTCCCCCATTTGATGCTGAAGGAACCTGTGAAATTTCTACACAACAAAAGAAGTGTTTCTCAACAAAAATGATGCGCTCGGACCCATATCATGCACACGAGCGTTCAAAAATGTTACAATTCAGGCAGTAAGTCTCCAACCAAAGACGTGCAAGCAGTAGCAGCTCATATAAATTTTGAACTCCACTCCTTTTCGTATTGGTCCTTTTTTGAATCACAGGTTGTATCAAGGATGCTTTAAGTACATAATTTAAGCCCTAATTTTCTCTTATCTAAAACTGATGAAAGTGTCACGGTCGTACTAGGTAACTAAGTAACTAGCAAAGGAACAAGCAAAATTATAACATAGATGATACGCGCAAAATGAACTTCATATATTCGCATGAAAACTGGGCAAAAGTTTCTCCGAGAAGAGAAGAAGGCGCAAGTATGGTTGAAATTCCCTCCAACTAAAATCAGAGCGTCTTGCAAGGTGAATGTTCCTCTATCTAATACGGGAAGCTCAGCGTGTAGACGAATGGGACGTACATACGTCGATCCTATCCTTATGCAATCATCGTCACAAAACGGACCAGATAAAAAAGAAAAAAAGTAGAAGCCTGAAAAAGTGTAACCGCCCTTATAGTGAAAGCAACCTGTAAGAGCAGCCATTGCGCGTACCAAAAATACTTTAATGAGTAGGTGTTATGCTGTTATTGCAGTTTTTTATGCGAACCCAAGGCATATAGCATCAAATTTATGCGTACTAGAAGTATCTGATGTGGTTCAGTACTGAAAAATGGAAGGAAGTTTATCTGGGTTTCTTCGTTGCTTCTTTTCTGGACTGGAGAGCTTATTTCATCTGTCTAAATTTTTTATTTTGTCTCTGTACTGGAGCAGTAAATTTATCAGGGCTAGTTCTTCATCAACCGCGAACGAAGTGAGAGAGTTTATAATGTTTTCGTTCTGTATGCGTTTTTACACATACAGTATGCACTCTTTAATATTAGTTCTGAGCTTAGGCCTATAACATTATTTATGGCTAGAATAGATATATATTTATATGTTTTTCCACTCAAAAACTGCCAGATGGAATCCAGCTATCATCGTAACCACCTTTTACAGATATTCAGGTGGGCTGAACTAGATGTAAAAAATGCTATAGTTGCTGACTCAGGACCATCACGCCCCCCCCCCTCCCCTTCTACCTATAGTCAGTGATGGTCTTGCCCTAATTTGTCTTTTATCAGTACTGGAAAGCTAACTTTAATCGTGTTCATTTTTTATTTCATCTCAATGCTCGAGAAATAAGTTCGTCAGTGCCATTATTCTTTTTATTTCATTTCAGTCCTCGAATATCGAGTCCGTTACAACCAAAATTGAAATCACCAACATTCTTCGGCACTACCAGCAGCAGCAGCAAGACTCTGACAAAGACCATAAGCTCTCCTCTGCAGAGCAACTGATGAACAAAATCTTAAGGGAATTAAAGGTAAGTTACCTAGATTGTGCTTTGCTGCCTGTAAGAAAAGTAAACTCGGGTTAGTCATCGGCACAGACTAGGCAAGACAGGCAGGCAGGCAGGCAGGCAGTTCTTCCGGATTTTTACAAGAAAATATTAGCTTAACTAGTGGACCCGTGCTCGAAAAATTCACGCAATAACCTATACGTTTGCCTAATGCCTTTAGGCCGGTGCGGAATCTCCTCTTCTCTTATTTGCTTCTTGATTTTCTTCTTTGCTTCACTGATCCTTTGTCGTGGTGTCATCCTTTGGTCTTCTATATAGACAGGCAGAAGTAACATCTTGAGTAAAACACTCCAACAAACTTAAACAAAATGGCAGCTTATATACAATGTGTTCGTCCGTAGCAAAGATACCGTTGATACCGTCTTTCCACCTCAACTATCTGTTTCATTTGAGGTGCTCAAATTTTGACCTATGAAGAGAAAACGGCTTCGTCAGAGGAAAACAGTAAGCTAATAGAAATAATTGTCTACTGCCCGTTAAAACTTAGCATCTGTGGGAAATCATCTGTGGGAAGAAACTACGAATCAAGAAGCATGAGAGTGGCAACGGAAGCTTCAGATATCTTCAGTGCTACGATTTCAACTTCGGCAATGCAAGAAGTGCGTTCAGACATAAGGTCACCCTATACTTTGCCGTAGATTCGATGTATGGAGAAGCTAATAGTTCTTCTGACGCTGTTTGCTACAAATTTTCGTGCGATTTGATAACAGTGATGCTCTGACTTGGCTGTTATCAGGAAGCATCTATCAATAATTGTTAACATGTATATTTTCCGTAACTACGGCTTATATCAATATACTATTTCATATTTTCCTACAAGTATTTATGTTCTCAAAAAATGTTTCATCGAGATGATTTAAAATAATGGCCCTAAAACACCGTACAAAATTATGAACCGATCAGTAATATCTCTTAACAGTTTCAGCTGTACAACGAAACACTGACTGAGCAGTATAATCGCTGAATTCTATTTTAATATAACTAGCCTGCTCTCTGTGGGGCTTCATTTATGTACTTTATTAAAAAAAAACATGGTATTTAAACGTGGCCCGTTATGTAGTTGACACTCATATCTCTAATTACAGCAATAGCCAATTGTGCATAGTTAGGGGAACCAGCAGATTTTTGCTATACCTATTCAACAATAAGAAATATTATATACTCATCGGAGAAACAACATTGTTTGGCTTATATAAATATACTTTTTCATATTAGTCTACAAGTATTTATGCTCTCAAAAAATGTTTCAATTTTGGCAGCTATAACAGTCAAATACACAGGCGTTGGCCACTTAGCCCTATGATATATGCCAGGTGCCGCCACACTCGCAATTCAATCACAAGTGTTATCTTTTCCCTTGAAATTCCAAATGATACATGAAATTAATGAGCGTTCAATAAATTCTGCAGCTTTCACGGTACAAATTGCAATAAGTGTGCTATCAAGCGTCAGAAACGATCATGATTAAGCACCAGAAAATGCAAATGTATCCTGAACATTTGTTGACGAGTATAGACTAAAGTAGTTTTTCATTNTACTTTGCCGTAGATTCGATGTATGGAGAAGCTAATACTCGTACAAATCAGACTAAGCCTGTGATGTCTTCATTGTTGGAATTTCAACTGTCCCTGCTTAAGATACGTTTGCCATCTTGTACAACCCGGCCTATTTTCTGCCAATCACTTTCAATGGAGCTTGAGAGAACAGCCAGAGCCTCCAACCTGGGCTAAATTCCGCCTATCTATTTCGTTAAGAGCGTGCCACCGAACATATAAATTAATATGTAAATATATATGTATATTTATAAACACACGACGGTCATTCTTAGTATTAGATGATCACATCACAACTGTCATCTTGTTGCTCTCACCATAAGTTTGTATACAGGATACGAGTTTCATCTATATAGCTCCAGCTGTTTGAAATTTAGTCGACGCTTAATGGCTACAAAACTCTGAACTCAGAAGGCTATTTAAAATTAAATCATCCTGAGCGTCATTCTGCTTTCTAAGATGATGAGAAAATTCAGTACATTAACTCCATTAAATTTACGACTTGTTCGTTAATATTTTCAAGTTCTACTCCGTCCAAGTATTTTTCTCATCATATGCAGTTGTTTATGGCATAAAGCTGATGGCTCTGAAGACAAGTGTTACGTTAGGGATCTTAAGGTAGAGCCACAGACTAAGGCCGGGAACACATTTGAGCAACAAGCGACATGCAACGCAACATATTCGTTGCTTGAAAAAATGTAACTGCTGTCAACTGGCCGCACTACCGCAACATAGTTCGCATGTCGCCCCGTCTTCCGACGCTGCTTGCTACAAATTTTCGTGCGATTTGATAACAGTGATGCTCTGACTTGGCTGTTATCAGGAAGCATCTATCAATAATTGCTAACATGTATATTTTCCGTAACTACGGCTTATATCAATATACTTTTTCATATTTTCCTACAAGTATTTATCTTCTCAAAAAATGTTTCATCGAGATGATTTAAAATAATGGCCCTAAAACACCGTACAAAATTATGAACCGATCAGTAAAATCTCTTAACAGTTTCAGCTGTACAACGAAACACTGACAGCAGTATAATCGCTGAATTCTATTTTAATATAACTAGCCTGCTCTCTGTGTGGCTTCATTTATGTACTTTATTTGTATCCAATGGCAGAAGAAGGCTTTTCTTACAAAAAAACATGGTATTTAAACGTGGCCCGTTATGTAAATAGTTGACTCTCATGTTGTATCTGTAATTACCGCAATAGCCAATAGTGCATAGTTAGGGGAACCAGCAGATTTTTGCTATACCTATTCAAGAATAAGAAATATTATATACTCATCGGAGAAACAGCATTGTTTGGCTTATATAAATATACTTTTTCATATTAGTCTACAAGTAGTTATGCTCTCAAAAAATGTTTCAATTTTGGCAGCAATAACAGTCAAATACACAGGCGTTGGCCACTTAGCCCTATGATATATGCCAGGTGCCGCCTCACTCGCAATTCAATCACAAGTGTTAGCTTTTCCCTTGAAATTCCAAATGATACATGAAATTAATGAGCGTTCAATAAATCCTGCAGCTTTCACGGTACAAATTGCAACAAGTGTGCTGTCAAGCGTCAGAAATGATCATGATTAAGCACCAGAAAATGCAAATGTATCCTGAACATTTGTTGACGAGTAGTTAGTTCTTCATTCTCCGGAAGTATGACAAGTTGCGTTCATTATCCTCGGAACTTCATTCCATCATTTAAATTCTATGAGCTGAACATTTAATCGTCGACGGTAGCTCCCCAAGTCACTCTCAGATGATTGCCGAATAGCATTCCATAATTTTGCTTTTATATTGTTAACTTTTGCGTCTTGTTTACAAAAATTGCTGCAAACTAAATGATGCAACTCGGCTGCAGAGTGCGCAATGTGAACATGGCTGAACTAAAACCGTACTTACTAAGTGCTTTTCCGGCAAAAGAACTACAAAACAAACAAAAAATAAAAGACTACAAAATACACCTTAAACTCTGTTGGGAAACAGCGTGGCAATTAGTTATTTATAGCAAGCAAGTTGTTCATTGTGATCCGAGACACTATAAGATGTTGAGGCTTTTAATATGAAGTATATAATAATATATATTGTAATTTTATCCACAACCAGAATTGTTCAGAAGGGTCCAAAGACCAGTGTGCTAAGTTTTATGCCTTTAACCCAAAATGCACGATTCCTCCTAAAATCCTCCTTTACCCGCCCAATTATTCAACAGTTATGCAAAATCTTTTAACTGTTCGATCTCAAATTTCGGACGCCTGCCCCTGTAAGCTACAGGCCTAACACGCGTGCATGACTTCAATTTAATTCATATGCCTCTCAGACGTAACTGTTCAAGTAGTTTTGCAAAATGGTTAACTGTTATACAGGTTTGGTTTAAACGGGTGCAAAATGTTTAAATTTGTGGTTTAAGGCAATTAGAGCATTGGTGAAACGCAAATAGGGAAAACAGTACCTGCCCTGGCGTGTTCGATCGCTCAGCGCGAATACTGCATTGATTTCCATTAGTGCACTGCAGGAAGGCGAGCAGGTTTTGGGACAACACTTTTCTTAGTATATAAGCGCTGTAATAATAATGCTGCTGCACTGTTTCAGAACGAAGTGGATGCGGAACTTGCAAAACTCAGGTTTATGGAGAAGAAAAACGGATCCTCTTCGGAGAAACTGGCAAAGCGTGCGAATGTAAGTTGGGGCGCAGAGCAGCGCACGAGGGCCGATATTTACGAATCAATAAAAGTGTTCTACTGAAACGAGCGCACATTTCCGGGAGAGTAGCACGTACCTTGGCGTGTTGGTGCAGCACGAAAACCGTTGTTTTTGTTCTGCACAAGCCCGCTTTTTCAGGCGCTTTCCGGATAAATATAAAGGCGAAAATTAAAGACCTGATGAATCTATTTGCCTAAAATCTCGAATATATAAAAATAGACACTTCATTTTTACATAAAGAAGCTTTTAAGCAAAAATGTTTCTTAGGTCTTTGGTTTTCACTTTTATATTTATCCGGAAACGCTGTAAAGCAATACTGCCTAATATCATTAACGAGGCATTTTCTGTCGATATGAAGGAAACAGAAACGTACATCTCTTGAGATAGTTTCCTGAATGTATCCCTATCGTGCAGCTTGCAAAATTCAAATACTCGAAGTGTAAGAAACGCACTTCGGTATCTATGCGCGGTCCTAAATTAAGGCTTCCAATACCCATCTTAATCGCGCCCTGCTGAAAATTCATGACGGTGTGGCCTTAGGTCGGTGCCCTACCGACACAACAAGCAATGCAATGAGATTTTTTCGTGGGATATGGCGCCTGTGAGCGATGGTGTGTGGGGCGAACTGAGTTGTGTCGGTGGGGCCAGCAGATTGCTGTATCCTTTGTTACGTTTTTTCATGCACCAAATTTGTTGCGTTGCACGTCGCTTGTTGCTTCGATGGAGCCCCGGCCGTAGATGCTTATGTTTCCTTATTGTTTACTCTGCGCTCATAGACATTCATTGCGCCAAGAAAATAAAAATATCATAGTAACCATCATTTACAGCGGTAGGTACTAGTAAGACCTTATTCGTTTGGCTCGTCAATATCGATTTCAATAGAGCTAGAGCACGGTGGGAGCGCATACATTCACCATGCAAGCACGGCAATATTAACGAAATTACCAATTCATCCTAAAACCGGGATTTATTTTTTATCATCACCAAAGTTTGATCATTTGTGCCTCGTTGCCTCGTTCAACAGCAGCTTCTGTAATTTCCTTGAAGATCCGTCCGTAAATTTTTATACAGTTATGTTCTTGCAAACACTAGTCAAGCACATAAACGGTCAAACCGATCGTCACCAAAATTGATTGTTTGTGCTTTTTAACGTTTTCAACAACCCTGTAAATTTCATAAAGTTCCGTTCACAAATTTTTGAGTTATGTTGCTAACGGACAATGCTACCTTTCGGCTCAGTGTTAAGCACCAGCTTGGTAATAGTATGCGCTGCTATCGGGTGTACGTACATGTACGGTAATTTGGACCCAGGGCCACTACGGAACACCTTGAGTATGTAACGTCTTATCAGATTTTCTATCCTGTTCTGGAGACTGAAAGCGCATTTGCTTGTCCTGACTTTGAGGCAGTCAGTATACTTTTGAGCAGATATCACACTTGCGCTAGTTGGCCTCGGCACATTCATCAGGCGCCGAAATATGTCATTATAGGCTACACTTAGGCGTCCAATAGACTTCTGCATAAATTATTGTTATTATTAAAACTTCACGCTTGAGCTCCCACGGACAGGTAATACAACCCCAATGAAGCATCGTGCAACACCGGGAAGCCCAAAACGCTGTTAAAGGAAATTCCGCAAAAAGCCATTAACAACTGACTTAAACGCCTGCACGCCTATACGACCAAAAGCCGATGCCGCCAACAAATTTCAAACCAGTTCGACCAAAGAGAATTACGGTACAGGAGATAGCAGTAGCTCTGAAACAGCTGGCATTTGACTTCCTTCGAGCAGTGCCCAAACTTCTTGATTAGCAACTTGTCTCCAGCGTAGAAATTTATTGTTTGTTTTCTATATGCTGGTTATCAAGAAAATCGTTGATGATGTTATGAACCAGGTAAGAGAAGCTGTTCAAATGAGTGAGATTTACACAACTGAGACGAGTGACCTTATCGGTGGGCAGCTATTTCTTTAAGGTTGAATGCACATGCAGATAGTTTTCTAGCTTTCTAGCTTTGTTTTCCTCGCAAATGGAAAGCCCTTTTTTAACCTACTGGAATGGGGAGAGGCAAGGTCCATGTCGTTATCATAACGGAGAGTATTTTTTTTACTGAGTTGCGAATAATATGGCATCAATCCAGCTGCGATCCGTTGGTTGTGGATTCTACCAATGAAGATATTGAAGAGAACTGGGGAGAGTAGTTTTAATTATAAGCGTGGGGTTTATTGATCGTGGCTTCGTTAGAATGTAATGATTTATTAGCTAGAAGACAATAAGTCTTACAATGATGTAAAGTCAGTAAATCTGAGCCCAAGAAGAGGAAAATTCGTGCCGTAACGCCGGTTATAGCTACTTTTTAGGGGGTATTTTACTCTAAAGCTTGTTTACATTTCGCCTTCTATTTAGGCAATCCCAGTGCTTAGTTCCTAAACTAAAAACTTCGTTTTTGTAAATTATGATGAGCGAAGCCGCTTTTCTATTTCAATTTAAGAGTCTTGTGCGAAACAAGCGGGTGATTATATCTATGTAGGCGGTAGGCGGGTTCATATGTTAGCCTATTGAACGCGTTCTTTCAGTAGATTTTCCGATTGTTGTACTTAGTTTTTATAAACTAATGGACCCTGACAGCAGCCAGGGTACTGAACTAATGGCTCTTGACAATGAAGGCTCGAAAGTCAACCCAAGCAAGCGAGTTCTTGTGGCGTTTGATGTGCTAACTCAGCAGTTGATATCTGTACAACTACTGCGTACTTACCCCCTCCCAGAATTGGGGAGTATAGGGGCACGGGCCAATGGCGCCATAGCTCTTGCTGATCTGTCGCCGACTGTAGCCCCACACTCCTCTGTAGCCAGTTGGCCTATATCTGCAGCACGAACCAGTGCGTGTGAGTTTCCCAGTGGTGGTGCGGTCAAGTTGACTTTGCTTTTACTTGTTCACTACAAAATGAAACTAAAATTTGTGAGTTTTACTTTGCTGTCTTAAGTAAATGTAACAAGGACGAACTCTTTGATTTTTAAAAACGTTCAGGCATTGCTATCAGCAAGCTATTTACTACTTTTCTTATGTTTAAACGACTCAGCAACGCATTTGGACAATCTGCTCACAGAATACAATGAAAGATAACACGTGAACAAGGTTTAACATTTTGTCCGAGCAGATGCTGGTAGTCTCAACGTGGAGGTCCGGATCTACTTTCGTGGACCGTCTACTGGACAAACATCCGGCGGTGTTCCGGGTGTTCGAACCGTTCCTCTATCTTCGCAGTTCCAGAGTTCCTGACAATGAGAGAAGTTCTACAGCGGCTGTGCGACTTGTGCAAGACTTTATGCGATGCGACTATAGGTAATTCACCCGTAAATATCATAGTTTCATCACAGACTACACTAGAGAAGATTACACCCTCTTATTAACTGTGTTGCACTGGAAGGCCTGGAGATGGGGCGAGTTCAATTAAGTGCATGGCGAATAAAAGCCTTCCAGGTGCGCTGGCTTCGACCGCTGGCTTCGAGTTTCAGCCAGACCTTGACTCGTAACCGATCACCCGGGAGACTTCTAACAATTCGATCTTACTCAGTAAAATGGACTATTCAGTAGACTTAACACGATCGGGCTGCTTCTTACACCTGCAACACTATTTAAAGCGACGAAGCCAAAGTTCATGTTTGGAGTCATGACCAGTCAAGTCGATTGGGCCTGGCTTCAATCGACTTAGACGACCCAACCGAACAAACCCTAAGTGTACCATACTGCCGAAACTGGACAACTGTGCACTCAATACACAAACGAATAAAATAGCAATGGTTCGGCAGCTGGGACTTGAAGTAGACGTGTCTATTTACGGTACATGATTAACAGGATATCCTGACTCGACAAGATATTCACGATATGTTCAATTGGGCACCAATAACAAGCCTTCGAGGCTTCACGTGATCGATGCTTCAGGCGGGTGCTTTGGCTTCGACACGCTGAAGTGAGTAAGGCATGGGTCCTCAATAGGTTACCTTCATGACTTCTAGAAACTCGAAAACTCAATCTTGCTCCGTAAAATGAAATTTTTAGCCAGCTCAGCGTAATTTTGTTAGTAGTGGGTAATGACGCGAGATAGTCGTTTTTGAGGGTAACCTACCCTCGCGGCTCCCCTCGCGCGTGAGCTTCCAGTTTATAACGGCCAATGCACTACCGGTTTATTGGGGGTCTGGGGGCGAAAACCGGAAGTGGGCGGGGCCTGGGAAACCGAAAGTGGGTGGAGCCGGAATCTACCCTCAAAAACGACTATCTCGCGTCATTACCCACTACTAGCGTTACTTCTACTAACACATGCAGCACGATTGTAATTGCGTTACTTCTACTAACACATACATACAGCACGAATCAAAGTGACAAAACCAAAACTTTTGTCTAAAATTTTGGATATGTCAAGCCTCGTATGCTTACTTTTGGTGCCCAGTCGAACGCGCTCTTAAAAAGGTTAAAGCCGTTCAGGGGCATGGGATGGGTCAAAGAGGTAGGTTAGTGTAGGTTTGCATATCCTATGTTATGGGGAGCAGCGACCCCAGGGGTTTGTGTAGGTTACCTTAGTTATTAGCAAGGCGTTCGATCGGAACGTCTGTCTCTCGTGCCTACTTTGCTTAACTCAAATTTCATACACCTCCTAACATTACTTTCTTCTATTCTTCATTCTCTTTTTCGATCTGTTGCTCTCACGGGCGTTGACCCTACTTGGGAACACCTTCGTGCATAGGTTCCTGTGTCCTTTATTTCTTCCTCTGTTAGATCACCTTAGTTGTAGTGACACAGGCTAAAACTATTTCATAATCTAATCTAAAAAGATTAAACTGTTGGGAAACTGAGTGCAGGTGATAAAGAGCGCAACAAAAATATTTTAGTTGAAGTATTCGCCACAAGATTTGGAGACGGTGCTGACACGGTAATGTACCTAAAAACGTTACAGTATCGATGTATGTTTTCCTTATGCCTGGGACACATATGAATTTCTACTCGAAACTGGTTGCTCGGAATGTATAGCTCACTTGCCGTTTCGATACATACTGTACTTAAAGTCGGTAGCATAGATACCGTGGCATAAATGACGCCCGAGTCTCGCATCCTTGCATCAAGTTGTTTGTGTAAATACCTATAGTGTGTCCCCTGCTTTAGGCAGCTTCTTGCTCGAGTCCATGCAGTAGAGCAGGTATCGGCGAAGTCGGACTTCTGAGAGCTTTTGGTTCTTGTGTGTAATGGCCGAGCCAATGCTTTCATTTATTTACTAGTACCGTGCATATTATGAGTTGAGGATCGGAGTACCACCTGAGAAAGAAAAATACTTGCATTAGTTTCTGGCTACAGATGAAAAAAAAAAACATTAATTATACAAGTTTAGTTTTTACAGCTTTTTTGTAATGATAGTGTTATTCACATATGCTTCAATAATTTTCAGGTCCCCGGTCGGCCTCGACTACATTAAAAGCAACGTGCAGAGGCGCTTCCACATACTGGATTTACCAATCCAAAATATCTGCACAACATATGGCGAAAAGGTCTGCATCAACCAGGAACTTTTCTCCAGAGTGTGCGAACTTTTCCCGGTGCGGATGGTGAAAACGGTGCGCCTGAGGCTCGCTTCCGTTAAGCAGATTTTAGAAAATCCAGAAAACTCAAATCTACAAGTCTGGTACCTAGTTCGCGACCCTCGAGCTATCATGAATTCAAGGTACCACGGCAGAGCAAAACGCTGGTGCAAGCCCCCCGACTGCTCGTTACCGGCCTCGTTGTGTCGCGACATGGTCGACGACCTCGAATCTTACGGAAAATTAAAGACTTTATTTCCCACTAACGTACATTTGATTAGATACGAAGATCTTATGACGAACTTGGGGCCGGAGACGATTGGCATACTGGATCGTGTTGGACTGGAGACGACAGAAAAAATTGAAGAGTTGGTCGACGAACAGGAGAAGCAAGGAAAGTCTGTGGCGGACGAGCATATGACGCACTGGGTGCAGCAACTCAATGATAGCGTGCTCGGTGAGGTGCAGAATCATTGCAAAGACCCAATGGAGAAACTTGGGTATAAATTCATAGATGAATTAAGCGAAAATTTGACCGCAGAAGATCTCATCGAACCTACGCGAACTGAATGGATGAAGGCAATAGCCGTACAAAATTCTGACGACTAAACAGTATAGAGGAAGTTTTTATTATATCTACTTAATCATGGGAGTGGTGTTATTCTGATCATATTTACGAAGTAAAAACGTAAGAAGTGGTGTAAAAAATGTTTGCATAATTAAGGATATATATATATATATATATATATATATATATATATATATATAGAGAGAGAGAGAGAGAGAGAGAGAGAGAGAGAGAGATTATGTAGAATAATGTCAGCACCAAGTTAAGTACCTCTGTCATCAGTTCAATTGATGCTCCATACCCAAATTTGTATCGGCTTTAATTCATTGCCGTGATCTGTATTCCCCCGTTTTGATATGCAGGCGTTCAAGCCAGCCGCGAACGTTTTATTTCTTAGCAATTTTTCTTAGCAGCGCGCTGGGTGTCCTGGGGTTGCGGATGATCCACAGGATAAATCCATACGGTAACTAGCAATTATCCCCATGCTAGCCTTCAGACTAATTAAATACCATAGGGCACCCCTATTATTTTGGCACATCACCCCGATCAGATGATAAATTATACATGTCTCCTTCTTTATTTCTTTCTCTATGAGTCAAACGCTTGCTCGGCTAAGACAGACAGTTTCTCAGTCCTGTCGAAAGATGTAGCTGGTCTTCAATAGCTCGTGATTAATAATACTCACCGCATTTTAATTACGATACTACTTTTATTAGTACTGAGCATCGTATTATATCTCAAATACGTCTACTGTAATTCTAAGGTATCTTTATTTCTATTTCGCGTATCTAAAATGAAAAAAGTGTTAAACCAATATTTGTCAGTGCAAAATTATGTTCCGTACTTGATTGCTTTAAATATGTGCGTATACTGATTATTCACCCATGTCGTAAATGTAGAGGGCAAATGTCAATTTTTTCCCCTATATTAGCGCCCTCAGTAAGATGAACACACGATCAAGATGAGAGAACTAGTGTATTTTATTTGTTCGTTTCCCTATTTCTTGTATCTTGGCGAAAAAGAATCAGCTGCTTAATTTGCATAATCTAAGTATTACATTAAACTTATCACCTTAAACTCTGAAAATCTTATAATCTTAGTACTTACAAATCCTTAGAATTTTCCTTTTTTAGTTTAATTTCTTCTAAGGCAAACTGTATTTTTAAATGTTTTTATTTCTAGGACAAATAAACAGAGTTTTTCGCTTAACGGAAGATTTTGTCACTTTTAGCATCTAGGTAAAATATAGGCATTGTACCAGTAAAATGATACTTCTCTCTTGTCATGTATGCACTAAAAATGAATATTTCAGGGCGCTGTGTCCTGAACATGGACAGTATCCATGTGAGAAACACATGGGTTTTTATTATTTTTGTTACTTTCGCCAAGGAAGTTGTTTTCGTTGAACGATGTTTATCTCTCACGAAGATACTCGTAACTCAAAAATTTATTGAGAGATTTTCATGAAATTTAGAGGGGATGCTTTAGGTATGTTAGGATGAACAGATGCTTAAATTGTGGCAAAGATGCGTTCAACAACTTGTTTGATTGTTTGTCTGCATGTTTTTTTCTTTGTGACATAACTCCAACAGTTATTAATGAGTCTTCATCAGCTTTGCAGTAAATTTTAAGAGTGTTACGAAGCGCAACCAACAATATTTTTTATCACGATCCGTTTGTTCGTTTGTCGGTTTACAGTATAATGCTTGTCAGAAACGTAACCCAAAACTTACTAAATGAATTTTCATGCAATTTGCAAGAATTGCTGGAAATGCTAGTGGCAAGAGGCGCAAGTTTTGGCGATGAACTCTTCGTAGGTTTCGTATACATACGCTTGCCTTTATGTTTGTCAAAAGATAACTTAAAATGTTATTGCCGGATTTGTACATAATCATAGGTACTTTTAAGAATGTTAAGAGGAGCAAATGGCCAAATTTTGGCGTTGATAGAAAGAAATGGTTGTTTCAGGACTTGTTTGAAGTTATTGCTAACAATGAGTTGCTTGGTGGAGGTATGCACTGTCAGAATACTTCTGCAGTTACCTCCACCATGGAGGTTATGTTTTTGTTGAGTTTGTCAGTCTATATGCTTCTCTATCACCCAGATAACGAAAGTTACAATAAATGTTAGATATGTTGGGATGAACAAATGATTAATTTGTAGTGGAGATCCGTTCAAGCGTTTGTTTTTAGTTTGACTGCCAAACGTTTTCTTGACTGTATAACTCAAAAAGCTATAGACGGATCTTTATGAAATTTTCAGTAATTGTTTGGGTTGTTACTAGAAGTAATGACCACATTTTTGTGCTGATCGTCGGTCCGTTGTTAGTCTCCATGTTTGTTGTTATCTAACATAACTCAAAACGTTAAGAACGGATATTCGTGGAATTTAAAGGAATTGTTAGAAATGTTCAAATGCAAAATGACTTAATTTTGGTTATGTTTGGTTCGTCCATTTGTGTGTTTGACTAGTGTTTGTCAAATTGTTTGTCATTAACATAACTAAAAAATTTAAGGAGGATATTTGGTATTTTAGGAGGAAAGGATGATTAACTTTCGATGAAGATTCATTCAGCCATTTGCTCGTTTGTTTGTCTACCTGTTTTTTTTTCTTGGCAACGAAACTGACGCAAATATGAACTATCAACTTATCTTCATGAAAGTCGCAGGAATTATTGAAAATGTTATGAAGAGCTGCTCACCAAATTTTTTGTGAAGAAATGTCAGTTTTCTTGTCTGATTGTCTCAATGTTGTTTTTATGTTTTTGAGTAACATAACTCAAAAATGTATTATTGAAACTTCATCAAATTTGCATGAATACTTAGACATGATAAAAGGCACAAATGATGAAATTTTAGTGATGATCGGTTGGCCGGTTTGTGTGTTTGATTGTATGTTTTTCTTATCTTTACCGAAACATAATTCAAGAAGTTACGGACGGATCTACAAGAAAATTATAGGAGCAGTTACTACTGACAAGATGCAAAAGTACCAAGTTTTTTTTGGCGATATAAAAAATCCTGGTTTCAAGAGAACTGTGAATTTTTCGTTCACATTGCAATGCTTGCATGGGGGAGGCATGCATGAGATCTGAGAGTGCTCCTCTAGTATAATAAATCTTCTTACATACACGGAAAAGCAGAGTTACTGTGTCTGTACATGAAAATAGTAAAGTATTTATGTTGTACATGTGTGTGTCTATTTGGTCCTCCGTGTAACCGTTTTGATCCAAAGTGTCCCGTGATGTTGGATTATTTTGAACCACTCGGATCTAATACAAAAGAAAAGAACGAAAGTTGTTAGACCGTGTGAAAGATCTTGGTACATCAAAAAGGAGTGGCTGTGCGGGTATATAAAAGAAAAAGAAAAAAAAAGAAGCAAAAGATTGTTTTACAATAGTGTGAATATTTTTAAAAAAATATAAGTAAGATTTTCCGTTTCAAGAACATATATACAGTTCATCTCAGCAGTAAATAGAAACATATTGCAAGATACCCGTATTGTCTGCCAGTTTGATATGAATACATTTGAATATTTAGTGAAGAGCCGTGGCAACTTTTGAGACATCATAAGTTTAGAAGCGAATTTGAGTGAAATTCACATTGCACGGCCGCAGGGAGACAAATCTGTTTCAGCTCTCTAAAGTTAGGTTTTGAAACACGGTCTCCAACCAACACTTACCGATACTGTGAAATTTCCGCCATCAATGTTAACCATTCTTTTTCCTGCTGTTTCTGTAATAAGATCGATTTCTGCTGCGAAAAGAATGAAAAGATACACTAGGAACAGACTGACTCATGGAAGACATTGGTTGCTGGCTTAATATCTACTGAAAAAGAAAAACTGAATGAATTGGGCCAATGTCCTTCTTTCAGTTTCTATGAGAAAGGAGGTAACTGATTCTTTGCTACAAATAAAGAGGGGATAGATTTCCTCTACAAATAGGTAAATATAATTTCTAAGGGAACCTTTCCTCTACCAATAGGAAAATATAATTTCTAAGGGAACTTAGTGTTTTAAAATTTTTCACATTCTGTCAGACAATTTGATGTGGCTACCCAGACCTAGAAGTTCATATTGTCATGGCACGAGCATCATATGGGGTGACAAGATCAATGGTTCTAACACTCAGTAAATAGAATTCGGTCCTATATTGTCTTCATTGTTCATTTCTATCAATCTCGGTAATATCAAAATTCTTTCCTTACAGTGTGGTCAGGATTAGCAGTGTTAAGTCAAGGTGTAGTGTACCAGTAGATGGGATTCAGAAACTGCAGCATGTGAAGGGTGTAAGATAGTATATGTGGGTATGCAAAGTAATATTCTAGGGGTGCAACAGACCAGCCCAGGGGTTGAATATCGAAAAATTTTTTCTTCTTTATATACAGGCAAATCCACTTTTTCAATACCGTAGTTACATATTCATCCGGCACTTTGTTAAATTTATAGGCATGTAACACAGACAAATTAGGAGATTCACATGTTGTAAGTTTTGGACACGTAAAAAGTTTCCTTGCAAATGAATATGATGTGTGCTTTGGATATTGCCGGAGACATTGTGTATGTGTTTTCTATGCTCGGATGCGCTTGCTCTAACCACGACACGGGAATCCGAATATATTCTAGGCATGCTTGCACTGTAACGGCCCAAAGTAATCAACTGCTTCAGTGGTGGAGAGCGACACGTGCGGCCACGGCTCAGGCGAAATTTCTAACAATGGAAGTTGGTAGACCTTCAAATATTTTGAATACATAGTTCTTGGTATCAAGTCTGCAACGGGTGGTTTGCTATCTCTAACCCGCGAACAAAAATTCGCTGCTAAACATCGCGGAATAAATTGTTCAAGCGTCAGTTCAAGTCACGTGTAAATGCAATCGGCTACCGATAGCAACCTTTTTATATGAAGAAATGAAGGATTTGAGGTTGCATACTTCATTAAGTAATAAATGTTGAGCCTCTGCTTTTCAGTGTATTAACTCACCAGCAGATGCAAAATAAGGATTGCGTAATAAAAAGAGAAGTAGAAATAGTTATAAAATACTGTTTTCATTAATGATATACGTTTTTTATCCCAAAAGTACATGATAGACACAAAACACATTATTAATTGTATCTATGCCAAATATTTATACGCTTTCAATGGTCATTATGCTAACCGTAATTTATGCTCAAATGTTTGCAGTTGCCATACATTAAGATGTCTCATGCATATCCTTTGCCTGCACTATTTTATATACTTAAATGTTATCCGTCGTCCATACTCCTCAGCCGTCATTAATATTGCTTTGGACAGTAAATAACACATCTTGATGGAATGCTGATATATAGGGCACATCAGACTTACCGATATCGAGAAGAGATCAAACCGATGGTGGAAAGTTGTCAACCAACATGAGTTTCAAGAGCAAAGGAAGAACCCTCGATAGAGGGGTGTACCCTGTTTGGGCCCGTCCACGTGCAGACCACCACCAAGCGCTCCTCCTGGTCCACGGCGAGGAGTCCACAACCCATGACGGGGTTGTGGACTCCGCATCCACCGCGTAGACGTCGCTGCACATCGGAGCGGACCAACACGAGGTTGGGGTGGAAACTATCGCTCGGCCTACGGGACTACCAAAAATTTAGACAATTTTTATTAGAACTACTGCTGGTTATATGTCAAGTTAGCTCCATGTTGCTTACTGAAATTAATTTATATATCCATTTTTTTGCGGAACAGGTGGCAAAACGGGTTAGCTCGGAGCACGAAATGTTGGTAGCCCTGATGAACCTCTATCTTCTTTACATTCTAACCTACTGCTCTGACTGGATATGTTCACAAAAGTCGTAAAATTCAAGGTATAGGTTTTATTATTTTTTATGCATGATAGATGAAGTGAGTTTCGCATTTAATTCAGACTTTGGCATTTAGCGCTTGCTAAGATTGGGGAAGTCAACAATAATTTATTTGTCATACGTTTCGCAACGGCGGGAAGTGTTCTTCGATTATGCTATAACAGCTTACATTAAAAATTTCATGTAGATTCATTGCTTAACAATATTACAGCTATAAATTTACAACCTAATCAACAATTCAGGCTCAGCGCCATTACACATCAAACTAGTTAACTGAACTGACACCGCAATAGTACGACTTAACGATTGCCCTCGCACGAGGAGCAATATAATAATTATGTTTTCTTCTAATATTACAGTTCGTTACATTAAAGTAAGGTAAATGTAGTTATTTCTTGCCGAGGAGACACCTGAGACATCTGCATGGCTTAACAGTATTTGACTTGACTGACTAAATTGCAAATACTATTGCATACAATATCATCCAAGACGGAAGGCGGTGCCATGCAGCACGACCTACAGTACAAATATATAAATTCGAAATCATGTATTTATATCTCATAATACGACGGTTTTCACCAAGTGAATAATCATTATTGTTGTTATTAAATGATCAGTTTAACAACCTCTTACACAAGGGGCGATCTGCACAGTGATGCTAGTCGGCCAGGAGGCGCAATAATATTTTACGACAGAACAGCTCAGTTTAGAAGAAAATATTAGAAAATGCAATTTCGAAATTATGGGTAAAAGCTTAAAGAATATTCCGCGATCACTTTTTGTTAGTCCACGATGGCTGAATAACCGAATACATATAAACAATAGTACTGTATTACGGCAATTTTAGACCAGGTCGGTGTCCTTTACTATGAGATACATTCGGGAGGAGTAGACCAAGAGATATTTAAAAGTTTCTTGACAGGTCTGGAAGTTATTTTCGGGTGAACAACGTGCCATTCTGATAATGGACAATTTGTCCATCCACAGAGCTGCTGTCAGAGCGTTCCCTCAACTTGAAGTTAAGTTTCTGCCTCCATATTCACCTTTTCTTAATCCTATTGAAGAGTGTTTCTCAACGTTCAAGGCGTATCTGAAGCAGCGGCTTAACGAAGAAGTTCGTCACAATGTAGCAGCGGCTGCAGCCAGAGCGGGACTGTGACTATCACGGAGCATCGGGTGCGGCTCCTGC
>LQNS02278097.1:7438175-7466307 GCA_001587735.2 Parhyale hawaiensis
CCAGCTAAATAACACCTGCTTCTTTGCGAAAGCGAAGACGATCGCAATGACGACCCAACGAGTCACGGGTCGTCTAGTAAATACTGAATCTGAGAGATAGTTTAAGTTCGAGTCACCGATATCGAGAAGAAATTTGGCTGATAGCGGATATGTCTGCCAACCAAAATGCGGTAGGGGCGGCATATACTGTTTGGCCAACATACGTGCAATCGAGAAAATGGATAATTTTTTATTTCAACTAATACTGGTTACTAGTCAAGTTCAGCAGTTAGCCCTACGTTGCTTGTTGAAGTTAGATTTGTGCCAAAAAGGCGATAAACGGCCCAAGGGCCAGCTCGGAGTGCATGATGAGTCTCTCAAATTCAAGGATTAAGTTTTCTTGTGCTCTTTTGAAGGGTATGCGAGGAGAGTTTCGTGTTTACTGCAATTTAAAACTTGACCTTTGGTTAGCTTGGATTGTGGAGGCAGTGACTTGACAGTGGAAAAATGCGGAGAAGGCTGAGCAGCTGGCCAGCTGTCATAAAGCAATAAAAGAGCTGGGCAGCCAACAAAACAAATTTGTTTCATGTTAAAAATGTTTGATAGTGGAATAGCAAACTTATCGGCAAAGAATTATAAAAAGTTCTATGATCCTTTTTTGGCTGTTCGCGATGGCTAAATCACCGAATTGCATCCATTGTATATGAACCACTGGACCAAAACATGAGATTGGTGCAGCTGATTTGAGTTCTTTACGTACCGTTTAAAGGTTGACCAAATTGTGAATAACTTTATTACATGGACTCATTTGCTTGCTATAGCTGGGACATAGAACGCAGTGAAGATTTTACAACTGATACAGGAACTTTCCGCTATGCAGAAATACTAACTAGCATAGCATTGTGATGAGTGATGCAGTGTAATCGAACGCTGCTATTTGAATATTGCTAACTAAAGTAAAAAAATATTGCTAGAAATAAAAAACCACAACCAAAATATACTTTTACTTGTTTTTGCCAACAACATTGGGCATCATTGCAGATTTCAATTAGCGTAGTTAGTTTGTCGTTAGCACACTGAGTTTCTCATGGCAGTTTAGATGTGATACGTCATTATTATACCTTTATTGCTGTGAAATACAGTGTCTGAGGAAAACACTGTTCATCGATAGAAATGAAATCTTGCCGCGAACTGAACTTCGAAGTCTCGAGATCTAGCGATCACTGGCGTGTTCGATTGGGTTCCGACTCGACTAATCCAGAAACTTCAGACCGGTGCCCTGACATCGAACTGTTGGATTAAGTTTCAGGCGTTGTCCTGCAGTCGATTGCCCTTAAAATTTCTGAAAACACACTCTTGCTCCTTCAGTAGGCTCAGCATTATCCACTTGCTTCTAACACTTGCGGTGTGTGGTTAACATACCCTGCGAAACCAACGCTTATGTCCGAAATTTGAAATTTAAGTGACGTCTCGAAGGTATTATTTTGGAGCTCAATCTACCACACCTTCATCGCAAAATTTTAGGCCCTGAAGCAAAATTGTTTTATTATAGCCAAGGAGTAATAATAACGGAAGAACCAGATAAGAATATGAAGGTAAGGACGAGGAGCCAATGACGTGTTTCCGGATCCAATAACAGGATCTTGCGCTAAACATTATGTGTATCAAATTATTATACAGTACTACCAACTTCTTGCTGTGCTGTGCCAATGCATGTAAAGAGGACTTTCTATTACTACTCTTTGACTGCATCCAGAGGTAAGTAAATCTACACGAATAAAAAGAATACGCAAGGAAACGAGCAGGGAACGCTCCAGATGCTGGGTCCGAAAAAACTCCTTCGATGTGCATTCATTTTGTTGGTATACTAGTCTGGTTATTATAACCCGCTGGCTATAGCTGTCCAAGCAGGCAGGCGCCGTGCTACTTCTGGTTGCGGAACCGTTTTCCTTGTTTCACAAGAGAAGCATGTTGAGTTTGCTGAATAGCGGAGTGGGGCAAGCAATGCCTCCGGAGGTGATCAGTCTCGATTATCCAAAGCAAGTATACAAGCAAGCAAGTTTTTGTGAGAGGGCCCAAGGTCTCATTCCTGAGGCGCTTCATGTTAACCAAAGCAGGTTTTCGTCCGGATTTTCATGACCGTTATCTGAATCTCTGGATACGCGATTTTCACATATTTCATCGTATTTAAACCGGTCTAACGATCCATACCTTGTTCGCAACTTCAAATTGTTGTAATGATTAGTACGTTGTTTTGATACTTATTGGACATCGTCAAGATTTTTATTTTACGGAACTTTCGTTTGGCTCTACGTAAAAGGTTTTCAAGGGTGAAAGGCAAAAATGCTGGCGGATATATACATATACCTAGAAGTCGTCTCTTTCTAGGTGAATATATCCGCTCGTATTTTTGCTTTTCGTCCCTGAAAACGTTTTGCGTTGAGCAAAACGAAACCCTGGACAAATAAATTTAAAATCGCGAATATGTCCAATTATTCGGCAAACAACGATTTTCCGAGATGTCCAATCTTCCAGGAAATAATGATAATCACAGCAAAAACTGCCGTAGTTTCCAGTTCAGGTCTCCGTTACCAAGCCAGTTGCGCAGGCGCTCGACGGCACACTTCCTTCACGAACTGTGTCAGCCTGGCACTGTTAGCTAAATTGCACGGTGTGTGTGATACAGCGGATCTATCGGAGCAAGTTTGATGCAAGTCGCAGATCTGAACTACAGCAGTTGGTGGAGAGGTTGTGTTGTGCGTGGTGCTGCAACCTCTAGTGTAGCAGTGTCTTCCTTTCGATCAGCCACTTACTATGCGGTACACAAAAGTTTTAAGAATTAATTTTCTTTATTTTAGCTGACAATTTTTATTCCTTTCACGAATGTCTTTAGGAGTTGAGTACGCTAGGTGCATCCAAGGTAAAAGAACGTTAACGTAAAAAGATGAGAGACAATAACTGTGTGATTTTGTAAAATTGGGTTAAGTTTCATTTAATTAAATGCTTCATTTTCTTGAAAGATTTACATAGAAAACATAAAAACATCCCGAAAACAAACTTTCTTTTCACAGTAAAGTAATAATAAAGAAACAGTCTGTGCATAATATACAAAAATTGCACAACTGCTCAGTAATATAAAAGAAACATATAACCAGTGCAACGCTCTCGTGGCCGCAGCGTTATTAATTACGTTGTGTCGTGTCCGACTTGCAGTAATTAATGTCCAAAAATGTAGTTGGAATTGCTAACCTATACTTGTCAAGGTCGTTCTATACGTTATTTCTTCGAATGTGCCCAGTCAGCCAGTTGTCCGAATGGTTTTGCAAACACGACTGAGTGTGCGGCTGAAACAGTTATTATGCCTAACGTTAGCCGTCAAATCAGTATCCTAGGCAAATGTAACTTGGAAAGTTACAGATATTTTTCCAAATTTGAGGTGAAATTGAACTCAGTAAATAATGTTCTTTCCGCTGTTTCCACGGGCACACTAACGCAGTCGGATGATTGGATGAGTGATGAACACGTTCAACAGACTAAAGTGTAGACAGGGGTTTAGGGAAGGAGATCGTCCGAGATGGCTTTACTTTTTATGGTTAGGAGGGCAGGACAGGTTCTACTAATGACATAGCTTAAGCTAACAATTTACAAACACTCGGTGTGTGTCTATGGGTATCGGTTACTAACTCAAAAAAAAAAGTAATATAATATAAAGAGACTTTTGTCTAAAATATCCCTTCTCAAAACATGTCTCCTTCCTCACGGTTTTCTATCGAAATATATATATATATATTAACGGTCAGTTCAGGCATTTACTTTACCAAATCTTTGCCAAAATAACATCAGACATAAGCTGTGACATCGTCTGAACTACCATGGTATGAAAAAACTGTAATTAAAGCACGCATTTTATCCCCATTTTCAAAAGGTTGTAACGCTTACATAGACGCATTGTGGTAAATAACAAAATAAATGTAATGATATAAAGAAACTAGAGCACTCTGAGAGCGCATACTTCCGCCAAGCGAGGCAACGGTAGAAAAAAATTTAAATTGGCTCTGAAACCATAATTTCATTTGTATAAACTCCAAAATCTTATCATTTGTGTCTTTCAACATTACCAACAAGCCCTATAAATTTCATAAAAATCCATTCATTATTTTTTGAGTTATTGTGCTAACAAGCATAAAATTAAAAACAGAGAAAAACGAGCGAACTAACGGATCATTACCAAAATTTGTTCATTTACTCTTTGATTTATACCTAATAACTCATGCTAATTTCATAAAAATCCATCGATAACTTTTTAAGTGATGCATTGAGAAAAATGAGGCAGGCAAACAAACAAACGGATGGACATATCTTCACCAAAATTTAATCATCTGTTCCTCCTAACATACCTAACAATCCCTGTAAATTTCGTCCAAATCGGTTCAGAACTTTTTGAGTTGTCTTGTTGACAGACAGACAAACACGACGAGAACATTACCTCCTTGGCGGAGGTAAAAAGTGCATAAAGTGGTAGCGGTATCTCAGAAACAGTGATAATTCAGTTAGTTAGGTTCGCCCATCCTATGCTATGGGGAGTAGCGCCCCCAGGGGGGTTGAGTAGGTTACCTTAGCCATTAGCTAGGCCTTCGGGACGTCTGTCTTTCGTGCCCACTTTGCTTCCTTCCACTTTCATACTCCTACTGATCTTACTGTTGTCTGTTCTTCCTCTTCTTNTGTGGGAACACCTTCGTGCATGGGTTCCCCGTTTTTCTGTCGACATACTATATGTCCCTTCCTTTTCCTCTCTTAGAAGAGCTTAGTACTTATTTAGGGAGGCTTAAATCTTCTTATAATAATAATTCAGTTCTTATACCAAAATATCTATGCCATAAATAAGGAATATAATTATTGTGGGTTTTGATGAAAGGAAGGAAGTCCGTTCATTGTGTTGGACGCACCTCACTAACAATTGGAGAGCAGTGGTCCCGTTTCATGCTATGTTGAAAACAGTGTGGCAAACAGAAGAACAGGTTGTAGATGATGATAATATCATGGTAACCTTTTATTTGAATGCATTCCATGCTTTGTAATGTAGGAATGTAAGTAATAAAGATATTTACAGCATCTCTTAGCACTACCATGCATTCTGACTTTTTTCCTGCTATTTCCAAACTTCAGCTATACTTCAGGCGATACACAGAATAGTGTATGCTTGAATTCAGTAGATTACTAACAGAGCAAAAAGTAAGATATTCTTCAGAACTTAGTTTGTAGACCTACGAGATGAGAGCAGAACTGTAGGAATTCATTACAGTAATTATTTCTAGGGTTGCTAGTCCCACGACAAAGGACAGGTTAATTTATTGGAGACACTATTAAGCATACGTACTGACTATACAATATACGAAGTATTGGGAACAGCGAGCGAGGCATAGCAGATAAGCCATTCATCTCCCAACTGAAAATCCATTCATCTTTTGACTCGATGGAAAGACGTGAAGAAATACCGCTACCTTTTGCAAAAGAGCAGACTTCATAAGTGCCATGTCTTCAGTATATTTAGGAATCTTATTTACTGTTTACATGCAGCTTGATTTTCCTCCCATCTTATCGACATGGCGATCAGTTAGATGAATGTTCTCATATCTTACCCATCAGTACTGAAAGGAGGGAGCACGCAAGTAGTGTATAATGATGCGAGATCTTCGTTTTTGAGGGTAACCTACCCTCGCGCGCGAGCTTCCGGTTTATAACGGCCTATGCACTACCGGTTTAGCGGGGGTCTGGGGGGGGGGGCTCAAACCGGAAGTGGGCAGGGCCTGGGAAACCGGAAGGGGTGGCGCGACGACCCGGGGGCGCGAGGGGAACCTACCCTCAAAAAAGAAGATCTCGCATCATTATATACTACTCATGCAAGCAAGTTAAGAAATAACAAACAAGCAGGAAAGTACGTTCTTTACGACCAAAAAATACCTGGGTTCTTATCATTAACGACGTAATATTTTAGCTACAAAGCATTGATAATTAATCGTAAACGACACTGTTGTTCATCACAACGCTTTTGTTCATCTCTTGTTCATCACAAACGACAATGAGCATTGACGCAAATTCAAACGACAAGGTAATTTACAGTTAATTAATTTTGCTTAATGGCAAACAACCATTTTTCTGTGTGAACTGGATATAATTATCAGGGGAATTCTGCTTTTCACGCTCTTAGTAGGGAAGCTTGGGCGTTACCGTAGCCTACGTTATTCGTATTAGATGGAATAAAAAATTACATTTCAGTGATCCGGGCTAAAAATCTATCAAACTCTATTTTAACTTTTCCCAAATGCCATAAATGATGAGTGATCAAACTTTAGTATATGGAACTTCATATGCATGTAGTAGGGCTGGGGATCAATGCACTTACTGTGTAGAATTTGCACGGCTAAAATTTCAACACGCACAGAAGGCTCTTCTTGTTACTCCCCACGCTCACCTTTCAATATTTTTGTGTTCCCAGTGTATTATCCGACAGCAGATGGTGGCCGTGGTCAGTCTTGCTGCACAATGAAGGATTTTCTTCCTACCAAGGTATTTACTTTTTTTTCTGCTTGTGTATTTAACTCTATGAAGGAATTATTCAACATTCATTCCTCATTAAGATGTCCAAAGTATTAGTAAGTTTCATAGCAGGGATTCGGTAGATTTCTTCTACCGCCGGTACTACCGAAATACCGAATTTCATTTCATCGGTATTCTGGATTTTTAGGTAGTACCGGCTGTAGAAAAAAATCTACCGAATCCCAGCTCATGTAAGTTTGTCTGCATTCCTAGCCTCCGTAGATGTATGTTTTTCAGTAGTTATTTTGAGTACAGAATCCAGAAAAATGGAGTGAACGAAGAGAGCTTCATATTGTAAACATTAAATTATTGTATTACTGACATACAGGAATAGAGTTCTTATTTAATCTCCAGACAAGCATAAAATTATTTTATCTTTATATAGGCAGGCATTAAAATTATTTACTGCTATTATTATTTTTTTGGGCAGGTGCTTGTCCTGCTAGTCGTATTTTTCCTCAGTTGTCTTTATTACATCACGAATGAAAATTTTTTGGGTGAGTTATTTTTGCCCCTGTTATCTGTTTTTTTTTAGCCCCATTTTCCTGCATTATAATGCCTGCACTCCCGTGTGACTGCAGCTTATCGCAACATTTTATTTAGCAATGTAGGGACTGTAACTATCGTAATGCCAAATTAACTATAAATGCCAAAAATTTCGAAGCAAACCACCGAATCTTTTTTGTAGTCTATTGGGTGATACGCAAGCATTAATGTACCAAACAGAGGTGGTTCTTGGATACTAAAGTGGTTCCATATCAGGAACCCCTCGGTACCTTCAGTTCTATATTAGGATACTTGCAGCTCTGTGAAGTACAGACGATGGTTTCTGACATATTTGTATAATAACGGCACTTCTGGTACCCTATAATTCATGGAAGAATTAGAAATACCATAGCATGGAACTAGGCGCATCGACTTCCGCAACCACGATATATTGATACTTCAACTGAGATGTGCGCCATACCCGATATAGGCGCATTAAATTAAGTATGCTTTTATATGATCATATTTATGATAAAATTCGATTAGATCGTGCTACAGTTCATAGAAAACAGAGGAAAAAGACAACAGAAACAGGTTTTAATGCCGGAACTTTTACCCTTGAAAGTTTAGTTAAAATTATCATGGATAATATTGGTGATCCTAAAGAGCCATGATGCAGAGATAAATGATTGTGCACCACCTGTATTGGAGCCACAGCCAATGTATTAACGTTAAACGAAACGTTTTCTGAGCAGCCAATCCGGCCACCTCGAGCGAGGTATGGCTCACCGACGCACCTGATCTCAATTTGAAGGTAAGTTAACCTAATATAGTACAGTACTTCTATTCTTACCTAATGGATATTCACATTACAAGGTAGTCATCGCTATAAGTCATAAGCCAGTTCACTTACGATATAATATGAATGTTTATCGAGTTCGAGTGACCTTATCAAATAATTGAGTTCTGGCTTACCTTTTGCTTCGTAATGCAACAATAGTGAAGAAAGGTTGAGGAAATATCATAAGTTTTTTAATGTTATTCATATAGTTAACAAAGAATGGAAAGAAACTTGAAATGAAAATACACCATGTATATTATTGCTGAGAATGTTTGTTTCACGTAAGCTTGCTTCAATCAAATTTCTGGCTGTATGTATATGAACCTTTGAGAGAGAAAACATAATAATCATATCAGTTCGCAAACTGGTGGAGAGAAAACTTGTCAGTGGTTCTATGATTTATTACGTTCATTTAGAGAGAAAGCATTACAAAATCTATGACAAGATCAATGAAGCAAGTCGTTTTTCTTTCATCTCAACAGCCGGCATCAAATTTCTTCGAGTAGCCTGTTAGATGTAAAGATTACGATAAGTAACGTAATGTTACTTGTACTGGCAGAACGTTTATTGCCAATTTCTTAGGCTATTATTACTGTTATAACTACAAGCTCGACGCGAAGCACTGGTTGTAAAGTCTCTGATCTAATATCAATACCTGCAGGAAAGTTACTTTCTTTTGTATATTTGGATTCTCGCTTTCAATCAGTGTTATCACGAACGTTGACATCGGAGAAGCGGTTTGCATAATAGGTGCTCCGTTTTTTACACCTATTTCGAATTATTACTCTCGGCAAACCTGTACAATTAGCCTTTGCTTTGAATTAATTTTTGTAGAAATGTTAGCTATAATACCCATTCTCACGTTTATACTGACCAGTTTTCATCGTTTTATGGCTGTTATAGATTTTTTATTTGATTTTTTATCGATCTCTATTGCAAAGACATTCTAGTCAACGAGACCATCACTCGCGGTGGGAGCAAATTTAATAATTCATTTTTGATGGCCAGCAAATCCTAGTTTCTCATATGGATGCTGTGTCCAAGAAGGCTAGACCCACGCTGACAGTCCCGTGCACATCTCTATAATAACATAAGAGAAATGGGACGCCTCGTGGCGTGAGACGATCTGCCGCGGTGAAGGCAAATTCGACCCGGTGGAGGAAAATTCAATGCCGTCAGGTTTTAAGGCCAGCTAGGCCAAGTTTTTTGACACGGGTCACATCTAGGTCAATCCACCAAACTCCAAACAAAAAATCATGAAAATTGCTCAACTCCTTCGACCACTTTTTGGGTGGACAGACATACATATATGTATATATATATATATATTTATATGTTTACTTAAATCTTCAACGAAAACATTATCACCTCTCTCACTTCGTTCGCGGGCGATACTAATACAACCAAGTAAAATAAAGGGCACTCGTGGGTGCGCATTATACCCTTCTGGAAGTCGTAGCACCCTCCCAGAGGTAATCAATAATGTTGGTGAAGTCAACGAGTGTATACGAATCCAGAGGTGCTAAGTTCCTGAAACCTGCACCGAATTCGGAATATTACTAGTCCAACACATACTCGCAGTATCAAGAAGACTACCTGAAATACACTTCCACACCGCGAGGCTTACCAACTGATGAGATCATCGAGGCCACATTTTTTTGTTTCGTTGTGGTATTCTCAATGATATCGGCTGTTTCTGCTCGTCTTTGTTCCAGCGCTCGATGGCCAAGGTCGTCAGGGACAAAATCGGTGCTGAAAACGCCCTAAAAAGCGCACAGTTGCAAACGGCAACCGAGAAGGAACTGAAGAGGAGAATGTTAAAGGAATTCAAGGTAAGGCCAGGAGTATTCAGCACGTGATTGTGCAGTAGGTGATCGCAATCACTGCTCTGGGATTGACGGTTTGGCGTTCAGAGGACGCGATTCTGCGATCGTTGAATTTTTCATTTAGCTTTTTATTAGTTCAGTGATTACGCGATCGGTAGTTGCTCGCGAAGTTTTACTGAAAAAATGAGCATTATACCAATGAACCTAATTTCTATGTCGTTCGGGGTTTATTTTAAATTCTGATGGTATTATCTTCAACCTATTACGTATTACCTTGCATCAGAGGTAAAGTAATGCTTGGACAACGGAGAGAAGCTAAAATATTTAAAAAGTGTTGCAGACAGTAATAAATGTCTCTGATAATTGTTCATTATTGCATTGCCAGCACACTAGCCCTAACTTAAGCTCAGGCGGTTACCATTGCCCTTAACGTACGCCATCTCACATTATTTTGCTTTTTTTACCATGTTATACATACCATCGTGTCATCTGCCACACCGATATCGAGCAGTGACATAGCGGATAGGGGAAGTCTGCCAACCAACATGAGGTAGGGCTGGTGACTATTATTTTGGCCGGGGCACAAACGGAAATGTGGTTTAATCTTTGATCAAACAAGTGGTTATGAGTTAAGTTAAGCTGTCAGCACTACGTTGCTTATGGAAGATAGTTTCTCACAGATATGGCGAAAAATTAGTTTTAATTTGAAAATGTGGATCTCGGAGTCGTGAAATTATTGAAAAAATCCGAGATCGAGCTGTGATTGCAGAATTATGTTTAGCAAATGTAAAATTCCGCGATGGTATTGGTGGTTCGCGATCACAGAAATGTGGACTCTCAATCCAAAATGTTCACCATTGGGTAAATCTAACAATATTGTAAAAGGAAAAGCATCGCCTGCTGCTCCTATGTAGGGAGTATAGGTGTGAACGCTAGGCAGAATGGATGACTATGCTTTGCAACAAGTAGAAGTTGAAGGTATTCATACAGGGCTAATAAATTAGCAGTTAGTTTTGCATTTCATTCCAATTAATTGATTCACAAATCACTACATTCTATTCAGTGTGCTTTAGATTTCTTTATATTTGACTAGTGTCAGAAGCACTTCGAAAAGGAAATAATTAAGGCATGCAGTGCATTGTATCTTGCTCTATTTTACCCCATGCGCGAATAAGAACTCGATTCAGCGTAAGGTGATTCATGTGTTGTCTGGTTGAGGCCCTTCACTCAAGGATATACTATAGTGAAAGGTCCAATGAGTTTCGATCTTGGGATGGTGAGGGGCAACAAACCTTTATAAATAAAAGAGATTAAATTATCTTTGCACCAGGTTTTATTTCTTTTTACGTGTACGAAGGAACTTTCTCTTGTATAAATGCTTACTTGAGGATTCGGAACTATTTTTTGGCCCTAACTGGTAGTAGAATTATTGTCAAACTGTCCAGAATATGGAAAGACCGTTCCACGATCCCCAGCCTGTATCTACGTACGTATATCTATCTATCTATATTATACTAAAAGTCTGTGAACTTTATTTTTTATTTACTTGAACGGTTGTTTCACTTTAGGATTTGGAAAAATTTGAGAGTTCGTGGTGGAGTTCGTAATACGATCTATGTTATCGTTCACGCGCAAGGTTCAGGCCAAGGAGGTTCTAATAGGGAGGAGCGCACCCTCTCTATTTACCCTGCGGGAGCGTTTCGAGTAAACGATCCCTTTCTACTGGCTGACTGGCATATCCAGTCGGAGAGCGGCATTGTCTCACGCAGCCTATATAGGAAGGAGTCCTGAGCTCATATTTTTATAGCCATTAACCATCGACGAAATTTCGAGCGGATGGAAGTATGCAAAGGAAATTTATATGCTGTATACCATCTGATGATGAAAGTAACAGGGTGAGCACTGGGATAAAAATCTTCAGATATGATTGTCTCGCAAAAATATTGAAGAGCTACCTGTCTGTATCTTCCTTAATTATATGTGCTGACCACTGCCACTTCAGCCACTTCAAGGACTCCAAACGCCAGCTCCAAGTCACGTGACAAAGCCAAGTCTTTACTCACCCAGAGAGTGCTTGGGCTTGCTCCTCCCATTAGAAGCTCCTTGGTTGTCTAGCTGTATCATAAAATACTACGGTGAAAACTTTGCTGGTAAAACATCTAGCTGCGAGGTCCACCGGTGCTATAGAGTCTGGCATACACGGCTACGGTAGGCCTCCAGCGTACATGTCGAAATACAGAAGCGCTTCACGTTCTTGGAATACATGTTTTTGTGCGGATGACAAAGACTGAATCTATTAAGGCACATCGATTTGAAATCGGTGTACTTGCGAATTGAAACTCAATAGAAATTCAGAGAGAGATTGGAAACTGAGCAAATAGCCCTCGTTGTTGTGGAATAGCTGCCGCGGCTCGAAGTTTAAACAGTTTTTAAATAAAATACTGTTAGACAAGCCGATAGCGCATACACAGCTAGCAGCGTAATGGGAAGGATAGGAAGAAACGTTCCCATGTTTCGACTCCCGTGTGCAGCAAACTTGAGGCTAGACGCAATTCGTAAGGTTTACGAGACAGGTGCTGTATATGGGGCAGGTTAGGCTCAGCTGTATTAGGTCGAATTAAAGTGAGTTATAGCGGCGTAGGTCAGGACTGCTTCATTTTACAGAGTGAGAACATTAACCAACCGTGGAATTTCCACTCGTTCCACTAGTATAAATTTACTTTGCTTACAGCCTCGGTGTTGAATTTTCATTAGAGAAGCAAAGAATTTGCTGATGGTGAGCCGTAAGGGCAGGAGTGGACGGCGGAATAGCGTGTATAGACCAGCTAAATAACATTTTTTTTTTTTTTGCGAAAGCCAAAGCGACCGTAAAGACGAACCGACGGGTCATGGACCGTCTAGTATCTTATAATATTTGGTATGTGTGTCGTCTTTCAGGACAAAACAAATTCAGATATGAGATACGGAAACAGATGCCTAATATACGCATTGTCTTGAAGCAGCGTTAGAATTTTGCCTATCGAGTTCTGCACCGCTCAAACTAATATTCCTATTTTGTTACGCTAATTGGTGTGATGGCTTTACTGATGGACATGAAACGCGGTTGTGGCAGAAGTACTATATGCTTCTAGTGATTCATTTAAACTCATGTCTTCTTGTATGTAGCTTGTCCTGTACATAATTATTAGGACTGTGTTTTGTTATTTTTTTAGAGTGTTTAGTAGTCTTTTCTAATCATTCGCGTAGCTTCAGATGCTGCAGCGTATGTAGCTGTCCCTTCCAAGTCAACAAACAGCGTTCACAAGTTTGAGGGAACACGTTGAGTTGAATGACGTGTGAACATCTATTAAGACTAAAGTAAACGTTGGCAGTGATGGTTAGAGAAATGTATCTTCTAGGACTTGTTCCGAAGACAAGAGACTGAAGTAAAAGCTGGCAGTGTTGCGTACAGAATGGTACCGTAGGCTGCTGATAAAGCTAAAAAGAACAATGCATTAGGACACCTGCCAAGAAAAAAAATCATTTGTGTAATAAAATATTTTGTTTCAGATTGAAGCGGAAGCAGAACTCGCAGAGCTCGGACTTCTGCACAGCAATGGCTCATCTTCAGGAAAACCTCCGACACCGGCAAATGTGAGCAAAGGCGACATTTTTCGATGCGATGAGGTTGAATCAAGCTACGCCTAGCAGGTTGAAATGTTGAATGTGTTTCACATGTTAGTAGCAACGCGATTACGTTTGAGATAGTGGAAAGATTAGTTTTAAGAGCGGAACTGAGTCTTTGTTTATTTACAGGGTGAGCTAGCGCGTGGCTTGGAACTCGATTCAAAGTGGCGAAACCAACACACTTGGTTGGTGTTCTAGACGAGAGAAGTAGAGACCGTTTGGTTCAACTTAATTTTACCAGGTCAATCAATTAGCCCTGGCTGTTGCGCTCCTAAAGAATTATGTCTTCTTGACTCATGTGTTGCATTTGAAGTTCCGCTTATGCAATGCGGAAAGCTACTATGTACGTTCTGGAAGTATACACTTTCCTATGCGAACACTATAATAGCGATTACTACTACTAATATGCATAGGTAAGCCACTAGCGTATGTGTGCCAATATAACAGACAGAAAGTTTCCAGAATTGACAAGAGCGACACTTGCTTAGCCCTTTATCGTTCGGCTGAAAAACACTTTCTCATGAACTTTAGTACTGAGGGAGTGCTCATGTATCGTAACTTGGCTGGAAAAGTGACTATAGTAACAATGATTCGTTTCATCAAGAAAATTAGCAACAGTATAATAACTGCCACATAAAGGCCCACAGTGCCTTGAGTAAAGCTTCATCGTATAAATTTAGCAACTAAAAATAAACGAAAAATTAAGAATACACAGAGGAAAGATATCGACAGAATCAATTCACGTTTGCGGGCACCAACAAAAAGCGTTTCAGCAGCGGGAAGTAATAGTCACAACACTATAGGTTCTTCCGATCATATAAGTCATCATCCACCAATAGAATCCACTGCTGTTTGAGAGCCGAAGTCAGATAAAGTGGATCAGAACACATTTCCTGAAGCCACGAGTTATCAGCATTTTCCACTCTCATCTCCAAGTTACTTGTACATTTACGAGCGAGATTATTGAGACTCTTACATAATACGAGGAAAACACATCGGCAGTTCCTGACTATCTGGGACCACCCACCAACCACTAAAATATATCATTGAACGTAACCCGCAACTTGGTCAAAGAGCTGCACATGAGTCATAGCCTGAGATCAAATGATGACGTGGACCAGCGGCAGTTATCCTGCACCCAAGGATGATACGGAACAGGCTAGCGCACGGAAAGGGTCTAAGCTGTCCTACAGTCCAAAGAAACCGCCGATGACGCAAAGTGGCCCTACGTCACTGGTGTTGCTCCTGGCAACACCTGATCCACGCAGATGGGTGAAATGACAGTCACTGCGAAGGCATGGCCTCCCACTAGCAGACTCTCTGCAGATAGGCGGGTGGTAAAACTGGCACTTGAGGCCTTTACAACATCCTTTGTCACGCTCGGCACCATACCTGAAAAATTTAATACATTTCTTCGAGTGTGCATACTTGCACCCCACTCACTTGCCACCATGCTTCCACTTACCAAATTTGTAATATCTGCAGACGGTTTCGGAAGCCTCAGAGCGAAGTTTTGAGTTTTTACTTTTATTTTCACGATGTCCAACTCGGGTAGGCCGCTCCCTACTTTTCGCCATTGTGGACGTGCCTCCATTCACACCACTCACAGTTCGTTCCCCGTGGTTTTCGGGGGGGCTGGCTCGCCCAAGCGCACCGGGATCGACACTCTCCTGGAGTTCCTCTCGGCGACCCTCGCATCCGCCATCACTATTTCGTTCAAGTGGGGCAGCCCTTGATCCTGCGAGGAGACTGTCACCCTCAATGTCCTCGATCTCATCTCGGTCCTGCTCGACAGGATCGCCAACACTCTCATCAACAGCCTCACCGTTACAGCACCTTGCTATCTCAATTTCAACTTCCTCCAACCCGTCGTCCACATTTACAAAGGTGCAAAAACGACATAGATATTTAGCTCTGGTGATGGCGTATCGTACCAGACAATAGTTGGGGAAGTCTGCACATCTGATATGGACGTGACTCACGCGCTCAGGGCACCTCAGAGCAGTTCCCTCTATACGAGCACTGCGCTTTCAGCCCGTCCGTGGCGGGTAACGGCAACATATTCTCAAGCGTCGCTCGCCTCACTACAACAGCTACAAGACTGCACTTCTGTATAAGTTTGAGACTCCACTTCTGTGAAAGTTTAAGACTGCACTTTTTTAAAAGTTTGAGACTCCACTTCTGTGAAAGTTTGAGACCGCACTTCTTTAAAAGTTTGAGACTGCACTTCTTTATAAGTTTAGGACTGCACTTCTTTAAATATTCAAGACTGCACTTCAGTAACCACGTTTGTAAGGGGAGTGCATAATAATACATATCTCTGTGATTGTACTCGAGGATTTTAACATTTGTAAATTCATTTGCTTAATATTTTGGAAATTTTTATATTACAGCTGCGAAAGAAATGTTGCGCTTATTCTTCTATTCGGATATCCGAAATACCGCGCCGTACATAAGTATTGTGCACTGCGTCAATAATTATTTTCTTTTAACATGCGTAGACATTCGAGGAAACTTGCATGTGCGTCCGTAAGCTTTGAGTCATAGCAATGCAAAAAGTTTACATTAACATTTTATCCGCTCAGATATTGATAGTATCAACGTGGAGGTCGGGGTCTACATTTACGAGCCGTCTGGTGGACCAGCATCCCGCAGTCTTCCGCCTGTTCGAGCCCTTCCTCTACATTGGAAACCGCAGAATTCCTCCAGACCAGAAAAGTTCTACCAAATTCGCTCGTGTTCTTCAGAATTCTTTTTCCTGCAATTTCAGGTAATTTAGTGGTGAGTTCTTTGAATAAATAATACAGTATGAGAAGAAATCGCCTTTAGAGCTGTCTTTATAGCTACCATTGTCCGATTCCCCTCCATAAAAACTTGGAAATAAGCATCGAGTGACAGCAGTTGGGACAACATTTATCCTGAAATCCTTCAGCAAGGTACTGTCAGCACGGTATTTGGAGGAAATGTCATGAATCCCCAAATCGAGTGATCCAACTTTAAAACGTTCAGGTGTGCGTGTATTACCTCACACGAGATGAGGTGGGTCAGAGGAGATGCATTAGGTGACACCAGGTACATTAGGTACGAGGAGGCAAGTCAGGTACGTTCCACCAGACTCGTGCCTAAGTTAGCTAAGGTGCGTTAGTCAAACAGATGCGTTAGGTTAGACAGTTACATCTCGAGTGACAAAGTGCTTTAGCTTATGCTAGGTTTGTCGATTTGGGCCCACCAAGGGAATTTTTATTCACTGTAAATTGGTATTATACTCGAGGTACAACCAACTCTCTGAAGCTTCATCATAATGATCCTTCTTCACTTCTTATAGTGCACGCAAATGTTCCTGCTACTTTTCTACGACACCTATGTTTACATCTTCTCACTTGTATAAATAATGCTCATGTAAACTTGGAATTAATAAAAAAATACCTGACAAATCGAAGCGAATCAACTGTACAGCTGTTATAAAGCAGATTCCGTTGGAAAATTTAACGGATTATCTTAAATTCTTAATAGAAGATTTGGATTAGTAGTATGTGCAAGTACACAGAGTGAACATGAATATATTTGTTTGGAGGTAAATTGGAGGAAATACCCATACATTGCGTCAGTACTGTTCATATATGACTGTTGAAATATTGATGTTCATTTTTTCATGCTTTCAGGACAACGCAAGGCCAAAAATATTTAGAAAGCATGAAGTACCTTTCTTATGAAAGGCTGGATTCCATATCAAGAAAAATCTGTACAAAGTTTAACAACACCATGTGCATCGACGAGGAACTGCTCTCAGAAGCATGTGAAATTTTTCCAGTGCGCCAGGTCAAAACGGTGCGCTTGAGGCTGTCTGCCATGGAACAAATTTTGAAAAATCCAAATAACTCAAATTTACAAGTTTGGTATCTCGTTCGAGACCCTCGGGCTGTAATGAACTCCAGGCGTGACGGTGATGCTGTGTACTGGTGCATTGAAGCCGATTGCACAACACCAGCGGCACTTTGTAGCGACATGGCGAGCGACATCGAAGATTTTGGCAAACTGAAGAGTCTCTACCCTAGTAACATGCATTTCATTAGGTACGAAGATCTGATGAGCAACTTGGCTAATGAGACAAGGAACATATTGGCCAGTGCAGGATTAAATTCGACAGCGTCCGTTGAAAACTTTGTAAAAGCAGAGGTCGAAATCGGAAAAACTGCCATCGAGCAACACGTGATACACTGGACGCGGCAACTGAGTCCGGGTCTACTCCGCGAAGTACAAAATAATTGCAAGTATTCGATGGAGAAACTTGGATATAGACTTATCGAGCAGGGAGGTGAGGATATTTCAGTAAAAGATGTTGTCGATCCGATCAAACCTAATTTGGTAGCTTCCGGCACAAGTCGCTAAGAGGCAAGTGTATGGTGATTAAGATCTTGACACAACTACTGTAGTTAGGAAGTCTAGCATTGCTCACTGTAAAAAAATTCAGCGTTTCAACGGGTAGAAACTAGAAAAATATATGTAGTTTTCTCCGTTTTGTAAATTCACCCAAAGTGTCCGTCGTTTCGCTGGAAGAGCCTGTACTTCACATTGTTCACAGAAAGAATATTCACTTTAAGTACTTTTTCCACCTTCCTGAAGGTTAAAAGACATCTAGAAAGAATATTACGTTGCGTTTAATTACGGAGATTAATGCATTGTTTCTGTAGTATCACCGGGAAGTGTCTGTTGATAGACGTGTTCCGGAAAGTTTTCCTCGTGTCCGTCAGATTCCAACGCTAGAAGTTCTATGTTAGCGTGTTTATCCAATTTGCTTGAACTTCCCGAGCCATTAATTGTTAGAGAGTTTGCAATACCAACTATAGAGAGCACTCTGAGTGCGCATACCTCCGCCAAGCAAGGCAACGGTAACGAAAAATTCAAATTGGTTCTGAAGCCATGATTTTCTTTGTATCAGCACCAAACTCTAATCATTTGTGCCTTTCAATAGTTATTAACTGCTTCTGCAATTTTCGTGAAGATCCGTTGATAACTTTGCCAAAAAATTATGTGCTGGATACACATGACCCTCTTTTGACCACTGTGTAGGCAAAGCTTTGATAGTTCGATTGGCTAGGGCGCTGCCTTCAGAGTTTAATGAATGTGGGTTCGAATCCGGCCCAGGCACCTTGCTTTTTCAAAAGAACCACAAACAACGGAATGAAATTTCACAATCTGTATTCTACCGGGAAGTTGTTTTTGTTTCTGTTACAAAAAAAGAATCGGCTTATTGACGGAACCTCTAAATACTTCCTGGTCAAATACTTCCGTCAACAGAAAGTTGGAAAGTGTCCGGCGAATGGGCTGCCGGACACTTTCTGTCATTTCACGAAAAGATTTTTTACAGTGTATAATTATTCACTTTAGGTAACTCAGTTCAAATCGTAATCCAATATTAAACATGAGCTGTGATACTGTGCTGCAAGGCTTTTGTGTCCCAAAGTTATAGCTGTGGTAGGATTTATCGAGCATAGACGAAACCAAGGATCGGTTCTTTGTGTTGGTGGCTGGTGTGGATGCTGCACGCACCCGGATTCATGAACCTCTCTGAAATTGGGTTACTTAGCCATTGATGCACTCGTCACATAGCTCGGCATGGATTGACTTCATCGAAATTAACAGTCTGGAGAATGTATTCTTGTACGAAAAATGCCTTTAATGAAAAACCTTGAATCTTGTGGGCCTTCGGACGAAGCCCATGTGACGTTAAGAGGCAGCATAGCCAGGCTAAAATAGGCTCAAATATTTTACTGCTAACGGCATTTCCACATTTTCAGCTATAAATAACACACGCAGGGTAGACTGTATGCAAAACGAAAAGTACCAGCATTTTGGATAAAAATTTTATGTATAACTCGTACAGAAGCTGAGTTCAGGTATAGGTGACGATGTATATTGTTCGATGCAGGATGCCATGCAGTTTATGGTTGACGTGGCTGCCAGAAATGAAAAACAAGACACTATTTCTTTTCCGCTTGGGGTGCAGGATAAATTGACAGCATTATATTATGCTGATGACCTACTGTTGTAAACTAAGTCCTACAGCTGATTGATGAAACTTCAATAAAGTTTCTTCTGTAATTCAAGTTAGCGACATCAGTTAAAAAAAAATATGTGTGCATGGGGATGCAATGAATGTATGTATGTAGTAGCAAAGAACACATAGTTATCAGCGTAGGAATCTGAGGGCAGTAAAAGCAAAACTTAATTTTGTTTAAGTTTGGGGTATCTTTGTGTCCTGACTCCCATGATCTTCCCGTACCGTTGGCCGATATAAACACATTTGTACTTGTTACTGTAGAAACATTCTTTGCAGCGCCACAAACAGCTTGCTTCTCGTTTGAGGTTCATGTCCTAATAATAAAACAAATATTTTATTAAGTGGCTTCAATCAGCTATAGGATCTATTTAGTAAGTTGAGAGGGCCGTCAATAGTCTATAAAGTCTGCGTGAAGTCAGTGGGTCTACTCATCACTTCATTGTACTCGTTATCAATTGTGTCGGTACACTCGCCATTCTATTACACAATTGTCAATTATCGTGTCAATGAAAATGAGTTTACTCATTTATGTTCTGCCGTTCTTTATCAACTTTCGTGTCAGTGACAATAAGCTTACTCACTAATTTGTGGGACATTTTGCCACTTATTGTGGCTATATCAGTAGGTCCATGCACTTTTCTGTATTACTCTTTGTCAGCTATTCTGCCAATGAGAATGAGTTCAATCATTTGTTGTGATACTTCTTGTCAATTATTGTTACGTCTATATCAGTGGGTCTACTCACGGTATCGTGTTACTCTTAGCTATTCTGTCAAATACCATGAATTTACTTATTGCTTTCTGGTACTCTTTGTCAACGTTATTGTATCGATGCCGAACAGACGATAATTACTGGAGGTCAGGCAATCTTCTGGTACTGGGGTGTATCGCAATCAGTATTTTTTGGGTCACCGGTGTAGCACCGGTGACCCAACCAGTCGCAATCATAACTCAAATGACGACAGCGACATGGGTTACGGCGATGTAGGTTACCGAGCACAAACGCTTATTTTGAATGAAAGGAGCACTTAATTCATTGAGATACGCAACAAATAAACGTCATACACCAGAATAAGTAAAACAGATAAGTTACTTTGAACTCATATAGTCAATTTTTAAATTAAAACCGACTTTTATTGTCATTGAGCTTACTCCTCTCGTCGCAATTTGTCGTTTTCACAATCATTTTTTGGGTTACGGTAACCTTTTTCCAGATTGCGGTAGCTCGGCTCTGACGTGATTGCAACACACCCCAGTTGGAGTAAATTCAGTTTGATTTGATAAATAGGACAGTTGGACTGTTCGCTTCACGCCAAGACATCCATCAAAGTACCCTACAGGAAGATGGATTATTTGAATTGTTGTTTAATAAGACAAAGATAAAGAAGCATTTTGATACATCAACTTCTATGTTGAAAATTAATAAACTGCTGTTAGGATCTGCGTCTATGTTGCATGAATGCAATTAGAAGGAAAATTTCAAGACTTTAATTTTTGTGCAGGTCGAGTCGATCTCTTATTTATTGTAACAGTTCAAGCATTCACCATTTCAACATTGAAACATTTACACCTTTTAGCACTAAACTTACAATAGTTTACCCTCTTTTTGTAATGTCAGAAGATTATGGTGTACTCGATTAACTCACAAAAGGCAAACCAAGCTAAGCTCACACGGTTTAACTTGTTCAGAATTGCACACTGAAGGGTAGGCTTTACCACTTCAGATCAGGTTGTAGCGATTAGGTATCACCCGATCATGTTTCAGACGGCTGAAACCTCCATTTTACGAAGCTAGATCAACCTTTCAGAATTCTTATGGGTAATCGATGCAAGGTTAATACTTGAAGCTCACTTCGACAGATCTAATCCGTCGCAAACTTTTATGAGGTCCAGAGAAGTCAAACCTATTAGGCTTACTGTCACTCTTCAGTCGATTAATCCTATAGTTATTGATTTGAAATAGTGCATTGGCAATACTTGGGAAATACTTATAAGAACTGGAGAGTATAACGGGCATTTTGCATTCAAGTAAAAGTGTGAACCTGCCGTCATCGAGCCAGGATGGGCTCGGGAGCATATATGCTTAAGGCGTCAACGCTTTACACGTTGACGGTAAGCTAAAGCAGGCTCGCTAGACTTGACTTGCCTGTAACCCCAATTGATGAGCGCTGTCTTCGCCAACTTGAATCGAGTTTCTGACAAAAACTCAAACGATTGCTTTTTTTATGCATCCAAAAAATTTAATACTAGGCACAATGGACTTTACTGCCATCGCGAACGTAATTGGGCATCGACAAGCCCTGTCAATACGATCCAAACGAGCGAAACCAACGTTAGTGTCCGAATTTTCTGTACAAGTCACGCCTGATGAGTTCAGTTTGACACTAAGTTTACTTTGCTTTTCCACCATTCTAAAATGCGCCTTAGCAATTGTACCAAATTTATTGAAAACTATTCTTGAGTAAAAACAAGTTATTGATCTAGTAACAAAGAATTTAAAATTGATGTCGACGTTTCGGCATCCAACTAGTGCCATTTTCAAAATTAATAAAATCTGCAATGGAAACACAGAAATAAAATGCATCAAAATGTGATAGTTACCAAAATGTATACAGACTGTATATGTCAACATTTTGGTAACTTTCACATTTTGATGCATTTTATTTCTGTGTTTCCATTGCAGACTTTATTAATTTTAAAAATGGCACTAGTTAGATGCCGAAACGTCGAAATCAAATTTAAATTCTTTGTTACTATACCAATAACTTGTTTTTACTCAAGAATAGTTTTAAATAAATTTGGTACAATCGCTAAGGCGCATTTTAGAATGGTGGAAAAGCAAAGTAAACTTAGTGTGAAGATAAAAGCTGATATATCGTACTTGAAGTTCAGTTTAATTTGACTTTGAAGTCCCAATGGACAAAACCTCCACGTAAGGAAATTTTCTACATAATTTTAGACAGTTTTAGATCCAGCTGTAAAAAGTGAAAGATATCTATTTATTGTAATAGGTACACATGAACAAAATCATGGCCATTATTGGGTAAAGCGTTCTATTGTTCATATTTGAATTAAACATGTAAAGTAAGACTCTATCATTATCCTTCTGAAGACCCTAGCATATGAAGTATACAATATTTGAATTGTGATTTTACAGGGTGGTGATGCATTACAGTAACTTTGGTATTTAAATCTCAATCAGTTTCAGCATTCCATTATCGCCCTGCGTTCTAAGCAAGTACCGATGCTCGCTTGATTCGAGCTAGCAATGCATAGTTGCTCATACTAGTAGCAAGGGTTTGTTTCAATAGGGTTCCTTATACCTGGAGTTACACAGTGCAATCGCGAGCTCAGCTTAATGCAAGGATGTCAGTTTATACACCGTATCTATGCTACCGATTTGCAGGGAGAAGGAATTGAAAAAAAATCTGTGTCGGTGATGAGTATTAGCAGCGGCGTCATTAAATTTGTACTGGGTGTGCTGAGGGTGAGAAAGGGTAGGGGGGAGGGGTGGAATAAAATACGGAGGGGCTTCTCGTTGCTAGAGGATGTATTTATGTTGGTTACATGGTAGTAATTTTGGGGACGCTAAAGCAGGAGCTTGGAAAATTATTGGGGGGGGGGGGGGGGGGGGGGTTAAGGCCCTTTTTGGCACCAGCTTTTGGGTGTATTGGGGAACATGCGTGTGTGTAGACCGCACATTAGTGCTATAGGATCGCCAGGAACTGATCCTGCCAAGTTTAACCTAAGGTTGGCTTGCTAAGACTGTAAATTAGCAATGCAGGCGTTTGGATGTGAGACGTTTGGCACCAAAGTCACCTAAAGCTCACTAGTTTGTAACTTTCGCTATGTTCGCCGAAAGTACGGTGAGTAATTTTTGCGTTGCATTCAGGTGTGATGGAAAATTAAGCGGAATGTTTGCTTATATTTGCATTTGAGGATTTGGAATACTTGTAAATTGATATTATCCAAGAAACTGAGGGCATAGTGTCTCACTGTTGTAATTTGTTATTACCTGAAGGATGTCACAGATAGCGATAAGAGGCTAGCCATCATAACAAGTGAAGTTCAGCAGCATTGGTTCAGTAATCTCGCTTTTAGCGAAACTCTCCGTAAACTCCCTGCATTTCCTTCGCATGTGCAGTACTGATACATCCGCTAAGCAATTCGTACTATGAATTGTTCACGTGTAGTTCTGATATTAGCTTTTCAGCTCTGTCTTTAGGAAATCGTATCTGCATTCATTATACAGGCGGTCGCTCAAAATTTCATGGCGTAAGTTACAAAAAAAAAAAAGAAAAAAAAGTGCGGTGGGCACTGGGCTTGTGAGCGTTCTATCATTTACTTCACCTTTATCGTATGAAATTCCAGTTGCATAGATACAGAGCAAATTCTCTTTTCTGATTAGTTTATATTTACCTTTTAAAAGGTAAACATAATTAGACTCCTGACTAGGTTTATCTCTTGAGAGATAATTGTAAACTTATCATTAAAGATATTTTTTTTGTGTGTGAAGATCAAATATACTTCTGATAATGAGGTTATGCTTCAGCTACAAACCCCCCTTCCCCCCGTCATGGTCGTGTATGCAGTTTATACTATATCAGTAGCCCCCACTCCCGAACATGAAAATATGCATGTGTGCCAGGTGTGAGCTCACCTGAGTGTTCCGAAGCCAGTGTCATTACTTACTAAAGACTGCACTCCTCGTTCCAACTTACACCGTTCTCTATACTAGCAGTAGCTGATGTGTCGTTAACACGTAAAGGGCGTGCGATTGCTCTTAGTGCATTGCTTTGGTAATAATTCATGAACTATCAAAGAAGAACTGAATCTTTCCTATTGATAACGACTGCAAAGGAATTTGGAGAGTCTGTTTTACGCTGATATCTTATTTCAGAGCAAGAAATTACTAGGTATGAAACGTCAACAGGTATCTTTTTATATTCCTTATGATGAACCTTTTTACTGTGTGTTGCTCGGGTAATAATACCTACCTCGTGCAAGGATTCTCTTTCCTACCACAATAGAGCAGGAGAGCAAAAACAATATTATAGAGATAGTGTAGCACGAGTGAGATACGGTTAATACCTAAAGTTGTAAGTGAAGCATTTAGGAAATAGCTCTCCTAATTTCCTACGGGTCGTTATCCACTGGAAAGTTCCGATGCATTGATCAGTTGTGCAGTGAGTGAGTTGTAGTAAACGTGTTGTGGTCGTGGCAGTAGTCCGGTGAGATTTTAAAAGGCGTGATCATCAAATTTAGTTGTTTTATTCGTGAGTCTACCGTTGATCATGTTAGTCTGTGATAATAGCTGTTATAAATTGTTTGATGGACGAAATGCGATGCTTCTTTTAATTAGAATGATTGTTTAATGTGATATTTTAGGAAGCTTTCACGAAACTATCCAGTGAAAAGATTCTTTTATGCCATAGTACATGAGATGTAATTTTATATCCTACGTCAGTAGAATGCAGTAGATCTCCATAAGGGAGTATCACTTTTAGATGGGTCCATTCTCGTTTTTTATGTATACATATTTTATTGTATCTTTCTGTACTGTATCGTGAGAAAAATAAAGGTGTTTAAGGTTAATCTAAAGGAGCCGCTCCAATACGAAATCCTTCACATTTGGCTTACAAAATAAAACGTGCATGCTAATGTAATTAATCATTGTGAAATTATTGCTTCTAAAAGTTCAGCCGTTCAGCAAGTGAGGTGTTGACAAAACTATCTCGCTGGATACACGTTCATTGATAAAATTCTAAACTATCTAGCCCAATAAAATTGTGTCATTAATTAACAGGCTGGTGGCATCCTGGAGCATTCTAAATGGCCTGCACGCAGGTGCCGTGAAAAACGAGCCTTCTTCATCTGGTGTTTATTTTCTTCGATAATTAAAACTACTTGCTCTTTGCTCTGCAATAAAAATTAAGAAACGATCTGTGAGACGGTGAGTTGTGCAAAAATATAGCGTTAAAAATAATACTCTTTTCTGTGTAGTGAAAGTCTCACAGATGACTAGCGGCAGAAAATTAGCACTCCATTAGAACGTCCATTTTCTGCCGTTATAAACGCTTCGTATAAGAAATTGCTTAAGATTCCATTTAACGAACCTATGAATTTGATGGTTTGACATACACTGCTAAATAGAAAATGATTAGATATAACACCCAAAAACATTTTTTTGCTCGGGAAACGTCACACTGTGGCACAAATAATGCGAAACATAAACACTGTAACAGCTATCGCGAGTGCGTCAGACATGTTTACAGTACATCTCGCCGGCACACCAATGGACGCGATGAAAACGGGAAGCTTATAGAGAACCAGTCCCTGCCGTACCTAACATTACCTAATATACAAACTTTTTAGCTTCCATATGGTTAGATTAAATTCTCTCACAAGCTTTATATCGAATTATGCTTGTTCGTTTTCTCAAGTTAGGGAGGGTAGGACAGGTTCTGCTAATGACACCATGTATTGCTTTTAGATGTAAGAAAAGGCTAAATGCATACAGTTTTGGGCAGCAAACTTTAAACGAACACTGCGTGAGGTAAGAAAAGGTTAGGTGCATCAAAGATTGGTTCTCTGCAAAAAGATATCTGAAATTACGAAATTAGGGGTAAGAAAACGACTTAGTGCTCGGTGAGTAGATTAGATTAGATAGGCGGCAGTAGACGAACCAAAAGGCCCATTCCCAAAGAGACACCGGGACTTACATCCCGGCCCTCTATGAGCTATTGCCATTATGTTAGTAGGATGTAGAGGACTGGAGAAACGAGAGGAGAAAAAATNGGAAGGGAGTCTATTCCAAATGCTGACTATGAAATAGGGAAAGAACTGCTGACTTAAGGTTGTTCTTCGAGCTTTATGTTTGAGTTTTTGACCGTTGTTTCGCAAGCGATAACCGTTGTTTCGCAAGCGATAATCGTTGTTTCGCAAGCGATAACCGTTGTTTCGCAAGCGATAGTAGTTGCACGATTGATTTCATTTTGGACATTTCAGCGTTTCTGGAAAGATACTATGATGCTTGAGACACTTCAACGCTTTTTCTTCTTCTTTGTAATATTCTTTTCTGAATTGGAAAAGGTTTTTTTTTTGCACAAATGTTGTACTGCGCCGTATTTCCACTGCAGTAAGTGACGGAATAACGCGACACGGTCAATGTTACTTTTAACTCAAACTCAATTTTTTCATTATTGGTTACTTATATGGGTAAAATGAGCCATTTTAAGACATTTTTCACGAATAACATTTTTGGGGCAGATACTTAGTTTTTGAGATATTTGACTTTGAAGTTCCCATTGCTTTCCTATGAAAAAAAAAACTGGCTACCCAAACTCTGAAAAAAACTAACCTAACTTTACCTAACTCAACCTGGCATTACCTTACCTAACCTAACCTAACCTTACATAACCTTACCTAACCTAACCTTACCAAACCTAACCTTACCAAACCTAACCTTACCTTACCTAACCTTACCTAACCTAACATTACCTAACCTAACATTACCTAACCTAACATTACCTAACCTAACATTACCTAACCTAATCTCACCTGACCTAACCTAGGTTAGTTTTGGTCGCTCTTTGGTCACCTGTTATCTTTCCCATAAGAAAACAATGGGAACTTCAAAGTCATATATCTCGAAAACTAAACATCTGCTTCAAAAATGTCATTCATGAAAACAGTCTTAAAATGGTTCATTTCACCCATACAAACAAATAGAAATGGAAAAAAAATGAGTTGGAGTTGAAAGTAACATGCACCCGCGGCACTGCTTTCGAAATGGCAACGGTTAACATTTTCACTGCAATGTTTAAAACCTTCGAAAGAAATGCAAATTTGTAAATAATTGCGCAATTAAGTCATTTTGCCTCCTGATATATCTTCAAATTTGGCATACAATTTCGAACTTATCCATCGTATTGCTTCTTCACGTTTTCAGTACGGTGCTGCTTATTGTTTTTATTGCGTCCATCGTTGTGCAGGCGTCATATATGTATGGCGGACGGCAACTTCCGGTGCGCCTGTTATAGTGTTTTTGTTTCGAACTATTTGTGCTGCAAGATGAAGTTTCTAAAGGAAAAAATGTGGCTGTTTGTCATTTCTTATAATTTCCTATCTAACATGTCAAACCATTAAATTTAGAGGTTCGGTAAAAGGAATCTTTACCTAGAATTTCTCAGAGGAAAATTCAACATTCTATTTGCAGGCACCAGATTTAATCCGACGCCATTTACCTCGGCGGTTTCGGTAGAGGTCGTTGCCGAGATACCTAGTTAACAGAATTTATTCTACGCCATAAAGTGTTTCTGAAAATGGTAACCCAAATTTGATGGGCTAAGACGACCAAACCATGCATTCCTCATCCAGTATCAAGATGTCAGTTTGAAGCAGAGATTACGAGCTCTAAAATGGCACCAAAATTAATTAGCCAGACCCTTGCATGGTTGCATGAGTACCATAACCCAGAGGTTGGGGTGCAAAAACATTCTTGCTTCACTTCCTTCCTTAAGAGTCTTCGGAAGAAGTCCAGGTGACGTTGCGCACGTCACCCAACGTGTGTGGAGTCACTCTGCTGGGTGTCTTCTGTGGTGCTGCAGTTTGCAACCAAAGAGAGAGCCAGCAGCGAATTATCTCCACAGTGCACGTAACCGCTGACCGCTGGTC
>LQNS02278097.1:7466935-7491501 GCA_001587735.2 Parhyale hawaiensis
TCAACATCATGATTTACAAAATAAAATACAAACATTGTAGAGAAACATGGTTTATCCATAACCAAGGGCTACTAATCTCCAACATCCTCAACGCGGCAACCGATTCGACATGGCCACTTCCTCTATCCAAACAAAGTCCACATCACCAGCGCATGTCACCAACTCCTTTTCTGATGACGTCGGGATTATTCCTGAGGATATCCACTTCTCTGCGAATGCGATTCCGTAATTCTTCCAGGCTTTTTGGATGCGTGATGTACACTCGGCTTCTAAGATAACCCTGCAAGAAGTAATCGCAGGGGGTGAGGTCAGGTGACCTAGGAGGCCATTCAACGAGATGATCCAAAGCTACAACATGCTCATTGAAAAGTTCTTTCAGAGTATTAAGAACATCGATTAGACGGTGAGCTTGGGCCCCATTTTGTCTCGCAATTGGACCTGGACGCTGATTTATGTGAGTGTTAATAAAATGAGTTCTAACATTCACAGAGACCTCAAACACAAATTAACATCGTCGTAAAAAAAAGAATGTGTTGCAGAGCAGGGAATATAAATTCACAATTATATATAGTCGTAGGCGCTATATATCATACCTTCGGACACCAAGAATAATTGAAAATTCATCATAATTTCTAGGAATATTAGAATTTTCTAGAAAAAAATTGCTCATAGATACAACACGTAATGATCTTTAATATCACATACAATTGAGTTCTTATCCAATGACGGAGTTGAAGTAGTAGCATCAGAAATTGATGTATGTAGAGCTTTCGGGGTCCTACGTACCCCAAGGAACCCAAAGGAGACGGAACATCCAAAGGGAGTGGAAAATTCGTAACTAGTAAAAACAAGTTCTAACCAGTAAAAATTTTAGCTAGTTTTCCACAGCTACAACTAGTTTTCACTAGTTCCATTTAGTTTTCCCTATTTTCAGCTAGTTTTCACAAGCTTTTACTAATTTAAAATTGTTTTCACAAGTTAAAACTTGTTTTCTGTGGTTACAACTTGTTTTCATTATTTAAAACTTGTTTACGAGTTGGAACTTATTTTTATTAGTTAAAAATTTTCATATCCCCTCGGAGTTTCGTCTCCTTTGGGTTCTTTGGGGCTCCTTTGGGTGGTTCGTAGGACCCCGAAAGCTCTACATAAATCAATTTCTGAGGTTTCTACTTCAACTCCGTCATTGGAAAAAACTCAATGGTAACTGATATTAAAGTACATTACGTGTAGTATTTATGAGCCAATTTTTTTCTGTAATATTTTATTAGTTATAGTTATTCAACTATTTTTGGTGTCTGAAGGTATGCTATATATATCGCCTACTGAAGACACATGATTCTTTGCTCTGTAGCACATTTCTTATGGTACGACGAAAAAATAATTTTTGTTTGAGGTCTCTGTGATTATTAGAGTTAATTTTATTTACACTTAACGTAAATCGGCCTCCAGGCCCAATTGCGAGAGGACCAATTTTAGTGTCCAGTCAAAAGATGGTGAGGTCTATAGCTAATATTATAATATACCTAACCAAACATACCTGACAATCATTGACAGAATAGTGCACCGCCGAAACTGACATCGTTCTATTGCGTCTGTAAGCTAAATGAATAATTGACCAAGGGGTTCGAGACGAACTGGAGCACGTTGGCCTTGACCTACTTAGAAACCTGCAATATTGCTGCACTGCCTTAGGGCAAGTTCACATGTCATTCATATCAATGCGTTCATTCATCCGCTTGTCCGAAGGTTTTATAGCGCCATTGTCTGCACAATTTTGGGTATGCCGCAAACGTTACTAAAATGTTAACGGTCAATCCTGTTTCATCTGCAAGAGTCGCTAGGCAAGTTACGGATATCTCTTCAAATTTGGAGTGAATCAGAACTCACAAAACAGCGCATTTTTCTCCTACTTCTATGGCACACTAACACATTCGGAAAGCGGATGAGTGAACGCGTTGACATGAATGGCGTGTAAACTAGTGATATGTCGAATGTCACTTTTTGGATATCCGTGGATGCGGATCTTTCAGAGGATTTTACAGTTTTAACATCCCCGGATGCGATTGCGGATGTTACCATCTTAACATCCGTGGATGCAGATGGGGATGGTCAAAAGAGGTGCGAATGTTCGCGGATACGGATATTCGCCCCCATCACAAACGCACGCACCCTCCCACGACGGCAGTTTGCACAACACTTAGGGAAAAACACATAGATGGCGCTTTGTTGACAGGGACAGCGCTTTGCCCACATTTCAACCCAAATGAGAATCTGTGGTTTTCAGCCCTGTTGATGGGTTTAGTGTACAGTGATAAGCCTGCACATCCGCGCCTCCTTTGCTGCGGATCTCTCAGCGGATTTTACAGTTCTGATATCCTTGGATGTGATTGTGGATATTACCAGCTTAGTATCCCCGGATGCGAATGTGCAAAAAACACGTTACACAACAATCCAAAATAGAGGCAAGAACCGCAGACTCCAGACGAAGATCATTCACTATGCTCCTGAATTCTGAAGAAGTGCTGCGCTTGTAGCCTCTATTTTAGATTGTTACGTAAAGTGTTTTCGCCAATTGTAAGATTTATAGTTATTGGTTATGAAGTGTACCATGCTGAACGTGCCCTTTGGAAGAACGTACACTTCCTTACCATGGTGCATCTGTGCGTCAGCATTTCGTGCAGTTATTGAGGTCGACTCAGCAGGCAGCATTTCATAACAGAATAAACATTTGCTAGACTGAAATTGACATTTAGATCTTTTGGAAACTCACTATCATAGTTACACCTTCCTATGGTAACCTGAAAAATTTTTTCGCAAAATCTTAACAAATCAGATATGACCAACTTTGAACTTCCTACCCGATGAGCTGAGGAACAGCGAAACTCGCGTCGCTTGTAACTAAATTTCTACTTGTGCTTCTCTCCGGATTCTTCAATATCTTAGGTAATGCCATCTCAAAACAACAATTAAGTATTTTTTCCTGTTACGCTCTGTGGAAATCAGATAGGAAGAAATTCAACTGCTTAAGACTGTATCCATGATACGGAGGTCGCAGTCGGGAACTTCAACAGAGGGACCTGAACTCGCCGGCATGACCGGGTTTGGACATGTTCAATAGTGCTACGAGAGATGCCACTCGACTGCGCCATAGAATGTCCAGTTTTTCAGGCAGAATGCAGAATTTTCATTTGAGAAGCCCGGCACAAGTGACAACAGGGGTTTTTCTGAAATACTAATTTTCTGCCGCCAATTATAATGACGACTCGTGCCACTAGTATATATATAAAGGCCTAAATCCAAAACGAAAACATCATCATCTCGCTCACTTCGTTCGCGGTTTATAATCATCCAGTAAGTGCTAGAAGCAGTTCGGTTAAGTTGGGCCCACTGAGATCTGTTTCCGAAGTAAGTCAAAGTTCATGGAAGTCTCACCGGTAACTAATCAAGAATCAAACCCTAGAACTTAAATCAACAAGTCGAAACAAGAGCACCTGTCCAGAGATTCGGACCAGCCAAGCTTCAAAACCTAAATTTCGCGGGGCAATCCGCTCCGCAAAGGCCATAGATCAGTGCTTCCGTAAGTGGGGTGCCGTTCACCCCTGTGGACTCCCAAAGGGTCCACGGCACCCGCAACAGGAGTCCACCACGTAGATGGTAATATTTCGAGCATACGCTTCGTGAAGTTGGCAAAATATATCTTCAACTGGTTGAGAAACGTTGTGCATTCATGTTTAGCTCAGTCATAGACGACACCATACATTGACTGGGCACTGGCCCCTAAGGCAAATTTCGGGCCCCGCAATCGGGCCTGACTGCACGGTGCCGCAGAGGCATCTTTATATGTTCTCCCATAACTTTCTCATAGTTTGTTTAAGCTATTTGACTTAATTCTTTTACTATCAGTAGCTAATGAGCGGAAAACCTGTTCATACTTATAAAACTTCTATACGCAAAAAATTCACAAAAATATTAAGGCGCAAAGTATTATTACGTTGAGAAGATGTTTATGACATCCATTGATATTTGCAGAAATCTTATTGCCCAATGGTTAGCGAAATAAACATTCTTACTTTGTTGAAAAGAAGCCTTTCAAATTCGTGGTATGATCGATTTGTAATGAAATTTCGAGTAAACAGCTGATGAAAATGTTGATGGAATTTATTAGGTAGCTATGCGGGCTAAGCGAGAAAATCAGAACAGATTGCAGAGCTGAAATGTGAGTTGGAGCAGCTTTCAGCAATAAAGTGATGGAGCCAGGCCAGAAGTGAAGTGATGAAGCACTGGCCGCCAGGAAGTGATCTAACTTTGGAAGAAGTGAAATGATCTAGCATTGGCAGCAGTGGAGTGATATAGCTTTGGCGGCCGTGAAGTGATCTGAATGATGAATGCTGGCCTCCATGAAGTGATGTGGTATTGACAGCAGTGAAGTGATTCAGCATTGACAGCCGTGAAGTGATATTGCACCGGCAACCGTGAAGTGACGTTGCTTTGACGGCTGTTAAGTGATATATCATCAGCCACCCTAAAATTATTTAACGTAGGCCACTGTGAAGTGATTCAACTCTGGCAAACATGATGTGTTTCAACTTAGGCAACCAAAAGTGATGCAACATAGGAAACTATGAAGTGATATGACGTAGGCAACCACAAAGTGTTGTAATATACCTAGGTAGTTATGTGAAATGGTAATGACAATCACGATGTGCAGCTTTAGTTGGTTCCAGTAATGAAGAGTTGTATCAACCATAAATTGTTATGATTTAATATTATTTACCTTCTGTCTTGGTATCTCTATGTCATAGTCAAACATGTATTTTAATTTCATTGGTAGATACCAGTGTAGTATTACTGTGGTTTTAATTTATTTTCAACATTACTGGGTTTTCTTAACCTCACTTTTGTAGCGGCTGTTGGGATGATGTAAACCGATAGCTATATATACAGCAATATTTAACGTTATGGCTTCAAATTCGTCATTGGGAAAGAAACTCAATCGCATGTGATATAAAAGAACATTACGTGTAGTATCTATGAGCCAAGATTTTGTATAAAGTTTTTGTATTGCTCGAAATTATGATGAATTTTCAATTTTTCTCGGTGTCCGAAATTATGACGTCTATCGCCTACTGAAGATATATAATTGCAAATTCAGATTCCCTGCTCTGCAACGCATTCCTTATGGTACGACGAAGAAATTAAGCTTTGTTGGAAGTTTCTGTGATTATTAGAACTCATTTTATTAACACTTTCGTAAATCGGCCTCCAAGCCCAATTGTGAGAGGCTCGATTTCAGTATTCGGGCAATGTATGGTGCGGTCTATTGCTCAGTTTATCATTAGGTATCAGTTTTCTTCCTTTTCCGCCACTTGGTAGTCAATTTTGAAAACTGTTTCGTAAGCAAAAACTATATGATTTCGTTAAGATAGGCTTGTAAGTTGGTATATAAATTGTGCAAAAATAGTTTAGCACCTGTTGAACATGTTTCCAAAGTATAAAATTTTTGAAAAGCTCTCAAATTTTCAAAACTTTCTTTTAAATGTTAAAAATGTTTTCTTATCAGTTATCTAACAATTATATTAGTAATGTATTGTTCGGTAATTTCAATGTGTGTTTTTATTATCTGCGTACATATTGTACTTCAATATCTTTTACTACCTCAGCAAAACCCTTCTAAAATTTCCACATTATCATTGTTGATGCTGTAAGACGTAAGGGGTTCCTGGCTGAATGCATTTTCTACGAAGGGGTCCGAGCAGAAAACAAGTTTGGGAAGCAATGCCCTAGATTCGTTCTGCGTCAGACTTGGAACATTATAATAAGCGTAATAACTGGTTTGAAGAATACTCCTTTACTCCTTTATTGTTCTCTCTATACAATAAAATTTGAAAAAGTACAAGTTTACATAAATACAGTTGAGAACGTGCCCGACTCAAAGTGCCAATCACTTATGGGGCAATTAAAATATACAATCTGTGAGACATTCTAGGTGCATGAGCAACGCTTTCGTTTTGAAAGGAATCAAGTTACTCCACTATATACATACGAACATGGTTCACAGATGAAGGTCATCAAGTCATTTTGATACATACAATTCTGTTTGCAACAGTAAGCACTAAGGTTAATATCCTAACCGAAACATCATTCACGTGAAACTCAATAGCTATGGTACCTATAGTAACAGGTACTATTCAAACATTAACTATAAATACGAAATATTGGAACAAATCTATCTAAATACATATACAGTACGCTACTAACCTACGATTTACCTAAAGAGTATACATGCCACCGATGGCCTGAGTGACTGCAACTTAGTCAGAATTCTCGTGATTAGCAAGGACGTGTTGTTTGTATTTAAATTTAAACGGTTGATCCGACATTGGTTCGACAAGATCGTTAGGCAAACTATTATATAGCTTTACGCATTGATGATATATTGTCCATCGCTTTTGAACTTCAATCCTAACACGCGGTAAAACGAATCTCTGGTCTCTCATATTGTACTCGTGAACAGGTAGCAATTGTCGAAAATGTTTATCAAAGGTCTCTGTATTCAAAGACATCGCATTACGCAAGAATTTCATCAAAAAATATTCATATATGTCATTTAATTGTATAGTTTTTTCTGCATTTGCACAGGTACAGTGTCAGCGCACACACTAAGCCTTATATTTCTTTGTGCTCTCTTATTTGCATATTTTGTTTTTCAGTTGGGTATTTTACAGTATATGGTGGTCGTGGGCTGTCTTGCTGCAGAATGAATAGTTTATTCGGGACCAAGGTAATTCTGACCTTTGTTTCTTTTGTACATATTACTCAATCCATCAACTTTCCAAGATTCATTCTCCGCAAAAACGTCAAAAGTACTACCGTACTAAGGTTGTTGCATTCCATCTTCCCTTCGTCGGTAGCTGAACAGTTATGGCAGATGCATGTTCTACAAAACAAAGAAATATAAGTTATCTAAGATACTTAGTTTCAATCAATTATTAAATCTTAATAAAATAATATTAACTTGCAACCAGGCAGGCATTAAATTATTTTGTCTTTTGGTAGGTATTTAATTGTCCCTTTGCTCTTTTTGGGCAGGTACGAACCTCTTGGAGGCTTGCCATAATGGCTGTGGCATTGCTGGGCTGTGTTTCCTACATCATAAATAACCTGTTTAAGAGTGAGTTTGTTTTTTTTTCGCCAGTGTATTTTCATTCGTAAGCTCGATGTGTGCATGTCGTGATCGTTTGAAGTATTTGCATATAACAGTTTTGATGACTGCTAAACAAGGACTTAACTAACAATAGTGTACATTTCTAGAGTAGAGGTCAACCGAATGCAGAATTTCTATGTAAGTCTACTTGGTGATTCATGTAAACTTAGGAGCTAAATTTACTATACGCTTTCATTGAGCAGCTATTCAGGTCACCACTCCTGGCTTCAGGCGTCCTAACTCATCGTCTCTCCAATTGCAGGTAAGCTAACCTAAAATTTCATAACCTTACCGAATAGCTAAATATCCGTTGGATATAGGTACTTAGTGTTATAAATCATAGATCACAGCACTAACGAAATAATCTAAGTGTATAGGGTACAAATGGATATTGCTCTAATCACTGGGGTTTGCCAAGAACATGCTTTCTATTGTGACCAAAAGGAAAACGAAAAGGTTTAAAGAAGAAGTGAAATATATCATAATGATATTCAAATAATCGGAAAGGAAGATTCAATGTGTCTTTCGTTACTGGTACTGTTTAAAGTAAAAAATTTCAATAAATTTGATTTCTTCTGCTTATATCAACCCACAAAATTGTTGATTGAGAACTTATAAATGGTTACAACATACTTTTTATTCATACAGAAAAAAAGACAATAGAAACAGAGTTATCAGGCAAATCGCTCTCAACTGTTCATACTCCCGACGTCAGTTCCTTTTAGGAGTCTGCTGTTCATAAAGAGGGGACAATTTCTGCTTCAGATCGACTGTTCTGATACTTGCATTGGCTTAATTTAGATCATTAGGTTGATTTTTTAACTATTAGGTATTGTAATTTTTAATTTATTATTACTAAAATTACACGCCTGAGGCCAAGCGGTGCTTCCTTTATCTCATTGATCCAGAATCGAGATCTAAATTAGAGTTTTTATCATCTCTATGACTTGATTTCTACTTTCAGTCACTGTTAGTTGTGGTCATTAAAATGTGAGAAACACTTCATTCTAATCATTCTACATGCCTAAAATGTTTCAAAGACTTGTTATCGGCAATCCTGTAGATTTATTAAATTGTATCACTCCATTCCTCTATAAAGAACACGATTTGACTCAAAATAAAAATTAAATAAGGCGCACTACTTTTTTCATTCCATACATGGTGATCTTGGGATCACTGCATGAGGTTGTGCAGTTTACCCTCAATAGCGAGATCAGTGGACGATTTTTCGGCGAACCCAACTCAGAGCACGACCTGCCCATACAAGCTCTTTTTAATAAGGACTTCCTCCGAAGCACATCTTTTGGATGTTCTCACTTAATACATAATACGACTGTGAGTCAAACGCCGTGAATTCCAGCTGGTATGTATTTGCTCTAGCTTAAAAAAGTTAGCATATGCATTGCTTATATATCAGTAATACTGGCACGAAGTATAATTGGTACTGTGCGCTGTAGTATTACCAGTTCAAATTACTTCCTCCAATCCTGAATTTTTCGCATATCTAGATTAAAAAAAGTTAAACCAGTATCTAACTGTGCAATATAATAATGCTTGTATTATGTATTTCATAACAGGCAGACACTGACGATCCACTGGTGTAAGTCTACATGTAAACTGTTAATTTCTCTCTATGGTAGCTTTATAAGACTGAATGATCCAGAGGTACCGCGTCCTGAACATGCAAGACATGAGAATAAATTTGTTTGTTTTGTTTATTAAATTAGCTCCAATACCCATTTTCACCGCAATGCTAACAAATTTTCTTCTTGTTTATGAGAGCAACAGCTTTCTTTCTTAACTCATTCTACTTTATCAGAAAGACACTTTAGTTAATCAATCGACCAGGCTAGTCAGCGTGCACGAGTTCGTAGTTTCCCTTTTAAAGCAAGCGATTCTGACGCTGGGAAGAGAGCACACACTTAACGAATCTAAAGATAACAGATATCAAATACTTCAAAGTGAAGTTTAAACTGTACTGCATCGAATAATGACTAAAACAAGCCGACGTACTCTATAACGAAAGCTACCTGTACAGCACGTGCATAGAGGGCCGGCCGATCATTTCATCGCTTCATGTTGTCAGACTCGAAGATTTGTCTTAATATTTCATTCTTCCAGCACTCGAATGACAAGTTCACCAGGGCCAATGTCAGTGCTGGTAGGCCTCGAAAGATCACGCAGTTGCACGCTGAAGACAAAAACCAGCTGAAGAGGAAAATGATAAGGGAACTTAAGGTAAATGTGTCCGCAGCACTGCTCGCTGTAGCAGTACTTTTGGGTGTAGACAGAATGCACGGAATCGAGATTGTTGGCAGCAGGCAAGTACTTACGCTTAGAGAGCTGAGTCAGTAATGGTGTACGTGTGCTACTGCGGGGGTACTGGTCCTAGCTAGCTTTGTGGATGATTGGTCGGAGGGGAGGGGGGAGGGCGGAAGGTCGTAGGTTGTCGATATAAGAGCCTTCCGTTGCTAGTGAAAATACTTCAGATGATTTGCTGTTTAGTGAAATAGTGTACGTCTCTCCGGCCAGTTAGTTTATATCGGCAGCACGAACAAGCGCTTGTGGGGGGAGGCTAAATACTACGAAATGGCTCTCCTTAAGTATTAGTGTTTTTCTAAATGCTGTGGAATGCCTAAGGGATGACAGTTCATTGTAATCATTACTGTCGGTCTAAATGCTCAGGAGTGGTAGTTCCAACCGCCATTTCCTGTTGCTTACGTCTCACGTTCAGTCTGTGAAAAAGTTATGTGTCTAAAACAGTTTCTACAGCAGCCCTTAATATTTGTAGCTCCAGTGTTTTCATTACCATTTTTTATTCTTGTTTCAGCAAAGTGCCAGAGGCTTGAGATCAATAGCCCAGTAAACACCAGCAATTATTGGCTTTGGAGAACGGAAGGCCATATCGAAAAATTAGGTGCTGTGAGACTTTAGAAAATGGTCCCCCGATGTGACCTAGCTTTTCAGGTGTGCTTTCTAAAGCTTTAGAGGTCTAAAAGGACATTTTCATTAGTGTGTTCACCCAATTAAATTCACTCTTAAACGTTCATTAGAATCGCGTCGACATACGTTTTGATAATTTATCGGAGAACGTAATTAAATATACCTTTGCTCGATTCCTTTCGGATACTTGCTACGCTAAAGTTTTATAATCGTCATAACGAATTCAATAATTGTTTGATTTTACTTTCAATTGTCAAACCTAAGTTTTCAACCAAAGCTGGGCTCCGAGAGGGCAGATCTCTGCCAAGTAGAGCAGCGCTTCAAAAAGGATGACAGATGAAAAGATAAACCGACACATGAACTTACGGATCTTCACAAATCACCTAGATGTTCCTAGGGATATATATTTCTAACAGTTCCTGTATCTATTATAAAAACAATCGAGACATTTGTGAGTTATGTTGCTAATACAGTGTATAGACATTTGTGAGTTATGTTGCTAATACAGTATATAGACATTTGTGAGTTATGTTGCTAATACAGACATTTGTGAGTTATGTTGCTAATACAGTATACTTACGAAATCAAACGTTGGCAAAACATAACCTCTTTGGCGGAGTGATGACACAGAGCTGGTTTCTATGAGCGATATTTCTCCCCAAAAATTGCAGACTTTCATTCACGCCGACACCGTTACCTGAGGAGCCCCATCGTATGTACTTGCCCCGACTGTATGTTTTCTAGGCCTGTTTTCTTGAGGGTAAATCTTTTATAATTTAAGTTTTACACGCGGAAAATGCATCGTAATAGGAATTCGTTTACAGCCGTTTTCCAGAATTTGTTTCAGTATAGTGAATTTTTCTCCTTACTGCGCTCGTAAAGCTTAGACGCTGCTCTAGTTACTGAATTGTAACTAGAGCACTCTGAGAGCGAATATCTCCACCAAGCAAGGCAACGGTACCGAAAAATTCAAATTGATTTAAAACCATGATTTTATTCGACTCAACTCCAAACTATAACAATTTGTGCCTTTTGATAGCTTGAAGATCCGTTCATAACTTTTTGATTCATGCTGGTAACATACATTATGATAAACATGAGCTAATCACACAGACGAACTTACGGATCATCACCAAAATTTAATCATTAATGTCTATCATTTCTAACAATTTTTGTACATTTCATGAAGATCCATCTACAATTTTTTGCTAATAAGCATAAAATCAACTAGAACGCCTTGTGGCGTAAAACCATCACCTGCGGTAGGAGCCATAATGACACAGCTATAATGACGACTACATAGAATTAAGTATGTGGGTGATAAGGATTACAGAAAAATATTTTATAAGGATTTGTGAAGACAAGGGACTGAAGTAAATTCTGACAGTAAGGGTTACAGAAAGGTGCCTACTTGGGTTTTAAAGACAATGGATATATTCGATTTGAACGGACGATCAAACACCAGCACAGGCTACATCAAGCTAGTCGGTCACGTCGAAACCGTCATGGTAGTTACAAAAATGTGTCTTCTCAGGGTATTCATAAGACTACGGTCGACTAAGTAATTTTAGACACTGGCCGTAACGAAAAGGTATTGTCTTAGATAGTAGTAAAGACAAATGACTGATGCATGGTTACAGAAATACGGCTTCTTAAGCGACTGGTGTATTTAGGTTAAACTATGGCAGCGATGGCTACAGGAAGATGTCTTCTTAGGCTGGTGGCTGTGAACAAAAGATTCAGTTAACCTTTGGCAGTGACAGTAGCAGAAAGTTGGCGCCTTAGATTGTAAAGACAAAGAGAAGAACTAAGTTTGGAAGTAATGGTAACAAAAGGATAATAGAGACTGTTTTTAGGCTAAATACAAAATATATTGTGTCACCAAGCAAATACAGAGTCCTTCGTGAAGTAAAACGTTTTGTTTCAGAATGAGGTGGAAGCAGAACTCGGATTGATGCAAAGGAATTACTCTTCTTCAGGAAAATTTATCGAACCTGCAAATGTAAGAATAAGTGCCATCGTTGATTTTCGAAATTGACTAATTCCTACAGATTTTTTTCCATAAAATGTCGTCTACTGATCTTTTAATACTAGCCATATTACCTTCCACCCAGTGTTTGGCAAAAGCAATTTTTCTACCCTAGCATTTGAGAGAATGGGCAATGAGCAGGCAAGCTTCCGACTGCGCTTGATCCTCCCAGCCGTATGTTAATCAACTGGTGACGCCGGGAATGACGCCGGGCACTTGGAACTGACTAAGCCGGAATTCAGGAAAGCTCTCTAAATCAAATGTTAGTAATTTTACGGGTGGCTTGAGAACTTTTAAATATGTTGAAGATCCTTACAAGCAGTTCTCACAGAAAGGTTGCGTTCATCCCTCTTCATTGGTTTTCAGAGGTTCATGTTGTAGCTATAATGCATTGCTTTAATAATTATTTATTCATAATATCCGCAGATTTTAGGGCATGTCGTGGGTGCATAGCGGGTTATGTTCATTCCCCCGCTCTGATTTTCACAGGGTCATTATACTGTAGCTATGAATACTGTACTGGTCAAAAATCAACTACTCATAACATGGGCGGCCTCCACAGGCTGGCACACCGTGCGCAGGACATGAGTCACCATAATGCAACTAACTTAATATTAACGTTTCGTCCCATCAGATATTGATAGTTTCAACGTGGAGATCAGGATCTACTTTCATGAGCCGTCTAGTAGACCAGCATCCCTCTGTGTTCCGCGTGCACGAGCCGTTCGTCTACCTTGAGAACCACCGCATTCCGGTAGACCCGCAACGTACCACCGAAGCCGTGAAAGACCTTCAAAATTCTTTTCAATGCAACTTCAGGTAAATTGCTGGTGTGATAATTAATTAATAACTGATGAATTAATTCATGATAAGAAAACTGCTAGAGTTTCTACCTTTTTTTCTGAACAACCATTCATGATGAGCATCGGGTGCACTGAAATTTGGGTCAATGTCTCAATAGAGCAAAATCAGGGTGGTATTGGATGAAACGTCCCTTTCTAACATCCCCAAAATTGCAGATGCACAGTTATTGGATAAACTTTTACTTTGCTTTGTAAATAATGCTGTGAAAAACTTGAACGATGATGAAAATTACTCTTGAAGTTGAAGTGATTCTACAGTGAAGACGTTTTATAGATGTAGATTCCTTTCAAAAATTCATTGACAAATAATACCATTAAAGAACTTCAATTCGTTGTATGTTGGGATGTAACGTGTACTGTATATACAGCAGCGACCATGATGGTTCGGACGCCTGAAAACGCATCAGAAATTCTTTAAATACTTCAATAATATTGAAGGCATTGAAGCATTGAAGTGTAACTTTACAAAAGTTGAGCAACTTGTCATAGCTAAACTGTGTCTGAATTTCAGCTGTTCAGGATAAATAAAGCAAAAGTTACAAGCAAATGAATTGTAATAGTAAGAATTTTGTCTGGACAAATAAGTTCGTATAATCTTGAAAAAAAAATAATATTTAAACACATGAAATGAGGCTACAAATACGAACTACGTTATTAACTTAACTTTTAAGCATTTACTACTTTGTATGGGGCTCTTTACTATCGATAACAGCTTGGCGTCGTCTACCATAAGAGCTAACCAAATTGTAACATTCTTCAGGTGTTATTTTTTCATTCGTCCTCCAAAATGGCCCATAGCTCATGTACATTTCGTGGATTTCTCTTCTTCGATCTGTCTCTTAGTAATTTCCAAAATATTTTTGTGCTGGTCAGTCCATTAACATTCTTTCATGCTCTAAAAATGACTTAACCAATCTTGCCGTGTGGCAGGGAGCGTTATCTTGCACAAAAATTGGTTTATGAGTTGAAGAAGCTTTGAAGATCGGCACTGCATGTTTTGTAAAAGTTCCTTGTATATCTGTGCGTTTACTTTTCCTTGTAGACGAACCGTGCAGCGTGTTGAGATCATACCGATGACCATAGCACTTCCGCAGCCAAACTTTACCCTTGATGCAATTTTTGGACATCTTTCAGCAGTTGAACGACGACCAAATCTTTTTCCATCGAAGCCAAATGAATTGAACTTAGATTCATAGCTGAAATGAACCTTAAACCAGTCTTCTTGAGTCCAAAGAACGTGTTTTGCTGCATAATTTATCCATGCATTTCTATTCTTCTTACTAATTAAACGCTTGATAGCTGGAGTTCTCGGATGCAAGTCTGCTCCTTATAAGCGGCGTGAAACTGTCTTCCTATACACCTTGATTCCATGCGTATCACTAGCTTCACTATAAATCTCTGCTGCGGTTTTAAACCTATTCTTCTTGACAATCTAAGCAATACACTATCCTCTCCTCTCGCGATTTTGCGTGGTCTACCACTTGAAACAACAGCGGTACTTGAACCATTTGGTCATATTTAGTCAGTATGTCACTAACCACACTTTTAGGTCGATTACCTTTGTCTGCTACTGCCCTTATTGGAAGTTTATCATCATGATGCAATTTCACGATAAACTCACGAATAGAAGAAGGGGTGACTCCCCCAGGGTATGTTGATAGAGCGGATTTTGCATCGATAATTATTACGAGTGTGTTTAACCCAATGTGCATAACTCTTTGTGGGGCAGCATTGATTTTTTCTATAATAAAATGGAAAATAATGAAGTGTCCGAACTTTTTGTCCAGACTAAATTCTTACATTATACTTCATTTGCTCGTAACTTTTGTTTTGTTTATCCTGAACAGCTGAAATTTTAACGCAATTTAGCTATGACATGTTGCTTAACTTGAGTAAAATTACATCTCAATGCTTTCAATAATATTGAAGTATTAAAAGATTTTCTGATGAGTTTTTGGGTGTCCGAACCATTATGACCGTAGAAGCATTATTAATTTTTTTCTATACTTTCAGGACAACGCAAGGCAAAAGATACATAAAATTCATCAGATACCTTCCTTTCGAAAGGCTAGATTCCTTAGTGAAGAAAATCTGTAAAAATTTTGGGAATAAAATTTGCGTCGACGAAGAACTTTTCTCAGAAGTATGTGAAATTTTCCCCACGCGCCATGTCAAAACGGTGCGCCTGAGATTGTCGGCCGTAGAAGAACTTCTGAAAAATCCAGGTAATTCAAATTTACAAGTTTGGTATCTCGTTCGAGACCCTCGGGCTGTGATCAATTCCAGACGTAGTCCTGGAACAGTGGGCTGGTGCAAGCAGCCCGACTGCGCATCACCTGCAGCGTTGTGTAGTGATATGGTCAGCGATATCGAAGCGTTCAAGAAACTGAAAAGCCTGTATCCCACTAACATGCATTTTGTCAGATATGAAGATCTCATGATGAACTTGGCCGAAGAGGCGACCAACGTACTGGCTAGTGCAGGACTGACTCTGACAGAGTCTGTTGACACCTTCGTCAACAGAGAGGTTGGGATAGGACCAACAGCCACCGAACAACACATGATACACTGGAGCCGGCAAATGAGTTCGGCTCTACTCCGTGAAGTACAACATAATTGCAAGCTTCCAATGGAGCAACTTGGATATAAACTTATTGAGCAGGGAGGCAAGAATATTTCTGTAAAAGATGTTTTCCAGCCGGTCGATCCTTTCTAAATGGGTGCAAGTAACAGTCGCTTTAAGTATCACTGGACTCTTTTCATGATTTGTAAAATCTTGGTAATTCTAATTAAGAAAAATAAAAAGATCATTTCCGAACAATGAATTCAATTCAAAGCTTATCCCTCTGGGGAGAGAAGGGTTAGGGGAGAGGGATGAGAAGGTAAGGAAGGGTCGAAAACATGTTGAAATGACGTCGGAATCACGTACAAAACACGTCGAATTCAGGTCGAAAAGACTCCGAAATTGCGCAGAAAAGATCTTCACTGCCGGCCTAGTTCTACGCAGCTAAATATTCTATGCCATCTTTTTCTTTACTTATTGTGCATAAGCATTCATTGTTACACAACGAACGCATTTGTTTCCAGTTTGAGGTCGTTATCCTAATTGCAAAAGACTATCGAACTTTCATCAGTGAGCTGTAGGATTTATTTCACAGGAATGGATTATCAAAATAATATATTGTAGTTAACTTATGTTGCACTTGCACGGAGAAGTAACGGTAATGGATTTTTCACTCTTTAGAATATATACTGCGTCAGGATACCAGCAAGCTTCTAAAACATCATCTTTACTAGAATTTAATTTCTGAAAGAGTTTTTCTTGATTCTCATCTAAATACTTATCGCTGCTCATGATATTTCATTTATGTATTACTATTAACAACAAAAGATTTATAAACTGGAAGCAATTCTGTCTATACGGCAGCGGTATAGCAGCGCGGGTGCTGCATGCTAGTAATTTTCTTTCAACGGATTTTCCGCCGCTATTGCCATTTTACGCAAACGATTCGGCAACATTCGCTGTTTTACCAGCCGGAGCACCTGTAGTGGAGAGCTTCATCATCTTGTTTGCTGCATTTATTAGTCCTTTATTGGTGCCTTAGCCCTTCAGTCCTTCGCCGTGAGTTGTTGTATAGATTTAGGCTTTTACTGTAGTTTTTATTACATTGGCCTTTCCACCTTTAAAGACGTGCACTGGTACGCTGTATGTGGATTGAGTAAAGACATTGTTTATTTTATATAACGTTTCATTTAACAACCTTAATGTGTGAAAGTGGAATCCCTCGAGAGAAAAATTTCACATCTTTACGAAATTTACAAGGATTAATAAGCATGTTCGAAGAACCAGGTGATTAACTTTTGGTGAAGATTCATTCAATCGTTTATGTTTGTGATGGGCTGCTTCTCTTTTCTTGGCACCCTAGCACGAAATATTAGAGTGACATTTTTTTAGAATCTGTATGAATTGTTAGGTATGTTACGAAAAGCAAATAACCATAATTATTTGGTAATCTATTCGTCCATTTGGTTGTTGTTTGCCTCTGTTTGATTTTTTGTCCGTCAGCAACATAACTCAAAAAGGTATCTATTGGTCTTTTTGAAACCTTCAAGAATTGCAAAAAAAAAAACGTTAAAAGACAAAAAATAACCAAATTTTGAAGATGACCGGTTTTTCTGTTTGTGGGTTTTTCACTGATGTTTGTCAACAACGTTACTCAAAAAGTTGTTAACGGATTAGAATAAAACTTGCTAGGATAGTTAGAATTCTTAAAATGAGCAAAGCACTTCGTTTTGCGAATGATCGGTCAGTCTATTTGCCTGTTTGACTAATGGTTGTGTTAGTGTTTTCAGAACATAACTGAAAAGTTACAGACAAGAAAACTACAGACGCTGTTATTCCTGTCAAGAGGTAGACATGACTGTTTTAGGTGATGATAAAAAGGAAATCCTAGTTTCAGAACCAATGTGAATTTTTCGTTAACATTTCCTCGCTCTACGGAGGTATGCGATCTCAGAGTGCTAGAGTCACGTTAACCTCCGCCGAGGAGGTTTTGTTTTTGTCGAGTTTGTCTGTTATTCCATGTGTATGTTATCAAGAGAACTGAAAAAGTCATGGATGTATTTTGCAAAGTTTGTTAAGCATGTTAGGAGGAACAGATAATTAACTTTTGATGAAGATCCGTTCAACTGTTTGTTTGTCTGCCTTTTTATTCATGGTTGCATAGCTCAAAAAGTTATCGTAGGACCTTTATGAAATTTGCACGAATTGGTAGGTGCGTTTCGAAGAGCAAAAAGAAAAAGATTTTTGTGATGACATTTTGGTCCGTTTGTTTATTATCACCCACGAACGAAGTGAGAGAGGAGATGATGTTTTCGTGGAAGTAACATGTATATTTGTATATATTTATTCGTCTGTCCACTCAATAAGAGGTAAAAGGAGTTGAGTAATGTTCATAATTTTTTTTTGAGGGAGTCTGGTGGGTTGATCTAGATATGACTAAGGCCAAAAATCTAGAATTAGCTGCCCATCAAAAATGACGGCGATGTTGTTTGTTCTCTGGTCACCAAAATAGCGGTAGAAGAAGTTGAGTCATAATATTTTCTTTTTTCAAGTTGTCAGGTGAGTTGTCTGAGATGTGAAAAATAGCAAAAATTTTGAGTCAACTGGCCATCAAGAAGGACAGCGTAGAATCTGTAACTCCACCCAAAAGAGGCAGGAAGAGTTAAGCAATGTTCATAATTTTTTGTAGAGAGTCAGGTGCGTTGACTTAGATGTGAACAATGCCAATAAATTAGAATTAGCTGGGCATAAAAAATAACAGCGATGAATTTTGTTGTCTGTTGAGGCAGCAGTTGAGTCATAATAGTATTTTTTTGGCGCAATCAGATGGGTAAACTGACGTATGAAAAATGCCAAAACTCTAGCCTAAACTGGCCATAAAAATGACGGCGCTGAATTTGCCCCTACCGCGAGTGATGGTCATACGCCACGAGGTGTTCTAGTTTTTCTCTGTGTTTGGATTCATGTTGGTCAGTAACATGTCCCAAATGGATAAGAGAGGACATTTATGAAATTTTTGGGACAAAGTAGAAGTGTCAAAAGACACAAATGAAAAAATTTTAGTAATGAACGATTTATCCATTTGTGTGTTTGACTACTGTTTGTCATGATATTCGTCAGAATATAACTTAAGAGTTATGGACGAATATTCATAAAATCTGTAGGAATTGTTAAAAATGTAGAAATCACAAATGATCAAAATTTGAAGATTGCCGGTTCATCCGGTGTTGCATTTGACTATATTTTTGTCGTAGTGTTTGTCAGCCTACAGTTCAGAAACTTACGACGATATCATCAAGAAAATCACAGAAACTTTTACAGACATCTAGAGGCACAAATGAATAAACTTATGGACGAGAAAAAGGAAGTTCTGCTTTCAGGACCTATCTGACTTTTTCGTTTACATTGCCCTTGCTTGGCGGAGGTTTCCGCTCTCAGCATGCTCATGTTTCTAATAAAATGAGCACCTCTTCTTACTTTAAAGTGAAGAGTCATAACTTCCGGAGGTTTGAATATATTATCATATCACTGAGTCTACTTCTTTGGAAAAAATTGTGATAATTTTACAGCATTCCGGCATTTTCTTCATACTCCGATTGAAAAACTAAATTCTCATTCACAGTATAGCTATATAATGCCAGTTGACATGTGGTGAGTGCTTGAACCGTGAAGGCGCTAAAAACATGTTTGGAGCAAGGAAATCGTTAACACTTGTATCCTCAAATGAATCATTGCGTCCAAATAAAAACCAAGAGAATATATTATCACTTTTATACAGATAACATAGGATCTTTGAGTTCTGAAACATTTTTTAAATTAGAAATCTGCAGATGCTTTTATATACTGTCGAAACTGCAATGAACCTTCGAGTTTTGTTTGAAACCTTGAGTTTCAAATAGAACACAAGCACGTGTAAGTATTGGCTCGAGAGTGTAGAGCCGCTAAACGCACCAACACTACCACAAGCAGCAACGATCAATAACACAAGGGCTCATAAGTGGCAATGCGTTTTCATGGTCATTATGCTGAAATAAAATACATTAGCTGCTAGTAAAAACTGAGTTTCTTTCCTTCTAATTGTATGGATAGTTTTGCTAGTACATTGCCCTATTCATTTTTGGCTAAGAGTTTGAAGTATTGCCTCCGAAGGTTAATGCATTAACACAACTAGCCCTGCAATTTTTCTAACAAGAGTTCCCTGAGTCAGATGCGTCAACGCATGCTACCAGTTAGTTTGATACTCTGAAAGAACAAGGCTCGACACTTTCATGCTTATTACAGTAAGTGGCTGTGGGAATAATTCCATTTTCCACCAACTTAAATCGAGGTATGACTGCTAAAGTGAATTCACTACTTTCGTCTAGAATGAAAAACGTCTGTCACTTAAAGGCTCGAATAGCAATCCACCATATTCTTTTGAAATTAACTATGGGTCGATAAAGACTGCAGCCTGCAAGTTCTTCATAACATCAAATAACTTCAGCTTGCATACGGCTGTTCGTACATATATATATATTCTGATTTTAGTTGTCAACGAATTATTCATCATCTTCGATCCTCCCACCTGATGAGCTGAAGTTACAGCGAAACGCGTCGTGGGTAATAAAATTTTAAATATATTATTTGCTTCTGATCTAATTCTTCAATATATATATATATATATATATATATATATATATATATATATATATATATATATATATATATATATATATATATATATATATATATATATATATATATATATATATATAATTTTTTGTGTTATTCTTTGTAAAACCTTTATTAAAATTTTCACATACAGTCCACGGCAGAAAGCTAGCGAAAAATTCGTGCCTTGAGTGTTAAGCGCATTACTTAAATCCCAATTGCAGCTTTTTTTATAGTGTTCATTTCAGGAGAACATGTTGGTCATTTTCACAGTGAGTCCTGTTTGAATTTAAGAGTCCTCGATTGCTCCAGTGTAGATATGCAGTTCACTCCACAGTATCTACGCCACCGACTTCCAATGCAAAGGAATTCGAAAGTTCCGAGTTTGCGACGAGAATTGACAGTGGCGGGGCCAAAAAACTTGCACTGGACCTGGGGTAAAATATGAGGGTTTCTCGTTGCTATGGGATAGATGTTTGTTGGTTACTTGGTAAAAGCATTGGCGGCTGCTCATGCTATCCGTCCAACAAGGTTCCTTGGCGCCGCCACTGATAATTTGGCTTCAATTTTTGGTTCTTTGGGCGCATGCAAGTGTGTGGACCTACCCATGTTCTACGGGGTCTCCACGAATGGATCCAACCAATTTTCACCTAAGCTTGACTTAGTAAGTTATTAATACAGTCGCTTGAATGTGATGCGAGACATCTGCCACCCAAGTCGCTGGAAGCACCCTAGTGTTAATCATTAGCTAAGTTTGCTGACAGTGCGGTAAGTGTGTTCGGTTGAGATGAGAAAGCATGCTAAATATTTCTTCGCATCTTAATTCGACGATATAGGATCCCTGTAAATTGATATTAACCACAAAACTGAGACCGGCTCCTCACTGTTGGAATCCTTTGTTACGACCTGAAGGATGTCACAGACACAGGGGTGAGCTGATTCCTGGAGTTCAGCAGGATTGGTTTCGCAATCTCGACTTCAGTCCAGTTTTCCACGAACGTCTTAACATTTTCTTCGCGAGTATGGGAGCAATGTATTCGCGAATCTAGTAGTTAATTACGATTGTTCATACAGCGTGATTCCAGCATCTGCATTCTAACAGAATGACGACCAGTAGCATCTATAAGAAATCGTACATGCCTTCATTATACAGGCTGTAGCTCAAAGTTTCTGGTATAACTTACCAAAAAAATGTATGTGTACTGCGTGTTGGGCTTGTTAGAGTTTCTTCACTTAGTTTACCAAATCCTTAACGTGTTATATACTATTTAGCATAAAAAATTAACTATGCTTCTGATAATGAGGTCATAGTTCAACTAATCCCCCCATCCCCATTGAGGTTCAAACTATCACCAGTTCCAGTCCAGGTAACGAGCAGATGTGCGACAGGTGTGGACTCACCTGAACATTCCGAAGCCTGTACAGTCCTTAGTCACAAAGACTGGATGCGCATTCTTCTCTCTAGTTGCTGTGGCTCAAGTGTATTGTTAACAAGTAGAGGGTGTGCGATGGCTCTCAGTGAACTGCTTGGTGATCTTATATTAGCTATGAAAGGTGCACTGGATTTTTTCTACAGATAATAATCCGCAAGGAATTAGGAGAACCTACCCTATGCTTATTATCTCAGAGCAAGACATCATTAAGGATCGACAGTCCGCGGCGGTCCTTTCACGTTTCAGTTGAAGTACGTTTTAGACAGGTGTCACCGTTCCCCACAAGGATAATGTTACCTATGGCAAGTGAATTGTAGACGTGAAGTAGTGCAGAGAGTTACCATTAACTCCTAAGATAGGTTATAAGCGAAGTAGGTATTTAGGACCGGCACTGGTAGTTTGCGTGCTTTGGTATCCATTGGCAAGGTTCAGTGCATTAATCAGTGGTGCAGTGAATGAGAATAGACTTGAAAGCTTACTCTTATATGAAGTTCTTCACATTTTGTTCACAACTAATACGCTTTCGGCATATACACACATTGTGAACTTGCAAAGTGTGAAAGTTCAACCCAACAGGAGGAGAGCTATCGACAAAAATATCACTGCGGATAAATGTTCATTCTTAAAATTCTAGAATATTACTAGACGGCCCGTGACCCGTTGGATCGTCATCGCGATCGTCTTTGCTTTCGCAAAAAAGCAGGGGCTATTGAACTGGGCATAGACCACCCGCTATACGGCTGTCCTCTCCTGCCCGTCAAGGAGCGGCCAGTAAGATTCACTATCAACAGATTTTTGCTTCTCTAAGGAATAATCAACACCCAGCCGGTAAGCAACGTCAATTTATATGTTACGTATTTTGTGTATTGCCGCCATGGAACCGATGAATTGACCTTGCCTGTTCGTGAGGCCCAGCTCAGTTTAACTTCCGGTACGGTACCTGCGATCCCTCGAATTTCTTCCCGTCTAAAATCGAAGAAACTGTGTCAAACAAGAATCAAGCAAGTAAATAAACGTGACACAAGCAAACAAGCACGGTTCACTGACTTTCAGTATAATAAAATAGACTAGCTGGAACCTGTGGAAATTCCACACATAAAAAGTACTATGCTTCAGTGATATCTCGGACCCGTATCATTTTAATTTTATCCTATCTATTACTGAAATAATCCACGTAAATTCAACAAAATAAAAACATTGTTAACTCACTAATAGTGCCACCGACCCGTATCATGCATACGAAGCGCGAAAATTACACTGAGCTAAAATGTGTTCCAAGCCAAACCGTCAATCTCTTCTGTCTATGACCAAAGAGCAGTTCCAGCTTGAAAGAGTGCAAAATTTGTCCTTTTCTCTCCCGAGGTTGTTTCCAATATACCTATCTAATTTTGAAAGCGTAACGGTCGTACTAAATAACTAACTAACTAAGGAACGTAGGGAGGAACAAGCACATTTATATTATAGCTAGCTGGACCAGTGAAACTTTCACGGTTTTGCAAGGCCTCTCAGACAGACCAGTGAAACGTTCATATTTTAGCATGGCAACACCACACTTATTCTTCAACACTGGGACTCGATATTTTAAGTCCATCCTTGTGGTTGATGATAATATTCACAAATCCCTGCAGTAGAGTAGCCAGGGGAGGATCGTGGGGGACACACTCCCTCCCTAAAAAGTTACACGCACCCTTCACTGGAAATGAGGCTCTGAAAAAAAAAAAAAATGCACTGCTTAAGGCCTAGCGTTTGTGTCTCGCTGCCCCCCCCCCCCTTGAATATTGCTATAGTCATACCAGAGTAAGGAGTCCGATAGGTAGAGCTAAGAACGCAAAGCAACTTGGTCAAATCTCACTTAAGAGCGTAGTATAACTTGTCTCAATCAATAAAATTATATAATGATATGGAGTCGACCTAATTAAAATTCTTTAACGTTTCGGGATAAATGATCCCATCATCAGAAAATCTCTAAAATACCTACAACCTATAAAAAATACAAAATTTATTCGAATACTCAAAGTGCATTCGTCAATAGATAATATTAGGCACTGCTGCGTTCAATTCAGCCCCGCCCCTAAAGGACTGCATAAGCTGGTTTGACTATAGCACTCTTAGTGCCCACCCCCACATGGAAATTTTCTATGTCCCAAACCGTTCATTCAGAAGAGCCCAGGGGCATAAAATTATTAAAAACACCTTGCCCAACTGCACAGGACTGTTCATCTCCACGTATTTTTGGCCAAGTGGAATATTTGTATAAGCTTGCAGCACCCGTGAAACGGTCACGGTCTGGCTTAAGGTGCTTCAGATAAATTAGTGAAACCTTTGCATTGTACCATGGTAATTCCCCATCAACTTCACAAACAACACCGAGATTCGATGTATGATATCTTATACGACCAGCCTTTTTGCTGATAATAATTACTGAAGCTGCTCCGTGGGACATACTGTTTTTACAAGTTGCTCTGTCTAGCTGGACCCGTGGAATTTATTTGGTAGTAAACCACGATACAATTTCCCAAAGATTTATTCTTTAAAATTTTGGGCGTATAAACACATAGAGCACTCTGAGAGTGCATACCTCCGCCAAGCGAGGCAACGGTAGCAAAAAATTCAAATTGGTTCTGAAACCATAATTTTCATTGAATAAACTCTAATATCTAATCATTCGTGCCTTTTAGTAGTAATAACAGCTAAAACAAGTTGTAAATCATTTCACCGACAATGGCTCTCCCGTGTATCTGTGTTTTCTAGACGCTAAGGCAGCATTTGATAGAGTGCATCATTACTCTCTGTTTAAGTGTATGCTGGAGAAACAAATACCACCCTACATTGTAAAAATGTCAAAATATTGGTTTCAAACCCAGAAATGTTATGTAAAATG
>LQNS02278097.1:7583528-7598297 GCA_001587735.2 Parhyale hawaiensis
GTGTTCACTCCACAACAACATATACACATAACTTGTGTCTTACTAAAATTTCCGAAACATACAGTGTTACAACTTAATAGTTCTATTTATTAGAATAAGGTCACGTCGTAGAAAAATTATTTAAAAGCAATGCACTGATTATTATGAGAAAAATGCGTCTTTAAAGAGAGAAAAGGATGCTAAGGCGGGATGAAGTTCTCGACATGATAGGATTTTTTTCCCAGTCTCCAGAAGATTACTCTCAGATGATGCCAAAAGTCATAGGTAGCTCTATCACGAAGTGCTGTAAGATCTTACGCTATACACAGAGGTCTATCCCCAACAATATTGATCCGCTACCGGAGCTGTACTCTTAAAGCAAGTATGCGGATATGCTGTAATGAATCTGAACCAATTTAAGAACAGCCTTGACTTTGCCAAGCATCGAGAGAGACACACACATCAAATGTCTATGAAAACAGCTGTAGCACCAAAACTTCGGGATAGGTACTCCTAAAATTTTCGAATAAATGTCTGAAATCAACTACGGCAGTGTTCTGTAGTCACATTGTTATTTTGTTTTAGATCAGCATACTCATCACTTCATTATACTGTACAAGCTGATTAATAACTGTATCCTAAATTTTAGCGTATCGAACATATGGTACAAATGCGCAGTAATTTTTCAGGGATAAAAATCGTGAAATTTAAAAACGGTAATCATTAGATACCACAGAACTTTGCAAAGGTAAAGGTAAAGTCAACTTTGACCGCACCGTCACCCGGGAAACCCATACGCACTGGTTTGTGCTGCTGATATACGCCCACTGGCTCCAGAAGAGTAAGTGCGGCTGCAGTCGAGCACAGGTCATCAAGAACTATGGCGCCAATTTGACAGAATGTTCAAATGACCCCCTACCCTTCATCTCTGAGAACAGCAACTTCCACCACAACGCATTGCATGCACGCTGACAACTGCTGAGTCAGCACACCTAGATAAGCAAGGAGGTTGAGAGCCTGGGTTGGGTTCGAACCTGTAATAAAAGGAGTCAGAGTTGCGAACGAAAGTATGCTGCTGCTCAGCTCACTGGTTCAACATTTTGCGATCTTGTTGCTGTTTATGGTTCCTCCAATTTTTTATTCATTCTTGAAATTGATAGTTACCTCACGTCAAAAATTACGGAACTTGTTTCGCACAACTCATCTGGTATCTTGAAGCCGATTAATTTAAACATCACTCGAAAAATCACAAAACGATCAAAAAGATGACCAGGAAGCTGGACGTCATTAATGATTGTAATCGGCAAAGATCTCCTGGAACACTGCATGACAGAAAGCTGACGAACTCTATAGCTGATGGTAAAGTCACTGTTAACTTGGGGTTTGGCAATGTCTCTAAATTCTGGCTTCCATCTATCCTGACTGTTCAAATGGGACCTGAGGTGATGAATAAGTTTAGACTACTAAGAATTGTAACATCTTGTAATAGCGCTCCTTGTGTAGCACTGGGCATTGTTTATCAAAACGTTTTGTGAAGACGGTGATATTGCCACTTTTGTCGTCGGTTTTTGAGCCCTCCGGCGGCGACATGCATAATAATCAGTCTAAGGGACAATTGGCAATGTGGTGGTTGTTCATTCAGTTCAGAATGGTCTTGTAGGAGTTCGCATTCTATAACAAAGAAGCGGTACTTGTCTATTAGGCCAGTCTGGTATGGAGAATCAATTTGGAACCATGACTATTGCGGGAGACTAAATTGCTATCTATGCTGCTGTTGCGCTATGTATTTAATAGTAGTTTATTGCGTTGATTGGTGATATGAGTACTCTCTTCAATGTGACTTTGAGGATGCGTCCGTCAGTCTATGTTAACTCAAAGAATACTGATTACTTGATTACTAGCAATAGCTGGTGGTTCGAGCTGCCATTCAATATGACGGAGAATTAGTGCCTGAGGAAAACCCTCGTTGTCCAGTCTATTATTATTTTTTTTTACTCTTCAGAGGATTCTCAGTTGTAAATTCAACATTCTGCCTGAAAAATTATATCTACTAGCGGAACTCGTGGAAATCCCACGGTTGATGAGTGTCTTTTCTTGTAAAATTGCACCAGTTAATTTTAACTTTATGCAGATCTAACGATACCCACACAGTCTAAGTTAACGCCAGTCGCTTAACCCATGGTGAATTCTATAACTCAACATCGTCCCTCTTCCGCAACATGTATCGTCTAAGCTAAAGCTGGTCAAACATCCAATACTCCATATGAGTCTTAGAACAGGTCATACGACCTATGCCCTACAGCTGCCTTACGAACTTAATCTAAAGCAACGGTTCTCATCTAACCTAACGCACGTTCTCTAACCTAACGTTCTCATCTAACCTAACGCACGTTCTCTAACCTAACGTTCTCATCTAACCTAACGCACGTTCTCTAACCTAACGTTCTCATCTAACCTAACGCACGTTCTCTAACCTAACGTTCTCATCTAATTCAACGAACTCGTGGAGCACCTCATCTAACGTAACATACCACAGTTAATGCAACTCACCATATCTATCGAATCTCACCTCTTCTTATAAGCTCTCCGAGCCAAAAAAGTATTCACCTGTTGCTAATAAGATGTAGGAGCTTCACGAGCAGTTATGATAGCAGCAATTCTGGAGGGCATTGAGACTACAAGATTTCTAATATACACTCGATCCATTTTGAACCACTCTCATATCAATCGACTCCTTAAAATCAGCTTAAGTACGTGGAGGACCTACTCAGCGCCTACTTGTCCAAGATATGGTCCCATGAATTCTGGACGGGGTTCATGGCTGGAAACTTAGCCTACCATTCTACGAGCCTTACATAGACTGGTTTTCATGCCAATAAATGACTTATTTAGCCCGATCTATACGGCAGTTATCATCCTGGAAGATTACCAAAGTAGCAGTTCAATCCTCAAGCAGATACTGTGAAAATGACACGATTTGGTCATTTAACAAATCAATGTAGCCTTCCTGATTTGGTTTGATGGTTATTTCAACCAAAGGGCCCACTTCCGAGTAAGTAAAGCAGCCCCAGAACATGATTGACAGGTTCACCTCCTGCTTGTACCGCCCCTTGCACATAAGCTGCGTTGAAGGCTTCATGACAAATCAATGTAGCCTTCTTGATTAAGTTTGATGATTATTTCAACCGAAGGGCCCACTTCTGAGCAATTAAAGCAGCCCCAGAACATGATTGACAGATTCACCTCCTGCTTGTACCGCCCCTTGCACATAAGCTGCGTTGAAGGCTTCATGTAATAACTGATGACTAATTCTTTGTCCGCGGTGCTTATAATGCCCCTCATCTAACTCAACATTCGTCATCTAACGCTGCTCAAAGCTAACGCTCCTCATCCAACTTGACACTCCTAACCTAAGCTACCGCTCATCATCTAAACCAGCGGCTCCTAACCTTTTGTAAGCGTGGAACCCCAGGAAAATTTTTTCCATGTTCTCGCACCCCTTACAAAAATAATTACTCGTCGGATTATAGAGAATGAAGTTAACGCAAAATTTCTGGAAAAATTTATATGTCTAATCTTATTTTATCCAAGATTTCGCACCCACAGATAGATCATCTCGCACCCCAGCTAGCGCGAGTTACCCATAATTCAGAACCCCTGCCCTATATATTTGTTATAACGGCTGCCATTTGCACAATAATGGCTCAATAGCTTTCATTCTAAAGTCAGTTTCTACATTTTTGCATAATCTCGGTGCATGCATGGGTTTTATTTGTGTATCTCATCTCAAATTTTTTGTAGATAAGTTATCCCCAGCCTTGCATAATGCTGCATCTCCTAAAATGTATTTGTTGTAACGGCTGCCATTTGCACAATTACGGCTCGATTGCTTTCGTTCAAGAGTCAATTTCTTCTTTTTTACCTATTCACGGTGCATGCATGGGATTCAATTGTCTATCTCATTTCAAATTTCCTGTAGAACCGTGTTCCCCAGTCTTGCTCAGTGCTGCATCGGCCCCTTTATTGCGGTTCCCAACCTTTTCTTAGCTTGGCACACCTAGAAAGCTTTTAATATGTTATCGCACTTGGTAAAAAAATAATAACTAATCATATAACAGATAGAGAATGAACTGTACATCAAATTTGTGTACAAATTTATGCAAGGATCCAACTTTATTTTATCGAAGTTTTGCACCCCTTGAAAGGTCACATCGCACCCCTAAGGAGTGCGAGCGCCCCCGGTTGGGAGCCCATGATCTATAAACTAAAGCACCTCATCTGACATAACACTCCTCAACTAAAGCACCTCATCCGACATAACACTCCTCAACTAAAGCACCTCATCCGACATAACACTCCTCAACTAAAGCACCTCATCCGACATAACACTCCTCAACTAAAGCACCTCATCCGACATAACACTCCTCAACTAAAGCACATCATCCGACATAACACTCCTCAACTAAAGCACCTCATCCGACATAACACTCCTCATCTAAGCAATTGCTTTGCAGTCAACTTAACGCACCTTACCTTACGCCTCATTACCCATGATGCACTACAGCTTGGCTCCGCTCCCTGGGTTAACCTCGTAGCTTCATAATATAATCCTTGATCATGGGTAATGAGGCGTGTGACGTCATAATGTTCAAGTACGGTTATTCGCAGCTCTTTTACATTGTTTCTCCATCATTTCATTTGGACCTCCAGAGTGTCTCACATGTCCTACTATCGTTATAGTAGCACAAAAGTATATATCAAAACATGCACGAACTATTCTAGCTCTCTGAAGGATAAAATTTACTGTTATTTAGTTTGTTTTTTTTTTTTCCGTAGAAGGCACGCACCCGGTCGGAGAGTGCCGGTAAAATGTTAGCCTAAGCTGTGCCGTCGCGTACGCGTCGTTAACATATCCGCCTCACCTAATCGTAAAAACTACAGCATCATTGGATAAAATATTTATTTTTGATTCGACCGTTTCAACAACATCATTCCGTGAGACAGTTTAGATATGTGGAATACAGTTAGGTAGTTTTTTTTTTTTTTTCTCCAAGTTAGCTAAGCGAGTCCGACGCCACCCTTCTGTTCTACTGCTGTAACGCGCGCAGCGTATAGCAGCTGATGGTTTTTTCCGATTTAAACGAACAATTGCATTGCTTCTGGGTATTCTATATAAACTTTTTCTTTAATATTACTTCACCGGAAGGAAAGTAATTTTTATTGTCCTTTAATGTTTCTCTAACCAATCTTATTAAAAAGTTCTTCTATCTCGGCGTTCAATCGCTCGCATCTGAGCCAATTTTTGTTGCAGCGGTTTGAAATTATAGAGGATAGCAGATCACTGGTAGAAAACGAAAATCAATCGAAAACATTGCGGTTTTCACTCATATAAGTCCATCTTTACTGTAGAATGGCGTATTTTTCTCGATGAAACTCACTTGAATTATTGCATTTTAAAGATGATAAACTTGGCTCCAAAAGTGCCACTGAAACATACGGGCATTTACCGGTTGCATTCACTGCTCCTTTACAAGCCTTTTAACCAACTTTCTTTCAAAATTTTACCTTCAGAGAGCCGAAAAAAAGTTCCTAGATACCTTGATGCATGTTTTTGTGCAGCTATAGTGATTGAAGGACATGTAGGACACTCTAGAGGCCCAAACGAAATTATGAAGAAGCAATGCAAAACAGCTAAAGAAAAGCGAGCTAAGTTTTTATGACGTCATCGCTTCGTACGTCCGCCGCGCGCAAGCGCCGCTCGTCGGTAGTGCGCTAACCTGTTCCCGTTAATCATCCTTTCTGCCCAGACCGCATCATGCATACCAAGCACTGTGTTAAGAAGTGTGAAACAAGTTCAACGTCAGACAGCAAATCGAACTATCACTTGCGAGCAATAGCAGATTTATTAAAAGGAAGATTGGCTACGGTTCTTCCCCCACTGAGTTGGCATCGAAAATACAGCGATTTTCTCCTATAAAATTGTGAAAGCGTAACGGTCGTACTAACTAAGGAAGAAACGAACGTAGGGAGGAACAAGCAGAAATTTAATATGATAATATGATCTATATATGTCGTAGTATAGCGATAGTTCCAATATCACCTCTGACAAGTACAAACACGCTAATGCTGGTGAACTAAGGTCCATAGTAAATAATATATCCCCATGTTTGCCCAAATGCAATCTCGTATTATGGATAGTCTGGCGTTATTTCCAATGGCCGAATTTCTTCGTATCTTATTCCCACAGAACATGGCACGAAAATATAAATAATTATAAAAAATAGATAAACTGTATGAATTATTATATAGAACTGATAATGTTAATAACAATAATGACAAATAACGAAAAACTTTAAATTCACCATTAAGATACTGTAATTACAGTACTTAAAGATTGCACATGCATGTGTATCATCACATTAATTTCTCCTTTTCATCTTGCGCATATCACTACCGTTAAGTATAAACTATTTGTATTCTGATACAGTCCGGTGGATTCGGACAAAAAAACCTCTCCATTTGACAGCAAGTTCATGTTTTTCGTCAAATTCGCCCTTCGTGACGGCGAGAATATAATACTTTCTTGTCACCAACATTGCATTGAAAGTTTACAATGTTAGCTTTACCTAAAAGAGCTCTCCGTCTCATGCCTCCGTGTAACTAACCGCGTTGTTCTTTTCTTAAACTTACTCCCCTCTCCTGATGTTTGTTTGTTTCTCATACTTTCAAAATAACTGTTCTACTTTTCATTGCAACGTTATCGTTATCGCTAATTTTCCCGTAAAAATTTGAAGAAATGCCTGTCCTTGGATTTCATGCACTCGACACACCCTCTCTGAATGATAGATTCTGTTTTCTTTTCTTTTACTTTCCTTAGATCATTTGAAACCATGGAGGCCTTCGTGTTTAAGCTACAATAAGCTTGACCCAGAAGAGCGCCGGAATTTACATACTTAAACAAATCTTTTTAAAAACAGCATATTTTAGAAGGGGCCTCGACTTGACTCGTACTGTCCATTGTATCTTGGATACAAGTGTTTGACGAGCTATCCACTATACAATAACTAGAGGCCAAGCCGTCAAGAATGACGGCAAAAATTTTTTTATTCAGTTTTTTGTTGTGTCGGTTCCCAGTATAGGTTTTGCTGTACTATAGCTCTCATCCCTGCTAGCCTGATCCTCCATAGTAAAACACAAGCTGTATAACCATGAGTTTTGCGAGAGTAAAATATCTCCCCTGTATGAGTAAGGCGCGAATATCAGCTTGGAATTAGGCAAACGTTAAGCTGCACTAAGAAAATATAGTTCCGTCAAAATAATTTTCTGAAAGTGCCCAGGGCTCACCGTATCGTGGATACCAAATGATTGTTGAACCTCAAGCATCAAAATTTGGCGACGATGTAAGTTCAATATAAAAAAGCGTCTGCTCAGCGTGAAGATTCAACTACTGCGATATCATTCTGCTAATGAAGGCATAAGAGGAATGTATAGTGCACGAAAGGAATGAAAACTCCAAGACTGAGGAGAGAGACTGAGCTTCTCTAACAGCTACGAAAAGTTTAGCTAAAGGATAGACTATGTGATAATATAGTCGATACCCTACGGGATCTAAAACTCTGTCAAAGCTACCGCCTTTCATCTATCATACTCAGAAGAAGAAGAAGCATTATCGTCATATGGAAAAGTACCGAGCTAGTTTGCAAATTGAAGCAAGATTCATAAAATGGAGTATTTCCACTTTTAATATTAACCATATATTTCAGAAGCAATATTTGTCACAGCTACTCCAAGGGCTGAGATTGTATGGAATCTTGACTTGCTTTTTTGTTTTTTTCAGTGGATGAATTTTTTCCTATCTAAACCTATCACAGCGTGACGGAGAGACGGACCAACATTGGAGTAAGCAAAGGACCAACAACTGTGTTTTATTATATGGTGGATGCACAGTTGTTGGTCACTTGCTCCAGTCTTGCTTGCTCCAATAGAAGCTCCTTGGCTCCCATGTTGGTCCTTGCCTCCATGGCTGAACTATGTAACGTAATCAGCCAAGCTTGCCTCCGTTACGCTATTAAAGATTTATACAGGAAAAAATTCATCTCTTGAAAAACAAGTTGAGATACCATAAAATGTCAACCCTCGGAGTAACGGTGACCACTGTAGCTTCTGAAATATCTGTCCACAAGTGAAAATACAGTAATTTTTTTTTTAAATCTCTGTTCGCTTTCGAAAATAGCTCGGTACTTTTTGATATGACGATGACGATTCTTCTTCTGAACGTAGTAGATGAAAGGTGGTATCTCGACTGGTATCTCGAAAATTTTTTGTTATCCTGTCGGACACAAGCTATACCGCATATTTTTAGCCGAATTTCTTCTTAGTAGTTAGGGAGGCTCAGTCTTGGATGGAGTTTTCGTTCCTTTCGTGCATAATCCATTTCGCTTATGCTTTCTGTGGCTGAATCTCTTCGAAGCAGTTGAAACTTCACGCTGAGCATACGCCTTTTTATATGGAATTTACATTACAGCCAAATTTCCACACTTGAGGTTCAACTATCGGTTCCGCAACAGCAGCATGCCATGCGTGCCTGACTCATGTGTTCGAGGTGCCGAGTTCAAGTGACAAGCCTAACACGGGATCTTTGTCGCATCCGGCGCGCTGAGTCGGCAATTATTTGGTATGCGGAAACTGGGTGAGGGCACCTGCCTGGCCAGGAATGGGAGGGTGGGGGAGGGCTCGTTGAGCCTTCCGCTTCGACGCCATAGTTCTTAGCGACTCGTGGTCGGCTGCGGCTCTGCTTACTCCTCTGGGGCCAGTTGGCCTATATCTGCAGCACAAACCAGTGCGTGTGTATTTCCCAGAGGAAAGTACAGTCAAAGTTGACTTTACCTTTACTTTGGTATCCAGGTTACGGTAAGCCCTGAGCATTTCCGGTGAATTCTTTTGACTGACCAGTATTTTCTTGGTGCTGCTCAACGATTGACCAATTCCAAACTGATCTTCACAGGAGGGGGGGGGGATATTTTGTTCTTGCAAAACTCAAAGCTGTTCAACTGTCATTTGGTTAATGGAAGATCAAACCTGCAGGGATGAGACCTATTTTACTGTACAATAAGTTAGCTGTCTGTCCATCAGGCTAATTCAGTCCGCCGTCTATCCGAAGACTTCCAAAAACAGTATCCAGGATATGAACCTAGGAATGGTTTATTACTTAGTATAGAGCTGGGCACGAGCCTTTGGGAACTTGGTGGCCTTTATGCACATGGTGAACTTAGTGGATTTGGTGGACTTTGTGAACTTTGTAGACTTGTGGATTTTGCAGAATTACAAAATTTTTTATGAAATAGTAAAATGTGTTGAAATATATATTTTCTTGACTAATTCAATAAAAGGCTTACTGGTGGTCTAGTAGACATAAAGAACACAGTTTTTTTCTACATCTTTTGTAAAATATTATAAGTAGAAATTAGGTATTTTGACGACGGGTGGGGCTGCTCTGGGAAAAGAATGACTATGTTCACCGAAGTGGAATTTGAGTATTTCGATTGGCAGCCAAGATTGTGCCTTCCAGGCTTCTCTTGTCCGGCACTCCAGACAGAAGCTTTGGGTTTGTCATTTTGAATCGTGTTGAACGATACCGCTGAGCCTGCTGAAAACTCCATTTTAAGGAGCAAGACTGTGTTTCTGGAGATCTCAAGGACAGTGTATTGAGGGTCAATATTTGGAACTCAATTCATGGGATCGAAGCCAGAGCACATGCTTGTGTTTTCGTCGAAGTCGAGCCTTGAACGCTTAATTTTGGCGCCAAATTGAACAAACCTTTTGCAGCACTAATTATTTTTACGTGGACAGGAAGGTCTATCTCTAGCTGTAGGCAAGTGCAGTACATCTTCTTTGTACTATCCTAGTATAATAAAACGTTTCCTATATTAATTTCTTAATTTATTTCGTGTCCGCATCTTAACGAAATAGATAACGAACAGATTTCGCAATCAAGTTGCGTTTTCATGGAGATCGATGACCAGGTTGTAGAAGATGGCAAAGGGAAAATCCTTATCTCTTTATTTGAATGCATTTTTAGCTTAAAACAGTTCCTTACATCGAAATAATGATCAAAGATAGTTGCAGCTTCTCTAATCGCGGCCATGGAATTTGAATTTTATTATTTTTTCCATGCATCGGAACATACATTTGCTCTCAGTTCAAGACGTATAAATTCAGTAGCAGATCAACAAGGCACTGACGAAGCGATGTTTATTCATGGAGCAGCAGACACAATTAATTCTTTCAGCTTGCTGTCTTCCTTTGACGGAAAATTTTCGCTTCAAGAGAAAAAGGAACTTAGATGTACTTAAGCCTTATCTGATACGGGGTGGGGAATAAATTTGATTCAGTATTGCTTTGCTACTTGCTAACGTAAAAGATTTCTGCTCTTCTTCTGAGGTGTGGGACGATTGTGCTGCAATAGATGATTTGGCATACAGATATTTGATCTCTTATGACAGTATCAGTTGCCTTTGTTTTATATTCTCCAAATGCATATTAGAAACCAAGTGCATTAAATGAAAACGGGTATACATACAACAATTCCTCACTGTCAATTCTTTGACAGTTCGGGTACTCTAGTAATGAAATGCGAGCCACAAGCAGAATCTTGAAAAAGTGTAACTGCATCTGCATTGCCGTTGACGGATGAGTGCACTAGAAATGTATTATCTCAAAAGGATATCTAACCGATACCTTCACGCTGGATCACCTCCTCTGAAGCCTGCGAATTTTACCAGGAAGTACAGAACAAACTAAAAATATCCTAGAAACTGGCCTTTTTTCTGCTGTGGCTGGTCCACCGGTGGACGGCACCAGTAGAGAGCAATGTAGTGAAAAGCAGACTTTGTGGTCGACTGCAGTCGTTCCCGGCTGTCGCCTACTTCCGGTTTCCCAGGTCCCGCCCACTTTCGGTTCGCGCCCCCACCTGACCCCCGCTACACCGGAAGTGCATTGGCCGTTCTAAACAGGAAGCCCACGCGTGAGGGTAGGGTACGGCTGCAGTCGACCACAAAGTGTGCTTTTTGCAACATTACTCTCTACTGGCGCCGCCTACTTCTGAATGGTGGTAACAGCCATACTGACAGCTTGGTGCAGACAAAGAAACAGACAAAATTTTTGGGATAACTTGATGTATTCCAAATGAAAAAATATAATGAATTACCTGTAATCGCAATGAAGTAAATCGTGAAGTATTCGCGAGGCATTTGTAGAATTAAGATTGTTTGAAGAAACGTCGAAGTTCCCAAGGAAGATGAAGGGTTCGTANACTTGATGTATTCCAAATGAAAAAATATAATGAATTACCTGTAATCGCAATGAAGTAAATCGTGAAGTATTCGCGAGGCATTTGTAGAATTAAGATTGTTTGAAGAAACGTCGAAGTTCCCAAGGAAGATGAAGGGTTCGTAAATAAGAAACACCGCGGGATGCTGGTCCAGCAGTCGACTCGTGAAAGTAGATCCAGACCTCCATGTTGAGACAACTAGTATCTGAAGGGAAATTTTTACAAAGTAAGTCACTTAATACACAGCTAGTATGCCTACGAGTTGCGTCTGGTAAATTCATTGCGTGAACAATCGCACGTTTTGTAGATTGACGCAACAGTACATCTAAAGACGTATAGTGATCCTACTAGCAACGGTTATGATTCAAAGACGAGCGTGTTGTACCTTTCACTGTTTTTTTTTTAGTTATTTGAAACATCGGGAACAGGAGGCTTACTAGTTTTGCGTACTCAATATTTAGATATGTAAACCTATATATGCCATTATGACATATAAGTAGTACTGGTTGAGCCCTGTGAAATGTCCAAGAATGAGAAGTGTAATTCTTCAAAAGCAGCTTCACCTGCAATTTGGCTACGAAGAGTGAGAATACATTCCAGTTCATAAAGAACAGTAATGTAATTGTGTGGGTACTAGCAGCCTAGCTCAGACTGACTGAATCAGCGCATTTCCTTTTGCGCATAACTATGGTGGGGGTACCTGCCATAGGGTGGGGGTGGCTGGTCGTTGAACCTTCCGTTTCGGCGCCATAGTTCTTAGCGACCAGTCGTCGGTTGCAGCTGCACATACTCCTCTGGGGCCAGTTGGTCTATGTCTGCCGTAAGAAACAGTGCGAATGGATTCCCAGTGGAGGGTGCTGTCAAAGTTAACTTTACCTTTACCTTATGAATGGTAGCCTATTTTTCCCTAATGAATGTAGAAAGCGTAACGTGAAAACGAATGGATGAAGGATTTAGAAATACAAATAGATTGACAAGTTGCAGTAATAATATACATATGATTGTAGTCCTCAAGTGGATGCAGTGCTCAACAAGTTATGGACGCAGGACCCTAAGGGTTTCATTCTTAAAGCTAATATATATAAAAGAAGATGTACAGCTGGCTTTTAGCCTGACACTAGAGGACTGAATAATTTTGTAGATGTAGAAAAACAATCGAAATTAGTTGTGAAGATGCACTGAAAAGGACTTTATTGGCCACTTTGAAACGGCACAAATTTTTCAATAGTTATTTTTCCTCGATAATGGCTCAATAGGCAACATCCAATGTCTGAAAGCGTTAGGGGCAGTCGGACGTTTGGGTGAATGGAACCACAAGCAGAGCAATATCATAGACATCTATCTTCGAAGGTGGATGCTGGGCCAAAAGTGTCTAAGACCAACTGGCAATTATAGATTTAGTCTCGCAGTATTCAACTTCATACTCCAGTAAGGACACCAAGCACTATTACGTAACAAGTACATTTTTAGAGACTGGGCAAGAGCATTACTCATACTAGGGATTGGCATCACTGCTATAGAAGTGGAATCGTCGATCATAGTGTTCTTCAGCACAGACTGCTCGTCACTAGGTAGTATATAGTACAAACAACAGCGGGCCCAGCATGGTACCCTGTAGGACACTAGACACAACCGCGATTGGACTGATGCACTCAAAAGTAAGTCAACAGACTCACTCTACGTTTACTCAGAAACAAACTTGCGGATTGTTAAAAGAACTTTACCACCTCACCAAACGCCTCCAACTTACACCTTTACACCTTTATTTATTCTCAAGCATCATGCACACAAGATATAAAAAAACGTGCTATCAATTGAGAATGCGTCCAGCTTAAAATATCAGTTACTTATGGGACGCCTATTACATTTGATATCATTTAGGAATGCAAACATAGTCATCCTTTATAGAATGATCTTATACAGTACACCCGTATGGTTGACTTCGTTTACTATATTTAACAGTTATATTATAGCTATTTATCTGTTATTCCTTCCTGGTTATACTTTGCTTCATTAACAAGCCTTGCAGATGCAGGGCATCGATATAATTATACAGTATAATGCTCCCTAGCTTTTTAACATCAGCGATGAGTTAGCTTTAGACGTTGAGTCGACCGTAGTGAGAAAACCAAAGATGCATACGGGACACGGTTAAACGGCTTTTGTGATTCTATCACAATAAAATAGAATTAGAAAGAGAGCTGAGACCGAAGGCAAAATATAAAACCGCTAATATATATGTTGGACAAATCATATAACCACGCGCAAGTATGCAGTGCGTGACAAATGGAAATCTGGTCACTGACTTCAAGAACGCAGCACCCAAGACAGACCGTCAGTATGCCACTATGTCCACGTCACGCAATTAGAATTAGAAAAAGTAAGAGAAAGAACGTGTCTGCATAGGAATCTGCAAGTTATAAATACTGCCGACCGCAACGAACTAAGCGCTCCAACTGATCTATGCTGAAGAATGTATCAAAAATATAAAAATTGATTTTGAATTAGATGCAGCGCACTGTTAATAGAAAAAGTTAGCTCGGCGTACTGTAGTTATTGTACTGTATATAATGAAATCAATTCTGTGTACGTCAACAGTTACTGTTACAGTATGACACTGTTACAGTATGACACTATAACTCTACAAGAAAAAATCAGCTTATGAGCAGAACCTTAGTACCACGTGCACAGTCAGCGCCAAAATGTTGTATAGGAAATCTCTTTTCAAAAAATAAACTTTTCGTGAGCTTTTAGCTTCTTGTATATCATACTACAGGCTATAACTCCATGAATGAAAAACGAATTTCATTTTTTTAGCATCAATTAAACCTGTTTAATTGGCCTATATCAGAAATATGTGAGGATAATTGTTTTTCCCACGAAAGGGGTTTTTTGGACGAAAATCACCTAAATCCAGACTAACCAAACACAGTATCACAAAAAGCACAACTTACGTTCGCCGGCGCAGCCACTTTGCCTGAAGAAGAACCGTTGTCATCCGTAAAACCGACTTTTGCAAGCTCTGCATCCACCTCAACCTGAGACAGTACATTTTAATTATTCAGGTCTTTGAAAATATACCCTATAGAATGCTTCTCTTTGGTCTGTGATTCCGGGCGAAGCTTAAGCCTAGAAGGACGAGAGTCACAGTTAGGATATTTCAGAGTAGCGACAAAAATATTAGTGACAAAGTCCGCTCCGGAAGCCCATGCCCAGCCACCACCCAGTAACACAAAGTGGGCCTCGAAAATAGTCGCGGATGACATATTAAATGAAGCTATTTCTGCGAGAGTCCAACGTTTTAGATCAGGATGGTCCAACTAGTGGCCATTGGGCTGTATTTATTTATTATTTATTTATTAAACATTTGTGTCTCCACAGGCGGGAGGTGTTCTTGGATTATTATATTACAGCTTACGTTAAAAATTGTGTGTACAGTAATTTGTTAGAAATATTACAGC
>LQNS02278097.1:7606358-7629897 GCA_001587735.2 Parhyale hawaiensis
TAAGTCAGCAGTTCTTTCCCTATTTCATTGTCAACATTTGGAATAGACTACCTTCCGATGTTGTTTCTGCGGAGTCGGTCAACTCGTTTAAAAATCGTCTTGACATACACTGGGAGAGATCGTTCAGATAAACAGTTACGTGTAAGGCCGGCCTAAACTTGATAAAATAAATGAGTTCTAAGAATTCCAGAGACCTTTCAAGTAAAGCGTAGCTCTACAAGGAATAAAAAAAAAAACTGATACTGCCCCAGTGGAGATGTTGCCCACTGTCCGAGGACGCTAGGCAAAAAAAGAATAAGCCAGAAAGACTTTCCCACCAATTGTTTGTCATTTATTACCTCAAATTGGAACTACCCATACCGGCCATACACTGAATTACTTAAGTTACGGAAAATAATACACCATAGATTTGATGTATTGTATTGTATCTTGACTTTCAGCGCCATAAAAAGAACTGAGGAAATTATCTGAAAATGTTTGCCTAAGTTCAAGCGAATGCTTTGCGCGGAATAGAATGATTTGCATGAGTTTAGAAAGACAATATTAGACAATTCCCGTTCACCATGAAAACTTTGCATTACAACAAGTTATAAAGTAGAACGTTATACACACATGAAAAAAGCACAATAAACTGCAACTGAACAATTTTAACAAACGTTTATGTAATAAACAATCGCGACACACACTTGACCTCTCGCACACACAACGCAACATGGGAAATTATCGAAGATGCCTCTGTTTTGGCATTACCCAGGATGCCCCGCTGTAAAAGGAATGACGCTATTGGCTGATACATTTTTGTGTAGCGCCACTATGCTGCAACTGCAGGTGCTGCAGGCTCTATTGCTTGACATAACTATCTGTAGTAAATGAACTGTGGCCGACGGGCTGTGACGGCAACGAAAGTTCCTCATGTCTTAAAAAGGCGCCAGCTCAGTGAGAAATTTTAACTGCTTTTAAAAGACTCAGCTAAATGAAGCATAACTGGGATGAATTACGCCAGAAAAGAACGAAAACTCCAACCAAACTGAATCGAACTGCTAAGAAGAAATCCATCTTACGGAATTTTAATATACGACATAACTTATACTCTACATGATAAAAACTCCATTAAAGATATTGCCTTAAACGAAGCCCGTCTAACGAAACATGAGAACGCTTCCCCGTAGCCATCAGAGGACTCAGCTATGGATGCAGCTGAAACCTGTTCAAATTTCACAGAACAGAAGCAATGTGCTTCACTGATATCTCAAATCCATATCATCTTAATTACCTCTATCTTATACTGAAGGAACCTGTGCAATCCTTATATAATAAAACGCTTTATATTTTTATTTATTTCGTGTCCGCTCTTAAGGAAATAGATGAGCGAAAAATAGGCCAAGGTTGCAGATTTTGTATTTCGATGACCAGGTTGCAGAAGATGGCTATGGTTGGATTCTTTTCTTTTTATATGAATGCACTTTTTGCTTGAAAAACTTTTTGAAATCTGAACAATGTATGTGCTGCTTCTGGAGTCCAATTCTATAACTCTTTTCTTTCAGGTCACAACGGATAAATACGGCAGATTATCAACGAAGAACTCACGACGGGCAGTAGACAATTATTCCACGGGTAGTAGACAATCATTTTTTCTAGCTTACTACCTTCTCCTGAGAGAGCAGATTTCGCTTCAGAGGCCAAAATTTCAGCACTTCAATAAAGCAGGTATTTAAGTATGGAAGACGGTATTATCGATACGGTGCACTCACATTGCATAAATAAGCTGACTGGAGTACCATTCATGTTTATTGCAGTGCTTCACTGAAGATTTTACTTTGAAAGACGCGCGTTTAATTAAGAAAGAGGATATGGAACACATAAGAAGAACGAGACTACGACAGTCTCAAGAACGAGGACGTGCTACCATGGTGCGACACCGTGACAATGAGAGGGAAACTGTGGAAACGGCAAGTCAGAGAAGAGAGCAAGCATATAGATTATTGAGTCATTTTTTCACGCACGGGTCCATTAGATTCAACAGAAAAGAAGACTCTTCACTTAGGAGTGCCTTCGAAACCGTGTCATGTATAGAAAGGTTGAAAATGTCCCAAGTCAGGCAGTGAATCGTCTAACTAAGACCGGCCTAGAAATAGCAGCTAAAATTTGAACTTGACTCTTTCTCCTATTTTCCTGCTGTGTAATCTCACTACATATTTGGCTGGCCTATTAAACATGTCGGCGCCACAAGCTAAGCGAACATAATAGGCCTATGTTGTGAAAGATATGAAAAGCGGTAAATAAGAAACGAGTGAGATGGTCTTCATGTCTTTGCTTTGAAAGTGATTGAATGTTTTTCAAGAGGCCACAAAGCGCTTCCTACAAGTTGAATTTCCCCCTATCTTATATTGAAAAGCGTAACGTGCAGACACACGTACGGACAGACGCACGGATAGAGCCTCAAGCAGAATTATAATATAGATTTCTTCGTATTTATTCGTTCAATGCATTCGCTAATATAGTCATGCCTGCGTTGGTTTATAGTGCAGTTCCGGCATTGACATAATCTATCTATTTATATAATAATACACAGTTGTTGTTCGCATGCTCCGCGTCCACTTGCTTGCTTACTCGCTCGTTGCTTGCTCCAAAGTTGGTCCTTCCGTCCGTCACGCTGTTAAAGATTTAGATAGGAAAAAAATTAATCTACTGAAAAACAAGTTGAGATACCATAAAAATTCAGCCCTTGGAGTAACGGTAACCAATACAGCTTCTGAAAAATATGGTCAAAAGTGGAAATATTGCATTTTCTGAATCTCGTTTCGCTTTTGAAACTAGAATGGGTACTTTTGATAGGACGATGATGCTTCTTTTTCTGAGCATGGTAGATGAAAAGCAGTATCTTTGATAGAGCTTTTGATCCTTCGGGCATGAGTTCTGTCGCCTATTTTTTAAGCTGAATTCCTTCTTAGCAGTTTGAGAAACTCAGTCTTTGTTGGAGTTTTCGTTTCGTTTGTAGCAGTTGAAATTTCACGCTCAGCAGAGACCCTTTTGCATTGAATTTACATTGCAGCCAAATTTCGACCCTTGAGGTTCAACTATCTGTTGGTATCTGTTGGTGAGCCCTGGACATTTCCAGTGAATTCTTTTGACTGAACTATATTATCTTGGTGCGACTCAACATTTGATCAATTCGTAACTGATATTCTTGATTTATTTTCCAGGGGGATAATTTGCCCTCGCAAAACTCATGGATGTACGACTTGCATTTCATTAATGGAAGATCAGATCTGCAGGGATGAGGCCTGTTTTGCAGCAAAACCTACACTGGGAATCGTAATAGAAAACCTAATCACACAAATTACTGCCTTCATTTTTGACGGCTAGTTCTATCAGAATGACGGCCCAGCTGCATTAATGTATAGGAAATCGTATACGCATTCATTATACAGGAGGTCCCTCAAAATACTCTGGTTTCTGTTAAAAAAAAAGATTTATTCCTATTAGGCTTGTTAGAGTGTCTTACTTTAGTGAACCCCTAACGCATTAGAAGCAGTTTGACACCTAAAATCAAAGATACATCTGATTTGAGGTCACAACAGATATTAAATTTCTGACAGAAATTTCTCTTGTATTAATAATAGAGATCAGTTATTAGACGGGTAGTTTCATTATAATACAAGTGTTATTACGAACTCTTATCTCTATTACAGCAAAAGGTTCAAGTTTTTGGTGTTCGTTGTCGTAGAAGCAAATTTTGTATTGTCTTTAGGTTAATGTTAAATAATAACTTAGATGTAAAGGTAACGCCCCGTGCAATTTTACGGCAGTAACGAGTAATGGTAATGCCCCGGTAATTTTATTGAAGTAACGCGTAACGGTAAGGACCTCCGATATCATGTAACGTTCCCATCACTGTCTATGAGACGGTGTAAGTAACGACCAGGTGTGTGCTCACCTGCGTATTCTGGAGCCTCCTCGTCAACTACCAAGACTGGATCTCCAAGTTAAATCAGAACGGTGTAAGTAACGACCAGGTGTGTGCTCACCTGCGTATTCTGGAGCCTCCTCGTCAACTACCAAGACTGGATCTCAATTTTTCTTTACAGCTGCAGTAGCTAAAGTGCAGAGTTTACAAGCAGAGGTTGTGTGATTGCTCTTAGTGACTTTGTCTTGCATTGGTGATAAATTAGTCTGATAATATATGAACTATCAAGGGTACACTCGATCTTTCCTATTAACGATTTCCATGGAGTTAGGAGAACCTTTCCTACACTTCTTATACTGATTATTCGAAAATCTGGGGAAAAATCGCTCGTAGTCTCCCGATCAGGATAGAAAAATCTGATAACACGTTACCCAAGGTGATCCGTAACGGACCTGGGTACAAGCTACCTCAAATGAACAGCCAATAGCAGCAGGGGCAAAACAATAGGCTGCAATGGAGTGCAGCGTGTAATAATAATGGTATTACCCAATTTTTGTGTCTAGTGAAACCCTAGTAATAGACGATGCCCTGTGTTCCATGCCTCAACAAGTGTATCTAATAAAGCACATATTATCTTATCACTCAGATCGCGCCTCCTAGTCACAAGGGTTTTGTTTCCTATAGCAAAAGAATAGAAAGAAAAACTCTACGCCATTGGCGAGTGCAAACACTGTGAACTTGGAGCGTGTGAAAGGAGTTAGCCGTTGCGAAAAATAGTACTTTGGAGAAATGTCCATTCGCACAAATCTAAAATATCATGTAGTTGAATTTATAGAGGAGCAGGAAGCTGCCTGAAGTTCGATGTTGACACCATCTAGTCCAATAAAATTGTGCCAGTAATTATCAGGCTGATGGTACTCTGGAGGGCGCAATACCTGACATGGCATTGGCATATGCGTTACGAAGGACAAGCGTTCTCCATTTGATGTTTATTTTCTTCGATCATTAAAAGTACAGAACTCGTTCTTTTCTTGGCCGTCGAAATTAATAATGGAGGATTCTATGAGAGGGTGCATTATATAAAAGTATAAGCTTTAAACAAAAAAAAAAAATGCTGATATATGGAGTGGAAGATTCAAAGATTATGATTGTAAATAAGTCTACTGTTGTGGTGGATTGAAAATTTTTCAGAACCTTACGCATTGTAAGTGCAAAATGCTGATTTACTCTACCTCCGGGTGAAGCACTGAATCGAAATATTAGTGACTTTCTTGTGCCTTTGACAATGTTCAGCGAAACAGTTAGTCCCTCTCAAGATTTAATAAAGAGGAGGGAGCCGTGCCGCCTATATAGTTAGACCAGCTAGCGGTCCAACTTTTCCGGCGTGGCTGTGACGCGATGTATTGTAAGACTAGTATTGTATGATTACTCCTACGGGGAGAAATTAGATGAGCCATGAAAGTGAGTGCCTCTGGCACCCGGCGACTGTAACAAACTAACACTTATTAATCTCATTGGTGGAAGTGACGCGGGAGAAACAAACAAACTGTTATACTTTTATACGATTGGTGCATACGGTGACTGGCAGCAGCCACACCGGAAACTTGAACTTCAGGGACGAGGCTCGTGGCTCACTCCTTTCTATCAAACCTCCTTGGTTCCTTTAGAAACACTGCAAGCAGTGTATCACATATTCACGAAGTTACAGCCTTATGCGCACAGTAGCACACTATTGAGGAGTTGAGCAATGTTTAAAATTTTTAGCACGGAGTCTGGTGGGTTGACTGAGATATGAAAAATACTAAAAAATTAGATTTAGCTGGCCATCAGAAATGATGGCGTTACAATTTATCTCTCCACTTAAAAAGAGAGAGAAGAAGGTGAACACTGTTCATAATATTTTACAGGGAGTCTGGTGGGTTGACCTAGATGTGAGAAATGATAAACATCTCAAGTTAGCTGGTCATAATAAATCTCGGCGTTGAAATTTACCCCCACTGTGGGTCATGGTCTTCCGCCCCTGGGCGTTGTAGTGATCACTATGTTCAATTTTGTTTGTAGTTAGTATGGGAATAGCAGAAAGATATTTGTAGAATTATAGTATTTGGCCATAGGCTCGCCTCTTTATACCTGAGTTCAAGGTAAATTTGAAAAAAATAGAATCTATTCATCAGAGCTAAGCCAAAACTACGGTCACGTATAATATGCATATGCATTGCACATGCCTTAAAAAAGCCTGTTGCGGCCATGTCCTCTGTTATAGCTATTTGTTACCGTGTTGTGATCAATACCCTTGCATGTATTAGGATTTTAGACAAGAATATCACCTTCGGAACAGTGAAAAAAACGTAGTTAACGCTAATGGTATTTTATCAACATATTAGTTAATATCTGTACTGTATTGCAATCAGTTATTTAATTCATATTTCTCTGAATGTTAGACTTCAACAAGCCTGTTGTTAGTTCCAACAAGATGCCATAGGTAGAGTCATTCAAAAATCCTACGCTGCGGTTAAACGAAAGGTTTGAAAGTGAGCATATTATCACAGTCAGAAACCAGCACCAAAGAACTTACAACAATGCAGGTATACTGTACTTAGTTTGATCTATCTATATTCTGGTCCTGATGAATATTGATAAGTACACTGTGTGACAGAGAATTACTTATGGATCTTGCAAAACTATAACATATCACTAAGGATATCCTCTTTTAGCAAACTATTACTTCTATGATCATGAAAATGTTGCTTACTGATCATGGTAAATCACTTGAGAGATTTAACTTGAAAAACATTAAAATATACAGAAAAACAAGTGCAACGTTTAATTAACTTTCGAGAGAGAGAGAGAGAGTATTAATGTTCTCAGAGAAGTTTAGACAAAACACACACACACACACAGGCATATATATATATATACAAATATTCTGGTGTACGTTGGCAGCAACTGATTTGTGAGACATGTTTCGTTAAAACGAAGATGACATATTTCTTTGCAAAGCTTCAAACACACACATATATATATATATATATATATATACATACCTCTCAGTATAATAAAATGCGTCTGTTATCAAGATGATGGTTTCTGTATAATCTGCAAAGTCAGTTTTAGCAACTTTTAGATCATTTTGGAGTTTTAAAATTTAATTATCGTCGCCCGCAGCTGATTTCTAACCACGAATGTGCGTTTCTTGAGATAAACACATTTCTTGCGTTACCGAGAACAGCTTACTTTTGTTTGATGTCGCTCTGTTCAATAGAAAAGATTTGATCACAGTTTGAACAATTTGCTATGACACCCACTTGGGAATTTCAGTGGGCCATCAATTGCCGTGTAGTTTATATCTCTCCACTTTCAATTGCTTTTACGCAGTATAAACGGACGCAGCAACGCATTTGGCCGGTGAGCTGAGGAAATACGTTCATCTTAGCATTGCTTGCTTGCCTTTACGTACAATATACAAAGCTATATAAATGCTTCATCTACAATGCACAGCATTTCTACTTTTCCTTTCATTTAGTCCCTGCATTTGTACCCCTAATCAGCAATTGTAATTCCCATTTTCTATCAAGGGTATACACATCTATAATACTGCTCAGATGTTTTACTCTAATTGCTTACCACATATTCAACAATTTATTTTTTTTCGTCCAGCCGTGCTGTCAGCCTAAGCGCAATTTTCAAGAGCCAATCTACTGATCCCTTTCACAAATATTACCATCGAGTCTTTCTTAACATCGGTTCGAAGGGGCTAGCCCTAATTTTCTTGGAGTATCTTTTACAAGTTGTTACTTGCTGACGTAGCGAACAATGTGGCATTTTCAGCATGCAAAGGTAAGCTTTTTCAAATCTTAGATTTTACTTAGTCCTAGAGTAGGTATCTTTTCCTTTTGGGAAATGCTCCACATATTCACGAAGTACAAAACGTTCTCGAGCTAAGTGTTCGAAGATTTCATGAGAACATAAAATTTAGATTTAGTCCAGGCTCTGGGGGGGGGGGGTGTCTGTGCACATTTCTCTTTCACTGCTCTACCATGTATTTTCCCATTCCATATGATGAGGACATTAAAAAAAAGGCGGGTAGAACTTTCGCACCTGGTACATTTTTGACGGGGGCATGGGGGGTACGAAATTATCAATTGTGGACTGATTGTTCTGAAACTTGTTCAGAATGAATATTTTTAAAAAGAAACACATTTTGTTCATACAACTTTTTTCAGGATCCAGCTCTGATAACAAAATAATGTACGGGCAAAAATAGAGAATCCAGCTCTATAGTTTTGTTAGGAATGTTTTAGGGATTCCAAACCTGTCATTGTAAATTTCGCAGAATTTTTACCATGCATCCATCCATGTGGTGACATATTGTTCAACACCTTATATTTGCGCTGACAGTGATTTCACCCGGTTTCGACCTGCCTGTCACTTCCTTCGATCTTATCGAGTTGAACGCATCTGAGAGGGTTAATAATATAATACTTGGTAAGTTTCTTTGGGCACCAGACAAACGTGAATCTCTTTTAGTTCTCCTACTGATGAGCCCTTTTCTAGTTTTCGCTTCCTTTCTCGAGTTTGTGTGCGCGTATTGGGCCTCTCATTTCTTCCTGTACTGCTGGACACGATAGGTAGGTTTGCTAATCGTGGTTGTGGGAGCGGCAACCCAGGGGACCTGCGGGTTACCTTAGCTGGGCTTTCGGCGGCAATGTCTTTTGTGCCCAGTTTGCTTCCTTCCAATCTCGTAATCCTGCTGATCTTTCATCCGTCCGTTCTTCCTTTTTATTCCCGATTTGCTGTTCCCGTGCGCGTTGGTCCGGTGTGAGGGCATCCTCGTGCACGGGGTTGCACGTGTCTATCGTTATACTATACATATGTCCCTTCTTAACTACTTCCTCTGTGATGTCGCTCTTGTTGTGGAGGCGGGGACTTAAATTTTTGAATATTTTGATAATAATCCTTCCTGCTCTTCGCGCGGACGTAAGGTCGGTTGTTGAAGCACCTTTGTGTGTGTGTGTGTGTGTACCACGTTTTTGCCGACATGCTATGTGTCCCTTGCCTTTCCCTCTCTGTGTCGTTGGTATAATGGAGCTGGAGACTTAGGTTGTTCAGTGTAGTGACGACTGCTGGACCCGCTCCATGTCTCTTACTCTTTCATTGTTGAATCTGCGTTTTTATGGGTGGAAGAAGTGAATATAAAATAATCTACTATAGCTTAGAATGTGCTGAACATTGTGAAAAAGGATTATAATCTGTATTATTGTAGGTGACATGTTGAGCCTTTCAGAAGTGTATTTTACTTTGTGAGCTGCTTGTATATTTGCCGATTTGAGCATTGATTTATATTTTACGATGCGCTACATGAAATGCCTAAGAACATAAATAGGTCTTTTCGACACAATTCTCTGATAGGTGTAAATTTTTTATTGCAGAAACTGTCTTAAAATTCGGCTGGAAACTACCAGCGAACCTCCTTTGGCGTTTGATTTTACCTGCGACCGCAAACAGTTATAAAATCCCTCTCAATAGAACTCGACTCCGACTCGCATCGTGGCTCTGGCAATCATTGCTTTTATTCTAGCATGAAAACTCATTGCGTCCTATGCTTTTGAAATTTCCAAAATATACATATATTTGTATATAAACCTCATTATTTCAAAAACTAAGGCCTAAACCGAAAACGTTTTATTAACAACATGTGTTTCCTTTTCAAAAATATATATTCTGAGCAAGTTTCAGAACAATCAGTCCACAATTGACAATTTTGTGCTCCCCGTGCCCCCCTTCAAAAATGTACCAGTTGCAAAAGTTCTACCCAACTTTTTTTTATGTCCTCATCTTATGGAATAGGAAACTACAAGGTAGAGCCGTGAAAGAGAAATGTACACAGGCACCCTCTAGAGCCTGGACTAATTAGCGTGTTTGCTTTGCAACCTCTCCAATCTTAGCAAACCCAAGAATAGTGTAACCTAAGTTTACTAACCCATGGTAAGCTAACTTAACACAACGTATCCCAGCTACGACGCTTATAGCCTACATATGCATAGTATAACTACGTAAATTAAGTAGTTATGCCATGGGTTACGCGTCTAGTTAGCGTGTTTTTTTTACTTTAATACCATTTCGACTGAGCAGTTTGTGTTTGAGTAGCGTGTTTTTTTTACTTTAATACTATTTCGACTGAGCAGTTTGTCTCTGTGCAGTTACTCGGCTCTAAGAAACTATGTGCTCTCCTGTGCTTTTTACTACTGGCAAGCGTGTATATCAACAGTTATTCTGATGTAGGTGAGTGTTGATTAGCAGCATTACAACATGTTCGTTACATTCAGGTGCCAAATACAAGACTATTCATATGATCACAAAATAAGGACTGCTTTCCAGTTTCGAGTAGAAGAACGTGTTCTATGCTAGCATTAGGGCGAGTTCACATGTCGTTCATATCAATGCGTTCACTCACCAACAGTGATCCGCTCGTCCGATTGTTTTGTAGTGACATTGTCAACATAACTTTGTGTACGCCGCAAATGTTATTAAAATGTTAATCAGTTCCTCTGCAAGTGTCACTGGGAAAGTTATGGATATCTTTTCAAAGTTGGAGTGAAATAAACTGAGAAAACAGTGCACTTTTGTGCTTTTTCTCGTGTACGGAAACACGGTCGTACAAACTAACCAACTACCCAACTACTCAACTACCCAACTATCCAACTACCCAACTACCCAACTAACCAACTACTCAACTACCCAACTAACCAACTACCCAACTACTCAACTACCCAACTAACCAACTACCCAACTAACCAACTACCCAACTAACCAACTACTCAACTACCCAACTATCCAACTACCCAACTAACCCGCTAACCCGCTAGCCAACTAACCAACTACCCAACTACCTAACCAACTACCTAACAAACTAACTAACTAACCAACTAACCAATAGACCAATTGACCAACTAAAGGACAAGCAGAATTATTATATAGCTGTTTACCCTTAGCTTGACCTGAGTCAGCTCTTCTAACTAACTCTTCGGAAAAAATAATTTCCTGGAGGGTGTCTGCAGCCACCGGTTGCTGCTGTCTTATCAAGCGCCTTGAACTCTCCCGCTCTTAAAACCTCCAACTTCGGCAGTCAACCTGGCTGAGTGAAACCACACTAGCGTAAGCCAGCTCGCAGAATCTGCTAGCAAAATCTTGGAGCAAATTTTTGCAAAAAAAAAAAAAAAAATACTTAACGCTCAAGACGGAATGAAAACTTAAGGAGGTTGATACATAAGATTCCGAGTTCTAGTTTAATTGTCTCTTCTAAAGAATTGAAGATCTAAAATTTAGTAGAAGAGGACGGTATGTGTAGCTAAGACGGTTGATGAAAAGCATGCGCTTGATGCATCGCACCTCCTCGTCCCCCTCCCGCTACAAGCCAGAATACCAGACAAAAAGGCACGCAGGCTTCGGTAGGAATTAGTGAACGTTCGCGCTCCAGTAGCATATTTACTCCAAGTCACCCCGTCTAAACTATAGTTATGTCAGCTTTTTAATTCTGTTTACCGTTACGCAGTCCGCCTACCTTACACCTCGTCTAACCTCTCGTAGTATGTTTATGTCACTTGTGAATCTCGGATTTGTTCTGCCAGCAAAGAGTTCGCAAAGACATAGAGGTACGACGGTACTTCTTGCGTTGTTCTTCTGTGTAATTGCAAGCCTTTTCTAAGCGTTAACACAGTTTACAGATAATTTAGTCCATCGAAATCTTACAAGTTTCAATTTTCTTTCGGCGAATCTAATTTTTAAATTTTTTTTGTACTACATATTATGCTACCCATAGATATTGATCAGTCGTCCATAATTTTCTTCTTTGTTTGAGTGATAGCCATAAAACATAGTACGATGGACTCGGCCAATTTCTACAGCCACAGGAGCGTAAAACTTTATTCTCATTGTATTCCTTTAGACCACGCATATTCACTTCAAGAAATATTTTAAAGTCGAGATGTGCAACATTACCCGCTCTGGGCTCCCAAAACGCATCCTAGCTATGCATCTGGCACTATTAAGCATGTCATCTACCACCAACAAACCGAACATAATTTGTCGCAAAAAAAAAAGGAAATTAAAAGCGATAGATATAATGCTGTTGAACAGACCTTCATGTCTTTGCTTCGAAACTGACTGAAATTATTTTCAAGAAGCGAAAACGAAGACAGCTTTGGCTGAACTTTCTTCCAGAAAAATTCAGAACTTCTCGCCCATTGAATTTTCCCCCACCTAATAATGAAAAGCGTAACGTGCAGACACATAGACAGATGGCCGGACGGATGGATGGAACCTAAAGCAGAGTTATAATATAGATAAGTATGAGACTCGCCCAGGTGTATAGGGTGAGTTTTCTGTTTATTAAATTTGCTGGTCTCACCCTCGGATATTGTGAGGATACCCCTAAAGACAATTATAGCAAAATTTGATCATAATTAAAAAAGTTTTACTAATGCCACAGAGCATGTGAACTTTTATGGATTTGTAGTTTTTCCGCACCACCCATGAGGTAACTATGATCGATGCATTTTTTATAGTGGTATCCCCAAAAGGCCTATTCCACTGTGTTTTGTTATGAAAGTAATAATTTATTCATTTAACAAGCTTTTCTTAAGTGTAGCTTTTGTTGAATCTGGGAATTTGTCTCTGTGAGCTTCAACAACCTGATGAAAGTACTGTAGCTGATCTTCATTTTTAGTTAATTGAATATTGTAACTCTCAACCAGTGCTACTCCTCTCTCTGCATTTTCGTTGTTGACATCATTAGTATCTGTGTGTTCTTTCACTAATTCAGAATCACTTCGTTCATGCCATGTTGATGGGTCTATTTCCAAAAACGAATGCTGAAATGACAACTTTGTGAAGAAAAATTTACTAAATTCAATAAAAAATCAGCCAAAGTTTTATAAGAGATGTTTTCCTTTTCTTTGAAAGTATATTTTTTTTTCTGAGGAGTCTGTGAACCTGGCTTTTGTAGTGCTGACACCATCTTTCTTTTCATATCAATCATGACACCTTCATCTAGAAAAGCCAAAGAACTAATTGTTCACTTAAATAACAAAGGTGACGACCAAGTGCTTTGGTAGCCACAATAGAAAGTTCTTTATCTTTGCTTACTGGGAGATTTTGCATTTTTCTTAAGTTTTTGCTAGGAGCTGCAAACGCCATTGTGGATGTAAACCAGTTAGGAACATAGTACTGAACAGCAAATTATGTAAATCTCTCAATTGAATGAAGCTCTTTCTTTGTCATTTTAAATTGTTTCTTGAAAGCACAATCTTGAATTTTGACTTCCATCGAGCTCGATGCATTGCTCCTGGCTACTTGAAATGAAGGTTTGGTATATCTCTTCCTAAATAGAAAACTGACAGTTACAGAAGTTCTTTATAATCAGCTCGAGGATGACTACAGTTTAATACTGTTCTTGACAAAAAAAAAGCTCACTTTCTTGCCAACGTTTATTCTCATTGTCTGTTTCAAACGACGAAGTGTCTATAGTCTTTCAAAAATTGCGGAAGTGTTTGAAATAATTGTATTTCTGGTCCAGAAGAGTCGCCAAAATATTCTTCAAACACACCAAACACTATAGCATCTCATTAACATGATACCTGAAGGCAAAACTAAGTAAACTTCTATATAATTTTGTTTCAAATGCAAAACAAGTTTCTTTCCTATTTCCAGTGTTCTAATCTTTGATGCATTCAACAACTGCTGTTGCCATTTACTCGCCTGTACCTGGCGTTGGCTTAGGTATTTCCAAAAGTTTGACTATCCTCTCACCTAATACCAATGCTTGTAATTGGTCGACATTTTCAATGACAAAAAATTACTTCAGGCTTCAATTTGTCATCCCAATGGACACAGCTAATTTTTTAAGCATCTGTATATAGCATAAATAATTAAGTATTGATGTTAGTTGTGGCACTACCAAATATCATTGAATTTTGCTGAAATTTTACATAGAACATATTTCAAGTAACCTCACAATATTAAGGGGTGAGACAAATTCATCTCTAAATAAATTTTTTGGGCCAGGCTAATAAGTATTGTTAATTATGTTTATCCCTCCGTTAGTTAGTTACTTTGTACGACTGAGACGCTTTTATTAAAATTAGACAGAGGAAAATGAATCCACCTTTGAGGTATCCTTGATGCGACTTGCGAAGGGATCCATAGGAGAAGAAACCAAGTTCAAAAATTAAAGTTACTTTTGCTCGCAGGTCCAAGGTAGATTCACAGCTTGACTTGGATCATTTTTCACCCGTCGTATGCATGGTACGGGTCCGAGGGGATCATGACTGAGGAACAGTGCTTTTGTTCTGTAGAATTTTCACAGGTTCTTTCAGTATTAGATAGGGGAAAATTATGATGATACGGGTCTGAAATATTACTGAAGAACGGTGCTTTCATTGTGTGGAATTTTTACAGGTTCCAGTTGGTGATTATTGTTTTTTTTTACTGTACAGCTGTTCAGCCAATCACCATCGAGGGAGGGAACGCACCTGCGCCAGATCCCAGACCGCAGGTATAAGCTAAACTGCTGATTATTACTCGTACGTTATATGAGGTCCATTGGTTTGCCAAAGTCAAGTTAAGCTAACAAGGCTTGACTTGCCCGGAATTTCAGACAGGAGCATTATCATCCCCCCTATATCGTGTTGCATGTGTACTTATATGCAACCCGATTACATGAGAGACGCCTGAACTCTTCGGTTTACAGCGGAAGATTGAATTATCGGATGTCTCAAGAGTAATCAATTAAGGGTCAATCTTTGAAAATCCTTTTAACGAATTAAAATCAGGGGGTCTGGTAGAATTCCACCCAAGTCAGGCAACTTAAGCTAAATTTTGCCCGCAAAGCGATGATCCCTTGCGTGTCCTTTGTGCTTGGTTGCTCAAAAAATTTCAACACCCAGCATTTCAATATTGCTTAATTCTATTTCACTCAGGGTGTGTCATTTCACTACTACGGCTTTTTCTAGAATAGTCTTGGAGAACAAGCCATTGTAGCGTAGAAGAACATCCTCAACAATATAGGGTTAAGACGTCCTCCAGTTTCACGATATACAGAACTGGTCACACAAACCCACCCAAACTCATGAGCGTGAACGTCATTGACTTGATGCTTAATAATTAGATTTTAAGTTCAACAAGAATTGATACTGCGATTGCGAATACAACAATTAATAATTTTAGTCGACCTCTAAGTTCCTTTTCGCTCGGTTCAGCATCTCAACTGCAAAGTTTGTCTGTGTCCTCTTTCACTGCTCGCTTGCGAAATTCGTCCTTGGTCCGTTTCAGTTTTCGAATGGTAGACTTGAATGGTTTTACTGTAGTTTTCTGTTGCTAACTGCGTCATTATCCTATTTCAGTACTTACCACGTTCGCCTTCTTTTCATTTTAGTATTTAAATAAGCTTATATTTGTTTCGTTAAACTCTTTGAGCGCGGACTTTGCCTTATTTCAGTACCCTTATCCTGAGTTCAGTTTTGTTTTATTACTTGATTTAAAAAAAAACGTTTTTGCCCGTTCCACTGCTAAAACGACAACTTCTGTGTTTCGTTAGCACTCTAATGGATGATAATTTATGTTTTTATTCTATATATCTATTCGAACATAAAATTCGCCACTGTTCTGCTTCAGTACTCTCTTGTGAAGTACGTCGATTTAATTATTCTCCAATACTCAAGTGAAAAACTCATTTTTCATTCTCTTCAGTACTTAACCATAAATTCATTTTGTCTTCTTACAGAATTCGCTTTAATGCTCAAATAATTATTCTGTGCCATTTTGATACTAGAATAATCTGTTCGTTTTGTCCCGTTTCAGTATTCGGATTCTAAGTTCGTCAGAACAGACATCGAAACCGCAGAGTCCCAGGACACGCAACAGCAAGGCTCAGCGCAACAGCAAGGTTCAACGCAGCAGAAAGGCACAGTGCAACAGCAAGGCTCAACGCAACAGAAAGGCACAGTGCAACAGCAAGGCTCAGCGCAGCAGAAAGGCACAGCGCAACAGCAAGGCACAGCGCAACAGCAAGGCACAGCGCAACAGAAAGGCACAGCGCAACAGCAAGGCACAGCGCAACAGCAAGGCGCAGCGNCAGCGCAACAGCAAGGCACAGCGCAACAGCAAGGCACAGCGCAACAGAAAGGCACAGCGCAACAGCAAGGCACAGCGCAACAGCAAGGCATAGCGCAACAGCAAGACACAGCGCAACAGCAAGGCACAGCGCAACAGCAAGGCTCAGCGGAACAGAAAGGCACAGCGCAACAGCAAGGCACAGCGCAACAGAAAGGCACAGCGCAACAGCAAGGCACAGCGCAACAGCAAGGCATAGCGCAACAGCAAGACACAGCGCAACAGCAAAGCACAGCGCAACAGCAAGGCTCAGCGGAACAGAAAGGCACAGCGCAACAGCAAGGCACAGCGCAAAAGAAAGCCTCAGCGAAACAGGAAGGAATAACTCAAGGCCACAAGCTCACTGTGAAAGAAAGATGGAGAAACAAGGTCTTACAGACACTCAAGGTACGTCTGCCACTACACATCTCCGAGGGTCATTCCACAAGTAATGCCTTCTTTTTAACTCGAAAAGTTGCAGAGCTGCTAAGGCAACTAAAACGAGCAACCTCTTTCCTCTATCATTTATTTGCCTAAGTATTCACCTCTTTTGTACCACTTTTTGCCTGTGGTAATAACTCCAGCCACATGATCTTCAAAAGTGTCATTATCATGTATTCTCACCCCAAGATCCCATAAAATTTACTTTCTCTTGATTTCGCTCCCATCTCTCGTCGTGTAGGACGTAGATTCAGTGAGGGATAAGTTTTTTCAGCATCGTAAAAGTTCAAATTTTGATTCGTTGCAGGTCATGTTGTTAACCGATGTCCAGTGAAAGCTGTTGGTTAGATCTAGTGGCACATTGCGTACGTTTTCCATTGATTGTAACGCTGCTAATATCCGTGTGTCATTAGCGCGCGATGAGGGAACAGCAAACTTGCATTGGTGCCCCATATCATTTATCATAATGAGGAAGAGTATTGGATCAAGCACGATGCCTTGTGGGACTACACTGAGTACCGGCTATCGTTTGGAATCTTTATTATTTATAATTACACGTTGGGTTCAGTTTGTCAGGAAAGTTTCGATCCATCTAAAACATTTTCAACGGATGTCCATGTTGAAGAGTTTGAGTAGCAGTATTCCATGGTCTACTTTATCGAAGGCTTTGGCATAATCTAAATATATTACGTCCACATTTTTACATTGGCATAGTAGGTCGAGGATAGAATCATAATGCTCAAGCAACTGCGAAGGGGTTGAACGTTTATGGCGAAAGCCATGTTGATTTGACGTAAGCAGGTTATTGCTATCCAAATGACGTACAATGTATTACCTAAAGAACCTTGCATACGTCTTCACTACGTGGCTAGTTAGGGAGACAGGTCTATAGTTGGCTGGATCCAAGTTATTTCCAGCTTGAGGAATAGGTGAAATAATTGCGTGCTTGTAGGTGAGTGGAACTACTCCATCATCCATCGATTTTCACCACATAAGGTACCGGGGGTAAGAAATGCTTAGCTTGCACATCTTAAGAATTTTTGCAGGCACATCATCTGCTCCCGCTGCACTGTTGCCGCTAAGTTCATCAATGGCTAGTTCAATGCTTAGTTTTGTGAACTCGAGGTCCGTTAGTAATTAATTCAATTCTTGGAATTTCAGAATTTGAATATTGTCACTTGAAACTTTTTGATAATGACGGCTTAATATTTCGCTCATTTCCTGGTCATCCTCAACAATGGATCCTGTATCATTCACTAGCTGCCCGATTTTTGATTTTATCTAGGAATGGTGTGATGCATAGGCAAAAATATTTGCTATTGCTTTTTATTTTTTTCGATAGCTTTCTTTTCTTTTTCTTGTTTTCTTCATCGTGTGATCTTGCAAGCTGACGATCCATCTCATCTAGCTTCTTTTTGCAGTCGGATTTGCGTTGTAGTAACTTCGTTGATTGCTGGCATTTGATAAGTTTTGCTCGTTTCTTAAGTAGTCCTTTACGGAATTTGTGGTGTCGACTTTTATTAGGTTTTCTTTTTGCCGGGCTAAGGTACTTCATGCACGTTTCCAATACAATGTTTTCAAATATCTCATTGATGCTTTCATTTTCTATTGAGTTATTTAGAAGTACGTCCCAGTTGACTCACTGCAGTTCTGCATTCAAGCCGTCGCAATTTATGCCTTTTGTGTACGTTTAAGTCCCGTAGACTGGAAATGGAGTTTATTTGCGGATTTTTCTGCGGTGTGTAAGATTCGTGTAATTTCGCGTTCGCCAAGCTGAGTCGTTGTTTCAACAAGCCTTTGGTCAGATAATGTTGTATCCTGGATTTTAATTTTCTTAGTCAATTGTGCGTTATCTACGAAGAAAAGGTCTAAGACATTTTCATTTCTCGTAGGTGAAGAGATTGTTTGGGTCAGTGAAAATTTTTCCATTATGTTCGCTAGAGAGAGAGAGAGAGAGAGAGCCTGATCTTTTTCATCTCTAGTGACCGATAATGTTCTGGATAGTACGAAACCAGTTATAGACAATTGATCCCTACTCTGAGCTTCTTTGCAATGTGTATTGATCACTTGCAACATTTGGGCAAATTTTTCGGTTGTACATTTTGGCGGTCGATAGCACACCACGCGCATCAATCTAAGTTTTTCAATATTAACAATAATACAATCATACATTCTATTAGAGAATTTCTGTTTGCATGTGAACCAAGGTGATCTCTTACGTATAATGCAACACCACCACACTTCCTATCTTTGCGGTCATTTCTATGCAATACATAGTTTTCTTTTTTAATTTCTTCCTCATTGAGTGCATCATCTAGATGGGTCTCAGTAACGGCAAGGAGTTTAAAACCTGCATCATTTATTATGTCCTGCAGTACCATATGTTTTCTGCAATTTTTCGTTAACAGGCCTCGTATGTTTATAACGTTGATTTTGCTAAGTCTTTCATCTTTATTTGATTTCAGTTCCTGGTGTTCATTCTGTTTTTGGCTGTTTGCGTTGTCAGTTGATGAGTTGTTGTGTGAGATTTTCTACTCTTGGTGGAATTCTAGGTGCTCATGGCCCTCCAAGCTGCACTTTTTTCTATATAAGTTTCCAAGGACGAAATTTTTTCGAATAGTGTGTGTAAGAAATTTTACATACTTTGCAATCTCCCCTTACATCTTCATTGTACACACTCTTATCATGGTTTTTCGTGGTAATATCTCTTTTGACATTGTACTGGTGGTTATTTTTTCAGTACTTGTGAGTTTGTATGCGATTTGAGTTGTGCCATGGTCTCCCCGAATTTTCCCTCGTTCTGCGTGGGTGTGCCTATGATGGGCAGTGGGAGCCGCGCGAATGGTTCCTTTCAGATGTATTTCAGGACATGTGGTATCAAAACATATGCCATTTCTGAATGATTCTTGGCACAACCAGGGATGAAATAAATTGCATTCCCGCTTTGGGCTGCAACTTTGTCTGCAGTATTTCATGAACATTGGGCACCTCTTTGGGTTGAAAAACTTGCACCCCTTGCCTGAAATTCCCTATTTAGTTTGGTTTTTGGCATAGTACTTGCAGATTCTTGTTTTTTTCGTATCTGGGTATCCAGTCCCCTCCAGAGCTACTTCTTTTCTTCACAGTGCTCTGTGCTATTTCATAACTGATTTCTTTCACACATGATCGCCGATTTCCGTATATTTTTGCAGCGGTTCTTCTCCTGCCGTTTTCGGGCTTTCACTCACTGATTCCTTTGTATCAGATGCTACGTTTTTTTGGCTTTGCGTTGATACTTGTAAGCATCTTTCACAATTCCACATGGAGAGCCCTTTATGGAGAGCCAGAAATATATAGATCTTGAATAGTATACTATTTTCACGAACACACAAGAAATCCTATATTTTTCGTTTATACTGAAAAATGCAATACTAGAGAAGCACTCTGAGAGCGCACACCTTCGCCAAGTAAGAAAATGTTATTAAAAAATTCATATTGGTCCTTCAACATGGATTTCCATTTTATCTTTACCAATGTTTAGTTTTCTGTGCCTCATAACAGTAACGAAAGTTCTTATAATTTTCCTGAGTATCTATGAGTAACTTGATGAGTTATGTTTTGCCAATCTTGAAAAAATTAAAAAAAACGAAAAGACAAACGAACTCACACAATTGCTCTGCGTAACTTTTCCAACAATTCATAGTAATGTTATGAAGATCCGTTGATAACTGTCTAAGTTATGGTACCTAAATAGAAAAACAACTGATAAAAAACAAGCAAATGCTGGAACGGATTTTCACCGAAAGGTAATCATCTGTTTCTAATAAGATACCTAACATTCGTAAGGTCAAAGACGGTCTCAATTTGCAGGCCACAAAAAATCAGGTTGCTGGCCACTTGCAGCCCAATGGCCACTAGTTGGACCATCCTGATCTAAAACGTTCGACTCTTGCAGAAATAGCATCATTTGATATGTCATCCGCGACTATTTTCGAGGCCCACTTTGTGTTACTGGATGGTGGCTGCGCTGGGCATCCGGAGCGGACTTTATCATTCATATTTTGTCGCTACTCTGAAATATCCTAACTTTGACTCTGGTCCTTCTAGGCTTAAGCTTCGCCCGGAATCACTGACCAAAGAGAAGTCTTCTATAGGGTATATTTTCAAAGACCTGAATAATTAAAATGTACTGTCTCAGGTTGAGGTGGAAGCAGAGCTTGCAAAAGTCGGTTTTACGGATGGCAACGGTTCTTCTTCAGGCAAAGAGGCTGCGCCGGCGAACGTAAGTTGTGCTTTTTGTGATACTGTGTTTTTTTTTGGTTAGTCTGGATTTATGTGATTTTCGTCCGAAAATACCCCTTTCGTGGGAAAAACAATTATCCTCACATATTTCTGATATAGGCCAATAAACCAGGTTTAATTGGATGTTAAAAAAAATGAAATTCGTTTTCCATTCATGGAGTTATAGCCTGTAGTATGATATACAGGAAGCTAAAGCACACGAAAACTTTATTTTTTGAAAAGAGATTTCCTATATAACATTTTGGCGCTGACTGTGCACGTGGTACCAAGGTTCTGCTCATAAGCTGATTTTTTTTGTAGAGTTATAGTGTCATACACAGAATTGGTTTCATTATATATAGTACAATAACTACAGTACGCCGAGCTAACTTTTTCTATTAACAGTACTCTGCATCTAATTCGAAATCAATTTGTACATTTTTGATAAATTCTTCAGCATATAGATCAGTTGGAGCGCTTAGTTCGTTGCGGTCGGCAGTATTTATAAATTGCAGCTTCCTATGCAGACACGTTCTTTCCCTTACTTTTTCTAATTCTGATTGCGTGACGTGGACATAGTGGCATACTGACGGGCTTTCTTGGGTGCTGCGATCTTGAAGTCCGTGACCAGATCTCCATTTGTCACGCACTGCACACTTGCGCGTGGCTACATGGCTTGTCCAACATATATATTAGCGGTTTTATATATTGCCTTCGGTCTCAGCTCTCTTTCTGGTTCTATTTTGTAGTGATAGAATCACAAAACCGTTTAACCGTGTCCCGTATGCATCTTTGGTTTTCTCACTACGGTCGACTCAACGTCTAAAGCGAACTCATCGCTGATGTTATTATAGAGCTAGGGAGCATTATACATATATATAGAAGCCCTGCGTCTGCAAGGCTTGTTAATAAAGCAAAGTATAACCAGGAAGAAATAACAGATAAATAGCTATAATATAACTGTTAAATACAGTGAAGGAAGTCAAACCATAAGGGTCTACTGAATAAGTTGGAGTCGTCTGGTGAGGGTGGTAAAGTTCTGTTAACAATCCGTGAGTTCGTTTCTGACTAAACGTAGAGTGAGTCTGTTGACTTACTTTTGAGTGCATCAGTCGCGGTTGTGTCTACTGTCCCACAGGGTACCATGCTGGGCCCGCTGTTGTTTGTACTGTATACTACCTAGTGACTAGCAGTCTGTGCTGGAGAACACTATAATCAACGATTCCACTTCTATAGCAGTTATACCAATTCCCAGCATGAGTAATGTTGTTGCCCAGTCTCTAAAAATGTATTTGTTGCGTAATAGCGCATGGTGTCCTTACTGGAGTATGAAGTTGAATACAGCGAGACTAAATCTATAATTGCCAGTTGGTCTTAGACACTTTTGGCCCAGCATCCACCTTCGAAGATAGATGTCTATAACGTTGCTCTGCTTGTGGTTCCATTCACCCAAACGTCCGACTGCCCCTAACGTTTTCAGACATTGGATGTTGCCTATCGAGCCATTATCCAGGAATATTAAATAATATTGAAAAATTTCTGCCGGTTCAAAGTGGCAAATAAAGTCCTTTTCAGAGCATCTTCACAACTAATTTCTATTGTTTTTCTACATCTACAAAATTATTCTGTCCACAAGTGTCAGGATAAAGGCCTGCTGTACATCTTCTTCTATATATGTTAGCTTTAAGAATGAAACCCTCAGGGTACTGCGTCCATAACTTGTTGAGCACTGCATCCACTTGAGGACTACAATCATATGCATATTATTACTTCTACTTGTCCATCTATATCTACATCCTTCAACCGTTCGTTTTCACGTTACGCTTTCTCATTCATTAGGGAAAAATAGGCTACCATTCATAAGGTAAAGGTAAAGTCAACTTTGACAGCAACCTGCCCTGGGAAATCCACTCGCACTGGTTCGTGCTGCAGACATAGACCAACTGGCCCCAGAGGAGTAAGTGCAGCTGCAGCCGACGACTGGTCGCTAAGAACTATGGCGCCGAAACGGAAGGTTCAACGACCAGCATCCCCCTACCCTAAGGCAGCTACCCCCACGATAGTTATGCGCACAAGCACATGCGCTGATTCAGTCAGTCTGAGCTGGGCTGCTAGTACCCACACAATTACATTGATGTTCTTTATGACTTGGAATGTATTCTCACTCTTCGTAGCCAAATTGCTGGTGCAGGTGCGTTTGAAGAATTACACTTCTCTTTCTTAGACATTTCGCAGGGCTCAACCAGTACTACTTGTTTGTCATAATGCCATATATAGGTTTATGCATCTAAATATTGAGTACGGAAAACTAGTAAGCCTCCAGTTCCCGATAGACTATTTCAAATACTGTAACTAAAAAGAAACAGTGAAAGGTACAACACGCTCGTCTTTGAATCATAACCGTTGCTAGTAGGATCAGTATACGTATTGGGATGTACTGCTGCTTCAATCTACAAAACGTGCAATTGTTGACGCAATGAATTTGCCAGACGCAACTTGTAGGCATACTAGCCGTGTTGCTGTGTATTAAGTGACTTACTTTGTAAAAATCTTCGATCAGATACTAATAGTCTCAACATGGAGATCTGGATCTACTTTCACGAGTCGACTGCTGGACCAGCATCCTGCGGTGTTCCTTATTTACGAACCCTTCATCTTCCTTGGGAACTTCGACGTTTCTTCAAACAATCTTAATTCTACAAATGCCTCGCGAATACTTCACGATTTACTTCATTGCGATTACAGGTAATTCATTATATTTTTTCATTTGGAATACATCAAGTT
>LQNS02278097.1:7644910-7670032 GCA_001587735.2 Parhyale hawaiensis
CCCTCACCTTCTAAGGCACTTCAGTAACCTGACATTGAACAGATGCCTTTACTGCCTACAACGACTTTCCTAGAGACATTAATTACTGTCCTATATTTAACGTAGTGGTGCAAATTATATATATATATATATATGTACACATTTTTTCTTATTTGTTTTTTGTGAATCAAACATTAAAGGAAAAAAAATTAATTTCCTTCCGGTGAAGTAATATTAAAGCAAAAGTTTATATAGAATACCCAGAAGCAATGCAATTGTTCGTACTTTAAATCGAAAAAAAAAACCATCAGCTGCTATACGCTGCGCGCGTTACAGCAGAACAGCAGGGTGGCGTCCGACTCGCGTTAGCTAACTTGCAGAAAAAAAAAAAACTACTTAACCGTATTCCACATATCTAAACTGTCTCACGGAATGATGTTGTTGAAACTAGAGCGAATGTTCAATCTGTATTTTTTGCAATGATACTGTAGTTTTTACGATTAGGAGAGGCGGATATGTTAACGACGCGTACGCGACGGCACAGCTTAGGCTAATATTTTACTGGCACTCACCGACCGGGTGCGTGCCTTCTACGGAAAAAACAACCTAAATAATAATAAATTTTATCCTTCAGAGAGCTAGAATAGCTCGTGCATGCTTTGATACATATTTTTGTGCTACTATAACGATAGTAGGACATGTAGGAAAGTCTGGAGGCTCAAATGAAAAGATGGAGAAACAATGTAAAAGAGCTGCGAATAACCGTACTTGAACATTATGACGCCACACGCTTCATTACCCATGATCAAGGATTATGAAGCTATCAGGTGAACCCAGGGAGCGGAGCCAAGCTGTAGTGCATCATGGGTAATGAGGCGTGTGACGTCATAAAGTTCAAGTACGGTAATTCGCAGCTCTTTTACATTTTTTCTCCATCATTTCATTTGGGCCTCCAGGGTGTCCTACATGTCCTACAATTATAAGAGTTGCACAAAAGGATATATCAAAGCAGGTACGAACTATTCTAGCTCTCTGAAGGATAAAATTTATTATTATTTAGATTGTTTTTTTTTTCGTAGGAGGCTAATTCAATTCCAATTCCATTAGCACGGTGATGTGCATCAGGGCATGGGCAAACCCGCAACATCATATCTTTGGATCGATATACCTGCATAGCTCTAAGTAATACCTACATGTTTTGTCACCACAGGCGGCTGGTCAGCTCTAAATAATACATGTTTTGCCACCACATTGTGGCCGGTCACAGCAAACACACGGGAGTAAAAGCTGCTCGGGTCATTCGACTATACAAGACACTGCAAACTCACCTCTGTATCTCCCCGGGCCCAGACACCCCACGCACCCGGTCGCGCTATCGTCATTCGAGACGATTTGTGTGCGTGTTTGCGGCGTGCGCAGATCGTGTGCGTGTGAGCGGCGTTCACGTTGGTGCGCCGCGCTACTCGCTGTATCGCTGATTAAGTTGGGTTAGGTTAGGTTAGGTAAGGTTAGGTAACGTTAGGTAACGTTAGGTAACGTTATATAACGTTAGATAACGTTAGGTAAGGTTAGAAAGATTACATTGGGTTAGTTTGGGTTGGGTTAGGTTAGGTTAGGCTGGGTTCGGTAAGGTTAGGTTAGGTTAGAAGGTTAGGTATGGAGGTTAGGTTAGGTTAGGTAAGGGTAGGTTAGGTTAGGCTAGGTTAGGTTTGCCTAGGTAGTGTTTATTTTAGTAGTGGCGCGAGCAGGAAAGCTTACGTGAACGCAAAATCGTCGTGAAACACGATAGTGCCACCCAGTCGGAGAGTGTCGGTAAAATGTTAGCCTAAGCTGTGCCGTCGCGTACGCGTCGTCAACATATCCGCCTCTCCTAATCGTAAAACTACAGCATCATTGGAAAAATTATAGATTTAACATTCGCCATTTTCAACAACATCGTTCCGTGAGACAGTCTAGATATGTGGAATGCGGTTTGGTAATTTTTTTCTGCAAGTTCGGTAACGCGAGTCGGACGTCACCCTACTGTTCTACTGCTGTAACGCGCGCAGCGTGTAGCAGCTGATTGTTTTTTTTCCGATTTTACCGAACACTTGCATGGCTTCTGGGTATTTTATATAGACTTTTGCTTTAATATTGCTTCACCGGAAGGAGAGAATTTTTTTGTCCTCTATGTCCCTTAATGTTTCTCTAACCAATCTTGTTAAAAAGTTCTTCTATCTCGGCTTTCAATCGCTCGCATCTGAGCCAATTTTTGTTGCAGCGGTTGGAAATTTTAGAGGATAGCAGATCACTGGTAGAAGACGAAAATCAATCGAAAAATTTGCGATTTTTCCATATAAATCCATCTTTAGATCGGTTTATTTTTCTCGAGGAAACTCACTTGATTTATTGCATTTTAAAGACGATAAACTTGGCTCCAAAAGTGCTACTTATACATACGGGCATTTACCGGTTGAATTCACTGCTCTTTTCTAAGCCTTTTAACCAACTTTCTTTCAAAATTTTATCCTCCAGAGAGCTAAAAACAATGCCCAGTGCTACACAAGGAGCGCTATTACAAGATGTTACAATCCTTAGCAGTCTAAACTTATTCATCACCACAGCCAGGAATAGTCAGGATAGATGAAAGCCACAACATAGAGACATTGCCAAACCCCAAGTTAACTGTGACTTTATCATCAGCTGTAGATGGCGTCAGCTTTCTGTCATGCAACGTTCCAGGAGATCTTTGCCGACTACAATCATTAATGACGTCCAGCTTCCTGGTCATCTTTTTGATCGTTGAGTGATTTTTCGAGTGATGTTTAAATTAATCGGCTTCAAGATACCAGATGAATTGTGCGAAACAAGTGAGGTAACTATCAATTTCAAGAATGAATAAAAAATTGAAGGAACCATAAACAGCAACAAGCTCGCAAAATGTTGAACCAGTGAGCTGAGCAGCAGCATACTTTCGTTCGTAACTCTGACTCCTTTTATTACATGTAGGTCCGAGCCCAACCCAGGATCTCAACCTCCTTGCTTATCTAGGTGTGCTGACTCAGCAGTTGTCAGCGTGCATGCAATGCGTTGTGGTAGAACTTGCTGTCCTCAGAGGTGAGGGGTAGGGGGTCATTTGAACATTCTGTCAAATTGGCGCCATAGTTCTTGATGACCTGTGCTCGACTGCAGCCGCACTTACTCCTCTGGAGCCGACTAGTGGGCGTATATCAGCAGCACAAACCAGTGCGTATGGGTTTCCTGGGTGACGGTGCGGTCAAAGTTGACTTTACCTTTACCTTTGTAAAGTTCTGTGGTATGTAATGATTACCGTTTTTAAATTTCACGATTTTTATCCCTGTAAAATTACGGCGCATTTGTATCATATGTTCGATACGCTAAAATTTAGGATACAGTTATTAACCAGCTTGTACAGTATAATGAAGTGATGAGTACACTGATCTAAATCAAAATAAGAATGTGACTACAGAACACTGCCGTAGTTGATTTCAGACATTTATTCGAAAATTTTAGGAGTACCTATCCCGAAGTATTGGTGCTACAGCTGTTTTCATAGACATTTGATGTGTGTGTCTCTCTCGATGCTTGGCAAAGTCAAGGCAGTTCTTAGTTTGGTTCAGATTCATTACAGCATATCCGCATACTTGCTTTAAGAGTACAGCTCCGGTAGCGGATCAATATTGTTGGGGATAGACCTGTGTGTATAGCGTAAGATCTTACAGCACTTCGTGATAGAGCTACCTATGACTTTTGGCATCATCTGAGAGTAATCTTATGGAGACTGGGAAAAAATCCTATTATGTCGAGAACTTCATCCCGCCTTAGCATCCCTTTCTCTCTTTAAAGACGCATTTTTCTCATAATAACAGTGCATTACTTTTAAATAATTTTTCTACGACGTGACCTTATTCTAATAAATAGAACTATTAAGTTGTAACACTGTATGTTTCGGAAATTTTAGTAAGACACAAGTTATGTGTATATGTTGTTGTGGAGTGAACACCACCTTCGATTACTCGGCTATTTGTGGAGGACTACAAATAAGGAAATAAGCTTAACTAGCTTCTGTAACTGTTGGCACCACCATTATAAAAGTAAACAATAAACATTTAATTCCATGAACATTTGGGATCGAAGAGTGTTTATGTAGTGAGCTTGTATTGGTTTGGTTTTTGCCGACGACAAAGCGGTACTTAATTTAATAACATTTTCAGGATGTCGGAAACCAATGATTTCATCAAAACTCTGGTGCGACGTCACTCTCCACTGTTCGATTCTTCAGTGGCAAAACTCTGCAAAAAATATGGCAAAACAGCGTGCGCCGACCCAGAAATTTTCTTCCCAGCGTGCACATTTTTCAAGGTGCGATTGGTGAAAACGGTGCGTCTGAGATTGTATGCAGTGGAAGAAGTATTAGACAATCCAGATAACTCCGATTTGCAAGTCTGGTTCCTCGTTCGCGATCCTCGAGCTGTGATGAACTCCAGAAGAGGTTCTGCGGGTTGGTGCAACACTCGCGACTGCGCATCAGCAGCTGCACTGTGTAGCGACGTGGCCAGTGACGTCGAAGCTTACAAGAAATTAAAGGCTAAATATCCCAGGAACATACACTTGATAAGGTACGAGGATCTTCTTCGCAACTTGGAAAATGAGACGAGAAACATCTTGGCAAGTGCAGGACTGAACTTTACAGAATCTGTCGAAAGGTTCATTGGAAGAGAAGTAAAAAAAGATAAAACTGTCACCGACCAGCACATCATCCACTGGACACGGCAAATCAGTCAGGATTTACTTCGTGAAGTGCAAGACAAGTGTGAGGATCCAATGAAAAAACTGGGATATAAGGTTCTTGAAGAAGGAAGAAAAGAAATTGCAGTCGAAGATGCTGTCGGACAAATCACTGCGTATTTGATGGATGTTAGCAATAACGACTAAATATGCTCTTCGGGGCAAGATCACTGATAGGAAGTGGCTTATGATACTAATGGAAGTGAATAAATAAGGAAAAGAAAAAATCACATCTGACATTATCGGCAAGGGATTATCAATACCATAAAATATTTCACTAAACCTTAGGTGAGTATCAGACACCACTTGAGTTACCCATGTCTCTTTGTTCCTAATGAAATGAGAAGCTAACCTTCCCTGCGTACAGAGAACATGTTGTAGCTTTGACCTGGACCTGGGGCAGTTAGCTGAAAGTGTGAAAAGTCTAAATTCTGAGTCTTGGTTGTCGCAGTGATAGATAACTCAACTCCTCGACAGTTGATTAAAAAAATTTAAGGCTATAGCTAACATTAATTGGACGTGGCCCCAGAGGATTGCACGTCTGCAATCGAATAGGCGTGAAAAGTCAGCGAATGAAACTAGGTAGGTACAAGAGCAATCGCAGCCACAGCAATACACAAAAGGTTATCCTAACGACCAAACGACTTTGTCGGGGCTAATCCGTTTGCGTTGCAGCGGCACGACATCTGCTTGCAAAAAAAATTTACCTGCATGAAAAAAATATTGTTAAAAATCTCAGCCGTTGGTGCAACTTTTACACCACAGCAAGTGCCAGAGGTAAACTTTTAGCTATCACTCCTGATTATGAGCAGTTTACTATAAATTCACAAAAATTGATACTTGCAGAATTAGAGCAAAATGTTCGTAAACCTCATACTGAAGTTGAGGCCACGAATAAGCAATGGGACTGCATAGTTCAGTTGGCGCTAGGTTCCAGGGATTCCTTAATTTAATTTTCTATGCACCTCCGGCGACTAAGATCCGAAACACACAGACCCCTTACCGTCAAAATCTTCAACTTAGTGACTTTAAGTTGGACAATAGTAAGCCTCAGAAATAAATACAAGGGTCGACAAACTTAACCAAATATTAACATTGAACGTTATTAACGTAATTCCTTCAGACTTGTTACTCATTATTTTATATCTGAAGATGGTAGAAGACATCTCTAAACGTTACTATTTGATGAGGTTCAGCGACCCTTATATTTATTTTATGAAGCCGTATATATCTGTAGATGTTTAAAGCATCAACCGCAACGATATTTAATTAACAGAGTAGAAGTGCAGCATAACACCGTTTGCTAAATATATTCATAAAATTACCGTACTCATGTGTTGTCAATGCTAATCCGAATTTGGTGAATTAAATTCTCTGAATTTATTTTTGGTATAGAATTACATCGACTTTTTGGAGTCTTGTGCTGGAGTCTGTAATCAAATTGTGACTTTGAAAGGTAACTGTATCATAATTAAACTTCCGAAATTATGAAAATTTTGTAATAGTCAAATAAGTGGAAATTTTTCCTCTTATAACTTCAGATAAAATATTATTCCCTATTACCAATGCGATGAAGGTAACAAAACATTGTCCAAAAGCTTCAAAAGTTATGAGCCAGTCTGGGATTGAACCAACCACCTCTTTAGGCCGCTCGCGCCAATGAAAGTCCAGGCTCTGGAAGAGGGGGGGGGGTTGTCTGTGTACATTTCTATTTTACAGCTCCACCGTGTATTTTCCTATTCCATATGATGAGGACATAAAAACTTTGGGTATAACTTTCCCACCTGTTACATTTTGTAGGGGGACATGGGGGTGGGGGATAAAAATCATCAAATGTAGACTGATTGTTCTGAAACTAGCTCAGAATATGAATTAAAAAAAGCACATTTTTCTGCGAAAATTTTTTTATTTAGGCCTTAGTTTTTGAGATAATGCGATATATATAAATATATATGTATTTTTGAAAACTTCTAAAGTATAGAAGTCAATGAGTTTTCATCCTAGAAAAGAAAAACAATGACAGTTTTGGAATCCTTGAAAAAATGATAACAAAACCATATTGCCGGATTTTCCATTTTTAACCTCATAATATTTTTTTATCACAGCTGAAAACCGAATCATTTGTTTATTCCATATATATTAGTTAGCGATCGCAACGAAACAGGAAATGGAGAATCCAGTTTTATAGTTTTGTTACTAATCTTTCAAGGACTCCAAAACTGCCATTTTTTCCTAGCATGAAAACCCATTGAGTTCTATTCTTTTAAAATTTTCATAAAATACACAAACATTTAAACATACTTCCCATTATCTCAAAAGCTAAGGCCTAAATCAAAAAATTTGTATGAGCAAAAGATGTTTCATTTTCAAAAATATATATTCTGAGCACATTCCAGAACAATAGGTCCAAAATTGATCATTTTAAGAACCCTCCCCTTAAAATTATACCAGGTGCGAAAGTTCAACCCACCTTTTTTTAATGTCCTCATATGGAATAGGAAAGTACATGGTACAGCTGTAAAAGAAAAATGTACACAGACCCCCCCCCCCCAGAGTTAGGACTATTAGGTTTTAGTCCCAGCCGTCAATGCGACGCTGTTTGTAGAGCGGTTAAATAAAGGACATGTATGTAAACAATTTATTAGCCATGCAAGCTGAGTACCAAGCATGGGAACAGCAACTCGGGATAACGGGGAAGACCAGTTAAGAAAGCATCTTTGTATAATGAACATTAAGAGAAAATCGTAAAGTATATCAGGGAACAAAAATGTCTAAAAGTAAAGTTACTGGGTTCATAGTTAATATCATACTTGAAATGTTAGCAATCTTCAAGCAGTGCCGCTGATATTTTATGGATCACCTCGAATTTTTTACAAAAATTAATGGCGCCATCGCCAAGCATTGCTCTGGCCATAAATAAAGTTAATTTAAATTAGAATTTGGATGGCTTAATTAAGTCGAAACATATCAAACACAACAATTTAGAGAGTGTGCAGAGGCCATAGCTGCAGCCTTTACGTGGGAATCAGCAGATTCCTTTCAAACACCCGAATCAGGCGATCTCACCTTTTGTACTGGCGCTGTACCCTTAGACTAGAACAGTTTATTTACTTTCATTCAGAGAAAACTACAAGCAAGCTCACTTAATATGAACTAAACATCATTTGAATTACACAGTAGCTATCTTTGCTTACAATAACGTTCAAAGTTTTAGCCTTTATATCAGAATGCCTGGCTAAGTGCCAAAATCAGGTGGCTCGAGGGTTCTTTACGGTATTTATTGTATATCTAGTTTTAGTATCACCTCTACAAAAAATAGGTGGCGTGGATAACATCACTTGGTTTTCCTCCGAAGAAAGGTCTTCGGTATCGATGTTCAGTCATTGTTTGTGCAGTCAAACGATGACGTCATAAAAGTATTAGGCACCATGTGCATTTTCGGTGAACAACAGAGGCCCTAGGGCGCGCCTCCTTCGTCTTTGGACGATCCGTTTATCCAGAAGTCTTTAGTTTACAACATCGAACTTTATAAGAATTTTTGTGATAGTGTATGTAGTCTGAGTGAGCTAACAGTGGGCCACCGACTGCAGTCGTATGCTCAACTTGTAGTCGGCTATTCGACTCGTGCTTCGTTCAACTTGAGTACTATCAACGGTACCCACAATCACTGTGTAATCGAGATGACCTGCGAGCTGAAACGGCTGTTCAGAAGATGAGCATGCGAGTGTATAGTGTGGTTCCGGTATCAATGGTCGTTTTCAACCGGTTCACTTTGACAGGCCCACGGCACGTGCTGTGCGTGTCGCCATTCATGAAAACTCACTAAAATGGTAATCAATTGCCACCTGTATAATTCAAATCCGTGGGCGGTTTAGCGAACTCAATACGGCAAAAAAACCGTTACCGAGCCTCAAAGTCCCCCTCTTTCCAGGTTAATCGGTGTTTTTGATCTGAAATTTTCACAGTACATTCCAAATATGGTTTCTGACATCGTGTATGACTGAAAAAGTGATCCGTTGGCGTAGACGTCGCCATGACGTCAAAAATTGTGTTAGAGACATGAAACTTGATGTGGTCTCACTTGAAGTCATTACTAACAAACGAATACTTTACTTTTTATGCTAATCCTCACCTATTATGAAATATAAGGTCTTCCTTTTGCCTGCCTTGTATGTAAAAACGTATTTCTGGTCTAATAACTCTGTAAATTTTTATTTTATCAGAAATCACGAGGTATACGTCTGTAGCTACTACTTATACCAGTATTCATACCAAATTTCAAATGAATTGGATGAAAAATGAATTTTTCATGATTTTTTTCAATACAAAAAATTACTTTTTCGCTAAAGCCGTTGAAAGGTTGGGTAGGGTAATTACTTAAGAGCTGGCAGCCATTTCATTTTACCGATTCAGAAAAATTCATGGCACGTTTCATGCAACACCAATGGCATGTATTTGTCTGAATCAGTTATATGAAATGGGTATCGATAATTGAGTAATTACCGTAATCATTATAATTATAAGATGGTCAAGTTTTGCACCTTTACGTGACTCGTCTCTCTTCAATCGTCTGCCACGCCTAAACTAATTGAGAAAATGAATTGTTTTCACTTTTCCGTGATTTCTAGAGGGTTATAGAATGAAAATATGGAATAAAAAAAAATTGGCAATTTTTGAGGTCTGCCTCCTCCCCCCCCCCTTAAGACTCGTTGGTTACTTGGTGTAGACCAACCGATTTGATGAACTTCTTGAGTAAAATAATTCTTCCATAGCTATAGGAACCGATCCTTAATTTAACTAAGGATCCAAGAAGCTGGATTGTTTACTACTGCTCGTAACAAGCGCGAATAGTTTTACATACATACAAATTTGATACATCTTGACAAGTGCAGTATGAGCTTCTGCGCGTCTTAACCCTATCCTTTACCAATTTTCTTCAGCCGCTTGAGCACCAAGGCGGTACAAATTTGTACCGCCCCCTAAAAATGCTAATAACTTTATCAATATCAGAGTTTTTTTCTTCATAATCTCAAAAGTCATTTATTCAACTATTCTTTCGCCTATTTAATTAAAAAATAATGCCTTAGAGCAGTTTTAATGTCAATTACATTCGGATATAAGAAAATATCTCCGGGCAGTACAGGGTGAATACACCGGCAGCACATCTGCCGCAGTTTTCATACTTTCACAAGCTGAACGTATAATCGCTTCTATTTTTCTTTTCAAGTTTTGTTGCTGTCTTTTTAGCGATAATTTTGAAAGTTTTTTATAAAAAGAAAATCTACTCTTAAATGTTATCATCTAATTTTCTGAAATATTTATATTTATCTATATTTTTGGCTGTATTGTGCGGGTATATTAGAATTTTATTGATAGTCATGTTCAATTGAGAAAAGTCTCGGAATTTTGGGCGCTGAATATCACTGAGAGCAGAACTATGAACAAAAAACGGTAGGGCGGTACAATTTTGTTCCGCCATGTAGCAGATAAGGTTAAAGTCATCTCATGTGGGAACATAAATCTCACAGTTAGAAGGAAAGTACTTAATTAACTTATAGAAGTAACGTACCTATATATAATAATCTACCTACTGCAATCCGCCTACTTAATTATCAGCTGTAACTTACCAAAGTACCTTACTACCTATCGTACCTGTTCGGCTAGGATGGTCTTCAGATGCGGTCGAGGTGGCATGCCGCCCAGCTGGCAACATTTGAGGAGATTTCATTGCTCTGCTTCTTCACAAACGGGCACATCGCAAGCGAGTTGTGTCTACAGTGCACGTAACCGATCAATATTCTTCAGAAAATCCCTTCTATTACTTACTTTGATAAGTATTTTGATAGTGTTTCCCTACACATGTCCAGTATGTATATTTTTATATAAGGGTCTATTCCAAAGATTACGGACGTTAATAATTTCTTAATTATGAAATTAAGTCAATGTATATCGGGGATCCTGTACAGTATGATATACACATCGTTCCATCAAACGCTTTCGAAAACCACAAAACCAGGTATTTAATATTTGAAAATACACGAGACACATGCACATCAAAAACGGTCTCTTGCTTCCCTAGTCAGTGGAAATCATAGACAAGCGGACAAGGTTGCCATTAGACAATACTGGGCCGCCCCAGATGCTAAAACCCTAAACCAATTTCTGAAGCGGTCTCGAATTTTGTTAGGATGTTATGTGAATCCAATAAGAGAAGGATCCCATGATACAAAAAGCCTCATAGTCTGAGTACAATAGAGAGGCATTCTTCAGATTGCACTTCAGTTCAACAATCGCCCTGTCAAATCATCAGCGGTTCGATACAAAGATAAGTATGAGCAATCTGAGAGTCCGTACCTCCGCCAAGCACGGAAACGGTAATGAAAAATTCAATTTTGTTCTGAAACCATGATTTTCTTTGTAACAACACCAAAATCTAATCTCTTGTGCCTTTTACTAGCATTAACAGTGTCTGTAATTTTCTAGGAGATCCGTTCATAACTTTTTGAGTTATGCTGCTAAGAAACATTATAACAATCATAGGTGAAAACGCACACAAACGGACCAACCGATCATCACTAAAATTAAATCATTTATTACTTTTAGCATTACTAACAAGTCCTGTATATTTCATAAAGATTCATCCATAATATTTTCAGCTATTGTGCTAACAAGCATAAAATTAAACACAGCGACAAACATGTGAACGAAAAAATGGATCATCACAAAAATTTGGTCATCAGTTTTTCGTAATATACCTAACAACTCATGTGAATTTCATGAAAATTAGTTCATAACTTTTTGAGATATGGTGCAAAGAAAAAAAATAGGAAGACAAACAAACAAACCAACCAGCCAACAGACGAAGAGATTTTCAACATAAGTTAATCATCTGTTACTGTTAACATGCCTAACAATCCCTGTAAATTTCGTAAAGATCAGTTCATAACTTTTTGAGTAATCTTGGTGACAGACAAAGAGACAAACATATAGACAAATAGACAGACAAACACGGCAAAAACATAACCTTGGCGGAGGTAATAATGGTACCGTAGTCATAATATATCGATGTGTTGGACAGATGAATGAATTTGGCTAAAGTGTTGTGCTTTGAAATGCAATGAATGAATATTTCGATCAAGTTCCAAGCTATAAAATGACGCTAGGAGTACCTCAGGAGTGCCGTAGCTGACAAGGCTCCCGCCTTTGTGGGTACTGCGAGTAAGTCGATCTCCACAGGGGACTGTTAGAGATCTTCTTTTATTTTTTTAGTCAGCTGTATTCATGTTGTGTATTCAGGCCATCATCAACCACAATTTGTGGCTCGATGTAAGCGCAGGTGCGCAGCAGGTGTATGTGATTTACATACAGCGTTCTGATGTTCCAAATACTTGCTTTTTCAACGACAGTGCCTGCACATCGCTGTAACTATAGGTGGAGCTGGGACCGACCTATAGTGCTTTCGTGTACTAGACTTGTGTGTTTATAAGCTGCACATTAAATGCATCGTAAGAGCGCGCATTCTAGATTGATACGCAGGATTTCGACTCAAATACTTTTGCGGACTCTGCAATGCCCAAGATATTATAGTACTCTAGTTAGTAGCACGACAACGTGAGTATTCAGTGTACACGTCACCATTCTATAGGGTAATCATAAGCATTTATCCGATGTCTACGAATATTCAGTGACCGATATCAGGTAATTTTGGATACTTGCCGTGAAGTTTTCGATTGGGCATTATTTGCAATATACAGTAGTCGCTGGTACAAGGTAATATATGATGTGGGTACAGTGTGAGGTGGTTACAATGCTAATGACATGAGTTACATGGGGTCGGTAACTAAGGATTGTAGGATTTAGGGCGTTTTTGATTTGGCTGTTAAATTCGATTTAAAGAAAACCCACTCGATTTGATTTTTTTGGAACTTTAAGCAGGAACTGTTGCTTCATCACTTTGAATCATGTTACAGGTGTTAGAAGAAATCCGATTAGATTGAGTGGACTGTACACACCATTTTATGAAGTAAGATTTTTGAATTATTGGAAGGGTTACGAGAAATCGAATAGTTAAGGCTTAACAGTGCTGTTGTTTCGCATTACTTGTGCTACAACATGACGTTTCCTACTGAAAAAATAAAATGCCTGTGTTGCTTCTTACCAATTTCTATCTCACATTGTGTGTCACACCAATCAATTCAGTTAACTCCCGAAACTTGGATCAACGTGCCGAAACCAGCGCACCTGCCTGAAGTATCGGGCAAGTCCAGGCAAATTTGCCTGGCTTTGATCGACTTTCAGTACCTACTCAATTGAAGGCGTCGCTAGAGGAGATACGACGGGACTGACCTTACAGGGGTCAACCGCGCTTCAACCATTACCTGGGCTCTCTCTAGGATATGCATGGGACAGTTTCTGGGTTTCCAACGAGGGACCCATACAAAATTTTTTTTAGACGTAGCCAAGGCCATATGGGCATTTCACGTCGGCCCTAATATGCTATGACCGGAAAAATAATGGAGAAGTTATGGGACTACCGTCATGAGGTTTCTTTTGGCTGTACCAAATGTGCCCATCTGGGATTTGCGTGGGTATAATTGCTGGATTTCTAAAGTTTCTGGACGCTTATGCCGATTACCACACGATTTTTTGTATACCAAGCTTATTACCTTCACCAAGGAGGTTATGTTTTCGTCGTGTTTGTCTCTCTGTCTCTTTGTCTACGGTTTCAGAGCCAATTTGAGTTTTTTGCTACCGTTGCTTCGCTTGGCGGAGGTATGCGCTCTCAGAGGGCTCTAGTTTACGAATGGATTTTAGTCTATAAGTTTCGGTAGAAAATGTATTTTTCTGGATGACAGTAAGACCTCAACTCTTTCATATTACTCGAACTGTCAAATTAACGTTGGGCAAAATACACAGTACATGGTATATTAGTGACTAAACTCTGGTTGCAGTTTGTACTATGATCATTGTTACAAGCCCCCTGGCCAGGTTAGTTATCATGGAATACTGTGTCTCCATCACCCAGAAAAGGGGTAAGCTTGAGCCACTGGTAAATTCTCTTTACGATCGCAGCAAACTGTTATTACTCTCTTGTCTATTACTTTTGCTCCTGTGTGAGAACGAGCTGCTCGATGTCCTTCATGTCCGCAGGTGTAGGCTGAGTATATCCATTTTTTTTTTTTTCATTATGCGTGGCCACCAATATTTGTGACTGGACCTAATCACTAGGTTGAACGTTAGCTACTTTGTACATGTAGGCTTATTTGCGAACTCATTGTGTTCTTAATAAAACTTATAGTATTATTAGTTTAAGTAACTACTCCTTTCGGGGAATTTTCTATGCACAAGCTCTCCATTTTATCCCAGCAACTGTTTTCAGATTTTTCCCAACTTCGCAATGAATTCAGGAAAAGAGTTCTAACCTGACAGGAAAAACAGGCGTTACATATTTGTGTTCCTGGTGAATTATTTTTACCGTCACATTGAGAATTCACCGGCTGGAGAATGAGGCTTTCTTCCTCCAAGGTAGGCACCTTTATTTCTTTTAAATAAGTCATTCACTCTATAAGTACTAGCACACTACTTGACAAATAAGATAAGCGAAGCACGAACGTTCCAAGCCTGTATTTTGCCCCTCAAACGCTCCACAGCCTCATCGTTTAAATTCAGTGTCGGAGATTAGATGATATACGGATAAGTTAATCATGTTTTGTTGCTTCTGCACGAACTTCCCACGCAGCAGTTTTTTGCTCAGGTGCTGAGATGTTGGACGTGGGGTGCCACGCTCACCGTGTTGTTGCTGGGCACTTCTTACGTCACCAATTCCTACTTTTCGGGTGAGTTTTTGAAACTGTGTTGACTAGTAGGAGCTAGAGGCCATCCGGACATACACAGTCCGTAGTAGCGTACACCATCGCCAGGACAGTGAAAATTCCGATACGTATACAAACAAACCAATCATCATGTTTTTGATTTCGCTAAAACGGACTTCGATTCGACACGTTGCAAAGCAGTTGCTTGAAAAATACAGAAAATGTTAACTTTCAGGTTTGTGACTATTCCGCATAACTTGTGCGCTTGGCTTCAAGAGCCGAACATTTCTTTCCGGAATTAAAATATACAGTGTTACACACAGAAAAATGGTTGTTTCCCATTAAGAAAATTAGCTAACTGTAAAGTACATTGTCGTTTGAGTTTGCGTCAATGTACATTGTAGTTTGTGATGAACAACAAATGAACAAGGGCGTTTTGATGAACAACAGTGTCATTTACGATTAATTATTGTTTCTTTGCATCATAAATATTATGTCGTTAGTGATAAGAAACGAGGTGTTTTCATCGTAAAGAACATACTTTTCTGCGTGTACGCAACGCTAGCATGCAGATAAGTTATTTAAACCAATGATCAATATCTGATCCGTACAAAAGTAAACTGGCTAAAAGAAAATGAAATTCTCGTGCAGAGAAGCATTTCAAGCACAGCGCAGTGCATACTAACTACTTATTGCGGCAAGATCGAAAACAAGTCGAAGAAGCGAGTGATTATGTTCTTTCTATACTAAACAAGAACAACAAAAAGACAATTTTCCGAATCGATCATTAACGGAATTTAGGGAAAATTATTATGTTTATGAACTGATTCGATCATTCGAAGACAGTTTTTTTCAATGACGTTTCCGTCGCAAATGCTTAGTTTTCAAGATATCTGACTTTGAAGTTCCCATTGTTTTTCTGTGGGAAAAAATAGCCGGCAACCTCGTCTACCCCATAGGAACCTAACCTATGTTAGGTAAGGTTAGCTTACAAAGAACAAAAAATTGCAAAATCGGGTAAGTTTTGGACCGCCCCCCCCCCCCAATGTCGGGTTATGTCGGGCTAGAAACGTCGGGTCGAAATTGCTTGGATCCAAAAAGTTGGGTAATTAGAAAAAAGGTTCAAATATCGGGTAAGGTTAGGTTGGCAAGGTCTGTTTTTTTTTTTAGAAAAAAACCACGTGCAAATAGGTTAGAATAGGTTAGGTGGGGTTAGGTTAGGTAAGGTAAGGTTAGGTAATGTTTGGTTAGGTAATGCTAGCTGAGCTTAGGTTAGGTACGGATAGGTTATGTAAGGTTTGGTAAGGTTAGGTCTGGTTAGGTTAGGTAAGGTTAGGGAAGGTTAGTTTCGGTAAGGTTAGGTTAGGTTCCTATGGTGTTGCTAGCAATCCCGCTAATTATTGCCATAAGAATATATGCAATGGGAACTTCAAAGTTAAATATCTCGAAAAACATACATTTGCGACTGAAATGTCATAGAAGAAATATGTCTTAACATATCCAATGAGTTCAAAATCATATTTGTTTTCCTTCAGTTCCGCTAATGGTAGATTCGGAAAACTGACCCTACAACATCGTACAAAACAAACGAAAACAAGAACAAGTGCAGGAGCTATGAAATATTTATTGCATAGCCATGTAACAAATTCTCCTCGTTAGGTACAAATTTTTGTATTTCTCATTATTTTACTCAGAATGTCACTGCCATGAATTCACAGATTTGAAACATACTTACTTCACAATCGTTTACAAAGATCGAATGCTTGAAACCAGCTACCGGCGGTTACATACATACATTGTGGAGATAACGCACTATTGGTTCTACCATTTGTCAACAGCTATGCCTGAGCAGGAAGCAGCAAAACGGACAGGCCTTTTCAGATAGCACGTATATAACACTAGCTGAACCCTATCTGAAATCATGCAAGGTATGTTGTGAAAGTACACACATGCAAACAATTACTGTATTGTCAGTGGACGTGCACCACGGTTACAGCAGGCTAGTGTATTGAACTGGTGACTCCGGAAGTCGCGAGTTCGAGTACCTAGATAGGTGAGCGAGTTTTGCGGCAGATGGCCGGCTGAGTCAGCAGCTGATAGGTATATGCACATATGCCGTTGGGGCACTTACTTTTTCACAAATAGGAGGATAGGGTGCGTGGGTCGTTGCGGCCGTATACTCCTGTGGAGCCAGTCGGCCTATATGCGCAGCAAGAACCAGTGCGGGTGGGTTTCCCAGTATAGGGGGTGTGGTCAAGTTAAGCTCGCTGCAGACGAGAGGTCAAACACTAGAACGTTTCTCCGTACTCATCCGATTTTGTCACTACGGGGCACAACTTCGGCGTGGCCAGATTTCAGTGGTCCAAAATGACTTAAAGTCGAAAACGTTATTGCAAAAATTCTTCTACGGTAAATGGCAACTGCGCACTTTGGAATATCTCTTTTAATTTCGAGTGAGTATTAGCTCACAGTAAAGTATATTTCATTGCCATGTTGAAATACATTAAGATGTAGTCACGATCACAGAAACTTTTGTTCCAGAAAAGTGAAACGTTCTTGTTTTTCGACTCTCGTCAGCAGCGGGCTTCATGATCATAATTTCTAGTAAATTTCTAGAACAGGAGCCAGATGCACAAACGCATTGTAAAGTTATGGTAACCTAAATTGTATAGTTCCTTGAAGAAGTACCGATATCGTGGCTCAAATTGTGTGAATTTTTATACTGATCTTCATAAAGTAATGATCAAAGTAGTTTGAACTTCGAAATGATGTATACCTAATTAATATACTGACTCAGGTGTTTAATCAAAGAGTAAAAATGTAAAACTTCAGCAGTTACGTGCTTGCAGTAGTACAGTCACGATACTTGTAATTTTAAAAAGGGTTTTGAACATCCGGCCGCACTATCGTCGTTCACGATGATTTTGCGTTCAAGCAAGCTTTCCTGCGCCCGCAACCACTAAAATAAACACTACCTAGCCTAACCTAACCTGGCCTAACCTAACCTACCCTTACCTAACGTTCTAACCTAATCTAACCTTACCTAACCTAACATAGCCTAACCTAACCCAACCTAACTTAATCAGCGATACAGCGACCAACGTGGCGCACCAACTTGAATGCCGCTCACACGCACACGATCTGCGTACACAAACACGCACACAAATCGTCGCGAACGACGATAGCGCCATCCGGCCCCTGGTTACTGCGGCACCACACTATGTGATCGTACGCTCGAATTATGAGCAGAAGTTCACGTGTCATGCCAGGGACACATCAAATGCGTTTGCAGCCAAGATACCCATTCTAAGTACTCAAATTGAATGACGTGCGAACTGAACGTCCGCTCAGAAGTTGAGCGTGCGAGAGTATAGCGAAGTCCCGGCATAACGCAACGCTGAACGTCGTATCTAGAAATAGACATGAGCCAAAGTATTTCGCTCTGAATAAATTAATGAATAGTATTTGAATAATTTAGGTAGCATATCAGCATACTACACGAAGCTAATCTCCTGCAGGGGCTCGCCTCAATACGGATGAGATCGGGCGCACCCAGCCACCTGCTTCCATACGGCAGGTAAGTCAACAAATCTATTCTCCTCAGAGCTGTAAACACAGTCCACACTCTGCGGGATCTATCTCACAATAGCGGAATTTTCCGCCGCCCCAGTAGCTAAAATCGCCAAACAGCTTCTAGGGCGGGCATAGATTCTGTTAAGGAGTAGGAGGGACTTCTAAGACGCAGACACGTTTCAAATGCAGAGGATGAAATGCCTCGTACATCGGTAACACTGGACAATATTTCAAAGCCCGTATCGACTAACATTTATGTGTATCTAGTCGAAGCGGTTTACCACTTGCAAAACCCTCACATTCAGCTTCCCGCCTACATGCTGAGCAAAACAACCAACCCGTCAGTGAGAATGATTTTTCAATCCTAAACTCTTTTAATCCAATCAAGCTCACTACTTTAGAGTCCCTCTAGATCTACAGAACAAGACCCAGCCTTAACATTATGACCTCAGCGTACCGCTTCACACAGTCCACAATTAGTTCCACATCAGCCGACTGATTAGGAGCTGACATCCGACCTTTTCAAGTAGCTCTGTTCGTTCGCTTTTTAGGCTTCCCCCGACAACATCTGTGCTCCCCTCAATGAATTAAAAACAAGTGAAATTTTTATTTATAGGTTGTAGGTTATATTTTTTTTCTGATGATGGGATTTTTTTATCCCAAAACGTTAAATTTCACTTGTTAGTCTTGTTTTTATTTATTTTTTATACTATCTCAGTTTGAGTCTTTTTCAACAGTAAATATGGAAAGAGATATTTTCTACCTGACACTATAACTAGATCAAAATAAGTTTTCTTCAATTCAAGAGTATTCATCAATTATTGTTAACTTTATATTGGAAATAAAATCCCAAAATAAGATAAAGCTACCGTATACAGTCCATTCCATTTCAAATGCATTTAACTGCGTAAAATAGCTTCAGAGATACTAAATTTGCTATCAGGATGCACTTCGCAAAAATGTATTGTTTTTAAAGGAACTGAAGCCAATTCCATATCATGAATTTATTTTCAAACTTTTCATGTCTTAAGATGGGTTCTCCGCTTTCTACGTAAAACTGTCGCGTTCCACATAATTGCACGCACATTGTCTACACGTACATGTGGCCCAGTTCATTGCAAACTACGGATATAATTTCCCCAAAGAATACTTAAAAACAGTAAGTTTTATCCGAGAAGGGTTATGTTGGACTCACTGGACCATAACTCAGCGTTTGTTTTATGTACGTGATGCAGTTGTTGCTTGTTTATCAAAGTGTACGACTTTATCGACGAGTCGTTTCGTTTCAGTGTTCCATTTAATTCTTTATGAGCTTTCGTTTTGCTCTACTGCTCATACACCAATTTCGCTACTTCTATATTTTTCTCACTTGAAAGGTGTTCTCTAATAATTAATTCGTCAGGGTCAATTTTTAGCTCGTTTCCGTACGCTGTTATGAAGATTTTGAAATGGCTTCGTTTCAGCTGTCGAGTGCCACGTCCGTCAGTTCAATTTCCGAACTAGCAAACCCTGTGAAGGAAATGCAGCAACAGAGCACCGCGCAAGAACAACTAAGAAACAAAATCTTGAAGGAGTTCAAGGTAAATCTATAGAAAGGCAGTTTGCGTTGTGGCCAAATGGCCTAAGGGATCACTTGACAGTCCACCACATTATTTCGTATACCGCTAGTTTCAACTACGAGGTAAGCTGCATTGAGTGGTGTGTAGCATCTTGAAGAATAAACGAAGTCAATAAACTTGAGTAGTCGTGGACACATAGCACGGTGTACATGTCAAAACTTTAGGAAATAAATTCTTTGCATACGCTTACGTACACTTCACGGAAATTCTACTCGATAGTCGGCCACGTCATCAATATTGCAATTCTGCTTGAGGCTCCATCCGCCCGTGTGTACGTCCATTCGTCCGTCTCGTCCATGCACGTTACGCTTTTCACTAGATAGTGGCAGCTTCAACTTGCAAGAAGCTTTGATTTTCGCTGGAACGAAGTTCAACCATAGCTGTCTTTCTTAGCGCTTCTTGAAAAACTTCAGTCACTTTCAAAGCAGAGATACAAAGACCATTTCACTCGTATCGTATCTACAGTTTTTCATTTCTTTCGCAACATATTACGGTACGTTCGCTTTGCTTGAGGCGCTTGACCTCTTTAATTGGGTAAGCCAGATACGTAGGTAGGATACGCTGTACTGTAATACAAAGGATAGTGTTGGATACATGGGCTATAGGTTTTCTTTCAAGCGAATATGCGAGATCTCAGAAAATACGGTGAAATCTTGAGCGCAGAGGGTTAGGCTGCTTTGAGTGAAGGAATTACCCAACTCTGTTTGTTGTAGCCAAGGAGCTCCTTGGTTGAAGACTACAGCTATCGCCCCAAAGTAAGCAGCAAAATGATGGCCTGCTGGTTAATATCCACGGGCCCCATAGTAGTGCAAAAAATCGGACACGCTGACAAGAAAATTAAAACACGTAAGATTATGATCGGCCAAATTTTCTGTCAGCAGTGGAAAACAAAGCTTTGAAAGGCATGCATAAATATAGGAGAACAATGCAAGAAGTGCCATAGTGTGCAAGATTCACAGGTGAGAGAGGCTAGAGTCCCCGAGGCGCAGTGTGTTAAGGAAGACGAAGTGCGACCGGCGGACCTTCGACTAGAGGGGTTTAACCTTAACTTGATGATACTTCGGACGAGGTCCAGGTGACGTTATGCACGCCACCTATCTTATGCGGAGGTGATGCTGTAGTCCGTGTCCGGCGGGATAACTAAGAACGAGTTATCCCCCCAATTCACGTAGCCGCTTACAGCAGGTGTATCTGGCACTATCAGTAAGTACGTGTGAAGTAAGTTTTTAAATTTCGCAGTCTCTGCACTGGTGATATTTCGAATGTGACATGACATTTTGTATCATAATCTCGCACCCCGGACCGCGAAACAATTAAAATACCTTGTGGCTATCGCATCACCACCAGTTATGATCGGAATGTGCACCTCACAAGTGCGACCAATACGGTTTGAGTTCTGGCCTGGATTCGCCCATTAATGCTGACGGTAATGCCATTACCGAAAGACTACCTTATGTCAGACAAAAGTTGGTGAAAACATTACCTAACCGTGGAATTTCCACGGCGCAAGTAATTTAATAATCCTTGAAAGACTTCTGCAGTTATATAGCTCGACAAAGTAAGGTTGATGTAAAGCATCACCGTAGTTAAGAATGATACAATTGCGATATTGCTGTTTTACAACATCAGTTCCAATGACTAAGATCAATAAACACTAAGTTTTGACCACATTAATTACAGCTCAATATCAATTAAAACGTAGATGAGCTACATAATGTATGTATATTAAGTTAATAACTCGTGCAAATTCTATCAGTTCATTGTCGATTCTATATATTTTGTCAGTGTTCTGATTAAAAGAACAACAAAAGGTGCATATATTCAATCAGCCTACCGCGTATCGATAACGTCATAAAGACGGAGTGGATAGCCGACTAAATAGTTCTCTTGAGGTTTTTGGAAAGCTTAAGAAAAAGGCGTTGACGGAATATTAATCAGTGTTCCGTACTGTATCTACGGCAATAGTAAAAATGCTGTTTTTTTTAACTCCTGAACTGCTACATACTAAAGGCATGTTTGAGTGGACGCCGATATTCTACCTTCGATTCTTGACTTGCACAAATTTTCAGGAAGAAGCTTTGGCTTTGCAATTTTGCTTTTGTGTTTCAAGGGTAAGAGGCAACCCGATTGCGTAGATCGACTGAAAATTCCATTTTACCGAGCATGCTCGAATTTCTGGAAGTTTTTTAGGCCACCCATTAAAGGTGGAGGTAAAGTCAATTTAGATTGCACTCTCAACTGGGAAGCCCACATGTACTGGTTTGTGCTGCGGATATAGGGAAACTGGCCCCAGAGGAATAAGTGCGGCTGCAGTCGACCACGGGTGACCAAGAACTATGGCGTTAATTTGACGGAAGGTTCAAATGACCCGCGACCCCTCACCCCTCTCATCTCTCAGGAAGGCTAGTTCCGCCACAGCGCAGTACATGCACACAACTATCGAGTCAGCACACCTAGATCAGCAAAGAGCTCGCTTGCCTGGGTTGGCCTTGAACGAGCGACACAAAGTGCATAGAACTGCGAACGTAAGCATGCTGCTACCGTGGCGACGGGGCAATGCTTGAAACTCAATTTAATGGAACGAAGCCAGCTCACCTACGTGAAGTTTCGAACAAGTCACGCCTTGAAAGCTTAAATTTGATATCCAATCGAACATGCCCTCTGTCACAAGTAGACGCTATTTTAGACCTGCAACAAAATCTCGCCAAATTTGTTTGGATATCCATCTTAAAATTTCTGGTAATAATAGAATATCATGACACTTCTGAAAATGATCCCATGAGTGTACTAGAGGAATAGCGCTGATAAAATGAACGCAAGAATCAGAACGTGATTAGCTAAAAATGGGTGCGATAACAAGAAAACTCTTCACAGTTAATTGCTAACAGAAAGTAGAACCGAAGAAAATATACTTCAAAGGATTCCAGAAGCCAATTTATTTTACCTGAGTCATCTGTTGAATGCAGTTATACCAACTTGCCATGTGACCGTCACTGAATGGTATTTATAACTACGGAAAGGTAGCTCCCNCTCCGCCCCCTTTGCTTGCTGGCTGTGACGTCATTTGGTCGCCTTCTATAGTCTCTGTTTACGATTTTCGTTTTCTCGCTTCATTAAACATTTTTTTTTTGCTAATCACAACGAATAACCCGTTCAATTTAAATGTGATTTATAACAAAAAATTGTAAATAGCTCCCCACGGCTTACTGGCGCTGAAAGAAAATCCTGTCTACAGATGCACTGATTTATCTTATATTTTCAACATTTGAACGCAGTGTATGGGAAAAGAAAGTAACGTTAGACATATTAAAGAACGTGATACAAATAAATCAATTTCCTAGGACTAGTAGTTCCTAGGGCCAAAAATTATAGTTATGCATTATCCATACACTAACTACAGGACCAACTATAAGAAGGGATGTTGAAACACTTTTTGGTAGAAATAAGTAAATTAAAAAAATTGGTTACTCCGAAGCAGTTCTAAAACTACTTTTTTAGTTAAAAATGAGGGTTACTACGTTAATTTAACTTCGTTTTCGAACTTGTAACTTGTAGTCGCATGATTAACTAGTTCGAAATATAAAAAAAAAGAGAAGCTCGTTAGAGCTAAAATTTTAGTTCTGGACTTGGATTAAGAAACGTCATTTCATGCATTAATAAGTTGTTGCAAATGAAGGTATGCTAGCTATTAGTGCTTCAGTATAAGAAAGTTAGACGAGTAAGCAGGTACCTCACCTAGCATCCACGTTATACAGTAAAAATTTTCAACAGTGTGTAGATGCTATAGGGCACAAAGATATTAGTCTGAATTTACTCCGATATCGCTCGAGAGGATAAAGTTTTAGTGTATTGCTGCCTTTTACCTCACTAGCTTTAGACGGAGGCAATTTTTGCCGACACTGAACACGAAAAAATATCGAGGACAATTGCAGCGAATTTAGTACTAGTACCTACGTAAACTGGCCGATTTACCCTGTTTAACCATATATTTCTATCTTCAAGATAATATCTAAAGAGAGCCCATTACCGCTTCTTCAATGTATTTTGCGCAATAATTACCTTTTTGTTCGCATTACTTTCGTAAATTGAGGCACAAAAACAGCCCCATCTGTGCTTGTGGTCTCCAGCTGACGTTTGTGAGCGAAACGCACGGAAAATCAATCGCAAGCTGGTCAAGGAATGGGGTTAACTCTACGTACTTATTCGATGCCGTCATTGTGCTAAGCATGTAAGGCTATGGTTTTGGCTATAGCGTCTTGTTTCAGGATGACGAGAAAACTAAAATCTAACGCAATTTGTGGTTACTATCATCATAGATAATAAGCTCTTTATGATTATATATTCTTCTCTTTCAGACGGAGGTGGACGCACAACTTGCAAAACTAGGCTTCGCGACCGGCAGAGGAGCTGCTGCTTCAGGAAAATATCCCACACCTGCGAACGTAAGATACGATTGGTGAGAGAGAGTTTTGGCGTCGTGTTTTGCTCCACTAATTTAAAGAACAAATAGCAAATTCTTTTCTTCGAGCAGTACACTTGTATTTTGTTGTGAGCAGTCTTTGATGAAAAAAATCGAAACAAAGGTTGATTGAATCTTGGTAAGAAACTTATTTGATATGTCACGCGATGCACCGTTGATATTCTGCACGTTGAGTATTTTTTGGGACGTTCTGGCTTACGATACAAACTAGGGGCTCGAGCCGTCATTATAAGTGACGGCAGAAAACTAGAAGTTTAGGAAAACTCCCGTTGTCTCACGTGCTTTTTATTCTTCAGAGGGCTTCTCAAATGAAAATTTAGTATTCTGCTTGAAAAATTGGATATGTACAGTATTGTAAGGTGCAGTCAAGTGGCATCTCACGAAGCACCTTTGAAGCTTGAACATGTCCAAACACGGTCATGCAGGCGAGCTCAGGTTCCTCAGCTGGAGCACCCGAGTGCGTGTATTCCCCCGTAGGATTGTATTCATACTACACCGTTTTTAGCACTTGAATTTCTCCCTGCCTTATTCCCATAGAGCGTGACAGGAGTGCCCCGTAGGATTAGATCAATTTTTCCTATCTTATGCCATGCATAGAGCGTGACAGGAGTGCCCCGTAGGATTAGATCAATTTTTCCTATCTTATGCCATGCATAGAGCGTGACAGGAGTGCCCCGTAGGATTAGATAAATTTTTCCGTAGCTTACTCCCACAGCGTGTGAGAAGTAGTGTTTCGTAGGGTTAGATAAATTTTTCCTATCTATTCCATGCATAGAGCGTGACAGGAGAGATATAAATATGTTTGTAAATAAATAAAAAACACGACGTGAATTATTATGTACTGCAGTACTGATGTTGGGCGCGTTTGGTG
>LQNS02278097.1:7715247-7727902 GCA_001587735.2 Parhyale hawaiensis
ATAAAAAGGCACAAATGATCAGATTTTGAAGTTTATGCAAAGAAAATTATGGTTTCAGAGCCAATTTGAATTTTTGCTACCGTTGGCTCACTTGGCGGAGGTATGCGCTCTCAGAGTGCTCTAGTTATTTAATATGATTATCGTGTAACAGTTATGCATATAGTTACTATATATACTATTACATACAAGTACTTAATTATAAGCATCACTAACCAGTAACTACTACAGTGAGGGTCGAAGTAACGAACAAAAGCTAGCTAAATAAATTTCTGCCGAGAATCTGTAGATTGATGTTGTAAAGGGTTAAGGTTATTTCATCACACGAGAATCATATCGGTGACGTCACAGCTTGGCCCAGCCAATCGGTGAAGTCAGCCATTTTGGGGTGGGGAGTACACAGATCGCTGATTGGCTGTGACGAGGTGTGACGTAGCGGTTGTCACGTGGCTAGATGAAAAACGTAAATATCCTTTAGCAAACTACAGGATCAATCAGTCCTCACGGAATTCACGGCTGCTTCAGAAATTAAAGTGATGAAACAGCTTTCAGGTTGGCCAATGATTCTGTTAGTGATTAGGAATGTCCCCTAAAACGTAGACTCTTCCAAAAGTCAGCGTAGATATAGACAGTTGCCGGGAAGTTTGTTCATTTTACTTTGGCTACAATGAAGCGAAAGCCGTGCTATATAAGCGACAGTGTGGCACTGTAATCGAACAATGTCTGTTTGGGAGGCAGTGCCTCTCTGACTCTCGTCTTGGAGGTTATACTGTTTTGAAAGCTGTGACTTATCGTGAAAATTTTGGTTTTCCTTCATCTAATCGCTAAAGCAGCGCACTAGTGCATGCGCATATGTTTAGCTACGACACTCTCGAAAGAAGGGTTTGAAGTTACCCGCATATTCTTCATTTATTCTTAAGAAAATATAGTGAAAAATCAGAAAAAGTGAGCAGAAGGCGACTATGCAGTGACATTCCGAATACATCTTACAATTTGATAAAACGGTCTAAACGCGTCCTCTACATAGACGTGGGCTCGTTCTTTATTTCAAACTAAGCATATAACTCCAAGCTCCCTAACTATTAGTCATGCCCTAGTCCTGCCTCAGCCAATTAGCACTGAACGGGAAAATAAACCTCGGGGCTATAGGGAAATCTGTGCGCGAGAACCGGATATTGCAGACATATTTTGCAGTGAAATAAATACGTCGTGTTAGCCCGCGGTCCCGGTACCGATCCGCGGTTGGAGGGTTGGGACCGCATTGGTGCCAATCTTTGTCTCGTTTCAGTTCTCTACTTTTATGTTTCGTCTCATTTCAGCAGTCGAGTGCTAAGTTCGTGAGCGCTGTATTTGAAGTTGTCACCTCTGCGAAGAGCCCCCAGCAACAAAACACAACAGAAGAGCTATTGAGAAACAAAATCCTAAAGAATCTCAAGGTAAATCTGCAGTAAACTAGAGTTGCACTCGGAGAGGGGAGGCGCCCGACAAGAAACTCAGTGTCAAAAAAAAAAATAATAATAATAATAATAAGCGATGAGGCAACAGGCTGACGGCTCATCACAAAAATTTAATTAAATTTTCCTCATCATATCATTAACACACTGTAAATATAACGCAGAACGGTCCGTAACTTTTTGGCTGAATTGTAAACAGACAAAAAAAAAAAAAAAAGACTGACGGATAAAGTAACGGACAGACGAATCATTACTAAAACTTGATGTCCCGTTCCTCGGGACATTCCTAGAAATTTATGTAAAATTCATAAAGATCCGTCCACAATTTTTTGAATTACTCTGTTTACCGACAAACAAACGAACACCCGTAAAATAAAACTCTTTGGCGGAGGTAAGAAGAAGCTGCCTCTTGTAGAAACCATTGGGCTGTTGGATCAGCCGAAAATATACCACCTTACTACATATATGGATGGCTTTTTTCAATTGGATGACAATCTACGTTTGAACTGATGTTATGCAACGGATTGACGGTGCCACATTTCTTAGGCACGAAATCATTACAATTAATATAGTAGATTCTAAAACAGATATAAGACTGTTGGAATCTATCGACACTACAATCAAATTTCCTGGACACATAGTCATGTCTCTACATATTGTAGCACAGAAACGAAGCTGCGTTGCACGTAGAGAGTTAGTAGGAGGTGAAAATGTTGCAAGTCTTTCGAGGTTCTTCATACTTGGTTATTAATGACAAGTACAGACTCCAATTTATAATTGGCCAAGGTTTTGGCACAGGTCGAGCAAGTACCGATAGCTTGGCCAAATATAAACTGAAGTCCGTACCTATTCTTATAAAAACAAAACGTGAAGCGTTACTGGGTGTGTCTACGCGCCCTGAGGATCTACTCGAATAAAAAATTCGCTTTGGAAGTCATGCAAATGCCATTTTCTAATACGAACTCGTGTCGGTAACTCACTACAGAAAACTTGTTCACCAACATCATCGAGGTAACAAATGCACCTAATTGGGACATGGCTATATTGAGCATCATGTGCTCCCCTGCACCATGAATGCATTCGGATTGTCACAGTGGTAGTAGGCTGGTCGCCAGACACGCTGTCCATTCCATGAAAAACTATATACAGTGCCTAGACATAAGTATTTGCACAATTCTATTTTTATGTATTTTAAAAAATTTAGGGACTGCTTTAGGATAATTAATACAGGAAGTTCATATAACATATATATATAATAAAATATTTAAACAGAACAGTCAAATGTGCACTTATAACAAGAAAATTTAACACATGTAAAAGTAATGAGGGACAAAAGTATTTGACAAAAAAAAATATGATATTGAATTTTGGAATTTAATAGTATAATTTGATAAATTAGTTTGGAAATTATTCTAGAAAGTTCACGAAACGTCTCGAAACAAATGTAATGTAAATAAACCACAGCCGGCGCAATCATTACCTCTCTAGACCTCGTTGAAGTCGCGCACTCTCACTACAATGCCCAAAGTTAAAGAAATCTCTGAAGCTACTAGTAAACGGATAATTCAACTTCGTAGTGAGGGATTAACTATAGAGTAATAGCAGAACGTGTCAGTGTTCCTTTTTCAACGGTTGGAGCAATAGTCCGCAAGCATCAAGTAACTGGGGCGGTCTCTAACCTGCCATGAGCTGGGGCTCCGCGTAAGATCATGGGTCGTCCTCAGCGCTACATGCTACGTAAGGTGACTAATGACCCCATGCCAACTCGTGCTGACCTTCAGAGTGAACTGGCGTCACAGGGACTGCATATCAGCAAGAAAACTATTGTTAGGGAATTGAACCGTACTGGCATTCATTATTACATTCGTCGCAAAACTCCTCTTCTTACAGCAAAACATGTCAAGAGCCGCTTAACATTTGCCAAAGACCACCTGGACAAAGGAAATGAGTTTTGGGAAAGGGTTATATGGTCTGACGAAATTAAAATAGAACTTTTTGGCCGAAACGAAGCTCGGTATGTATGGAGGAAACGTGGTACTGCCCATGACCCCAAGAACTCCATCCCCACCGTGAAGAATGGAGGGGGCAGCATCATGGTGTGGGGTTGCTTTACTGCCCATGGTGTTGGGATCTTCATATCATTGATGGCAAGATGAATAGTTTCACGTACAGGGAAATATTAGAGAAAAAGATGCTTCCAAGTGCCAACAAATTCTACGGACGGCGCAGGTGGACCTTCCAACAAGACAACGACCCCAAGCATACTGCGAATTTAACGAAAGAATGGTTTCAAAAGAAGAAAATAAATGTTCTTCCGTGGCTCAGCCAATCACCGGACCTTAATCCAATAGAAAATTTGTGGCGTCTTTTTAAATCTGGTGTCCACAAACGGTGTCCCAAAAACTTTACTGAATTAAAGGTTATCTGCATGGAAGAACGGAAAAAATACCATCAAGTGAATGTGAAAAGTTAATTTCCAGCTACAACAATCGTCTCCAAGCTGTTATTGCCAATAAAGGTCACGCCAACAAGTACTGATATCATAATTTTTTTGGTCAAATACTTTTGTCCCTCATTACTTCTGCTTGTGTTAAATTTTCTTGTTATAAGTGCACATTTGACTGTTCTGTTTAAATATTCTGATATTTATATGTTATATAAACTTCCCGTATTAATTATCCTAAAGCTGTCCCTAAATTTTTAAAAATGCATAAAAAATAGAGTTGTGCAAATACTTATGTCTAGGCACTGTATATATATGTATATATATACAAATATAGATAAGAGGAACTAAACTAGGGTAATTATCTTATAATATGATGTCGACATGGCTACTAAAATTTCAACGTTTCGGGATAGATAATCCCATCATCAGAAAAAACTATAAGGTACCTATAACCTATGAAAAATAAAAAATTCTTCTGTTTCTAAATCAATGAGGGGAGAATGGATGCTGTCGGATGGAGTCTGAAGTGCAAATGAACAGAGTTACGTGGAGCGGCTGGATGTCAGCTCCTGTCCAGTGCTACCGATGTAACAAACCCTCGGTCCGTAAATTAGACTTCTTTCACTCGCTTCCGTACTACAACGAAACCTCCGTCAGTGCAGTAAACTCTTTGAACGCGTTCCTCTCTGAAGCGTACCCACATATGAACTTCAAATTTTCCTACAGAAACACATTCACCATAGGGTCCTACTTCAAATTTAATGACAAACCCGCCACAACACTACAGTCCCGTGTTATTTATCGTTACCAATGCTAAGCCTGCAGCGCCTCTTACATCGGTAGCACTGGACATCACTTCAAAGCCCGCATTGACCAACATTTAGGTGTATCCAGTCAAACCGGCTTACCACTTGCAAAGTCCTTACATTCAGCCCCCCGTCTACATGCCGAGCAAAACAACCATCCCATCAGCAGGAACAACTTCTCAATCATAGACTCTTCCAACCCAATCGAGCTCACAACATTAGAGTCTCTCCACATCCATAAGTAGACCTAGCCTTAATATTATGACCTCAACTGTACCGCTGCACACTGTCCATACCTAGCCTCACTTTTGCCGACTGTGCAGGAGCTGACATCCGGCCACTCCACGTAGCTCTGTTCATTCGCACTTCAGACTCCCTCCGACAGCATCCATGCTCCCCTCACTGATTTCGAAACCAAATAATTTTTTGTTTTTCATAGGTTATAGGTTCCTTATAGTTTGCTCTATTTATGGGATTATCTATCCCAAAACGCTAAAATTTTAGTAGCTATGTCGACTTCATACTATTAGACATATATAGATACTTATATCTTCAACAAAAATATTATCTCCTCTCTCATTTCGTTCGCGGGTGATAATGACAGTTCCATTTTTCTCATATCTCATGCTAATAGAAGCGTCATGGTCGTACTAACTAACGAACGGAGGGACGAGCAGCATTGTAATATAGATTTGCCCTTTTAAAGCCCTAATGATCATAGCTAGCGACGCTTTCATCAAGGGAACTAAGCTTCTACGTATAGAGTAACATTCTGTTCCACTGTCTGTCAAGCTAAAGAGTAAAGACTGATATGATTTGACGTTTATATGAAAGAGGAGCGTCTGTTGATACATTGCTGCATTTCAGGATGAGGTGGATGCAGACCTTGCAGGACTTGGTTTCGCGACCGCTAGCAGTGATTCTTCAGGAGGAAATCCGAAACCAGCGAATGTGAGTTGATTGCGCTCCATTAGAGACTACGTAGCTGAAGACGACATGTTTTGCTTGAAATTTAAGCTCCTAGTGGATATACTGTATTTGATTACAGTATATCTAGATATTTGTGCACGTACGGTTTTAATGTGGAAACTTGAAATCGAAGTTCGGTTTATTTGTGAAAAAAATCATTTGATGTGCTTCGCACTGTTGATGCTCTATACCGCGTTGACTGTTGTATAGATAACAGTCGTAGAGGACTGATTCGCTAAGTTTTGATTAGCTATTTTTCTTACCTACATTAGCACTGAAAATAAAATAAGTTTTATGCAGAGATTTTAGACGTACAAAAACATCTTTATTTATTATAAGATGTTCTAATTCGCACTATAAACCATGAGTGGGAACTAATGATTTTAAAATCTCCAGCGCTCTTTTCGTTATTTACACTGAAATAAGTAGCCTAATGGGATACAACAGGAGCCAGGTAAGTAGCGGATTTTACGAACAGCGTGGCAGGGTAGAAATAGTTGGACTCACATCGACTAAATTATTTTATTTCAGATAAGAAACTAAAGTGAAGGGATACTAAAGTGAAGGGATACTAAAGTGAAGGAATACTAAAGTGAAGGGATACAACTAAAGTGAAGGGATACTAAAGTGAAGGGATACAACTAAAGTGAAGGGATACTAAAGTGAAGGGATACAATGAATCACTAAGTGTGTCCGCGTGCGGCAGAGTAGAGTTAGAGCGGTTGAACACGCACATGTCACCGTCAAACAATAAACAATGAAAATATTATATATGTCAATTTTGGATTATCAGGGCTTGAAAAAGACAGAAGGCATTTAGAATTGCCACACACTCAAGATTTGGCATAATGATTATTCTTAAATAAATATTATTGAACATGGTTGGTCGATTAAAATGCCCCGAGGAATGTTCAGTGTTAATTAAAGCACTCTGAGAGAGCATACCTGCTCTAAGCAAGGCAACGGTATCGAAAAATTCAAATTGGTGCTGAGACCATGATCTTCTTTATATCAACACTTTACCTTTGATACCTTTGATGATACTTCGGACGAGATCCAGGTGACATTACGCACGCGGCCTATCTTGTGCAGGGGTGACGCTGCAGTCGTGACCAGCGGGATGGCTAACAGCGAGTTATCCCCACAGTTCACGTAGCCGCTTACAGCAGGTTTATCTGGCACTTTCAGTAAGCATGCGTACAGCAAGTTTTTAAATTTCGCAGTCTCAGTACCGGTGACCTTTAGAATATGTCGTGGAATTTTGTTGAATAATCTCGCCCCTCGGACTACGAAACTATTAGAATACTTTGTGGCTTAGCGTAGTGGTGGTCAAAACTAGCCTTACGCGTGGAGTGTTCACGCTGGTTATGCGTTTGAGTGTCTGGCCTGGATTCGCCCATTGATATTGACAGTAATTCCTTCTAGAATTTTTCAAACATATATGATCGTAAAGCGCTCGAATCTCCTTTGAATTGAGTACATTTTAAGTTGAGCAAGTCTTTCGTGATAGTTTAAATCTTTCATGCCTCGGGTTTTGGCAGTGAACGATCTCTGGATCGCCTCGAGGCGCTCTAAGTCTTTCCGTTTGCTTGGCATCCAAAGAGGTGAACAGTATTCAATTCTTGGCAGTATCAGTTCTTTCCATAAGGTGAGCATCGTGTCTGGCTCTCGTGAAGAGAAAGTTCGAAGCCCCCATCCTCTCTCCACAATTCTTGCCTACGGTAACAACTCGAGCCACACTAAAATCTAATCATTGGTACCTTCTGATAGTATAAACACTTTCTGTAATTTTCTTGAAGATCCATTCCTAAATTTTTGAGTTATGCTTCTAACAAACATTATGACAAACATGAATCAAATATCCAAACAAACCAACCGACCTACACCAAATTTTAATCATTGATGTCTTCTTAAATTACTAACAACTCCTGTGAATTTCATAAAGATCCATTCTTAAGTTTTTAAGTTATTGCGCTAACAAGCACAAAATCAAACAGCAACAAACACGAACGAACAAACAGATCATAAAAATTGTCATTTACTCTTCGTAATAAACCTAACAACTCATGTAAATTTCATGAAAATCTGTCCATTACTTTTTAAGTAATGGCACTAACAATAAATAGGCAGACAAACAAACAAACAAACAAACGGATGGGCAGATCTCCACCAAAATTTGATCATCTGCTCCTCATAACATACCTAACAACCCATGTAAGTTTCGTCAAAATCCATCTATAACTTTTTTCAGTTATCTTGGTTACAGGCAGAATAACTGACAGACATGCAGATAGGCAGACAAACCTGACGAAAACACAACCTCCTTGGCGGAGGTAATGACGTATTTGACTCATGATGGAAAAGTAATGGGGGGGCTAATGCGTGGAGCTTGCACCGCTAAAATGTTGGGTTGTCGGGTAAGTTGAATTTAAGGGTATAATTTAATTCTCAAGACGCCAAAGTAAGTAAATTCTCCCTGCTTTAAAATGACTCTGCTTCGATCGGATTTAAGCACAGCTGAACTTGCTTCCAAAGTAAAACGACTTTAAGTAAAAGTTATTGTTCTAAATCAACAAGATGGAAGTTGTTGCGATGCAACAATAGGTTGGAACTGCGATTATGCAAGAAATGGCTGAGTACAATGAAAGACAATGCATTTATTTGCGCCGTACAAATGAGAGGCAATGCATTTATCTGCGCCGTACAAATGAGAGACAATGCATTTATCTGCGCCGTACAAATGAGAGACAATGCATTTATCTGCGCCGTACAAATGAGAGGCAATGCATTTATCTGCGCCGTACAAATGAGAGACAATGCATTTATCTGCGCTGTACAATGAGAGACAATGCATTTATCTGCGCCGTACAAATGAGAGACAATGCATTTATCTGCGCTGTACAAATGAGAGACAATGCATTTATCTGCGCTGTACAAATGAGAGACAATGCATTTATCTGCGCTGTACAAATGAGAGACAATGCATTTATCTGTACCGTACAAAAGTCCCTTACATTGGGCCCATATAGGTTGTCGAATTTGATTCTTTCTTAAAGTTCACTCTCTGAGTGTTTAAGGTTGCTGAGTCCCCTTGAATGAGATTTTTAAGTGTCTGAAATTTTATCCCAGCAGATACTTATAGTTTCAACATGGAGGTCCGGTTCGACATACACGAACACTCTGATAGATCAGCATCCCGCTATGTTCCTTTTGTTCGAACCTTTTCGCAGTCTTGAGGATACAAGAGTCCCCTTGGATGACCAAAGTTCTATTGAAGCAGCACGCTATGTTCACGAGGTCTTGCACTGCAATTTCAGGTAATTATTGAGAGCCAAAGGAAAATAAATTCAAGCTGAAAGTTCTGAGGTCAAATTCCAGATATGGCAATTCTTTATTTTCAATATTTACACCGTTTTTAGAGTATAATTATTAAGTACTCATCTTGGCAATGATATTTACATGAGCGGAAAACTGAAACAACGGAAATTTAATGAAAGAAAATTTAATCGTATACCAAGCTAGTATCACTATGCTTCGCTTCTCCCGGCACCGCCGCCATTTTGTCTCCGAGGTGGCCAAATTGGCATTTTTAATGCTAAATTCCTTAAATTAGGCATTTTAAACTTCATTCGGCATTCAAAGTTTTAATTTGACATTTTATTTTTTGAACATGTTTGGCATTTTTTCGAAATGGTTTGGCATTCTGTACTCTGGCCAATCTGGCAACTCCACTCACCAGTTTCTTTTGCACTATGACTTGTGAAGGTTGTTTCAGTCTGCGTTGGTCTATTATTCAGCGTTCGGTATTTTTGGTGAGAAATGCCATGGAACTTAAATGTAAGCGTGTTTAGAATTTAGTGAGAGGAGCGGAAAACCGAAAAAATTGAAATTTAATCAAAGGAAATTTAATTGTATGCTTACGATGTTTCACATTTCCCGCGGTATCGCCACCATCTTGTCTCACCAGTTTCTCTTTCACTCTGTTAGGTTAATTTAGTTCACTTTCCACTCCTCCAAATATAATTCTCAACACGCCTTCATTTAATTCCATGGCAATTTTCACCCAAAATACCGACAAAAGAAAAGTCCCATTTCTGGAATTTTACCAGTTCTGCAATTTCGTTAACACAAGAATGATGCTTATTAAACGTTGTGGTTGGTACAGACATCTGAATTAAGAAATTATGGCTGGTACAGACATCTGAATTAAGGAATTATGGTTGGTATAGAAATCTGAATTAAGAAATTACTGTCACATTTCCGACGTTATTCGTTCAGTCTTCAATTATTTTAAATTAGACAAAGACTTTACGTTTCCAGTGCACGATCATACGTAATTTGATTGTCAGTTGCTTGGTTGGTTTTTACGTTTCGATATGGAGCATTCGATAGATAATGCTCGTGTACTCAAATTCTAATGGGCCACAGTATAGCCATTTTTTCAGCTACTCAATTCCGAAACAGCTGTTATTTTTTTCCTAGGTCATTTCAAAGCCCAAATTGACTTGAAGATAAAGGAAAAGGTGGAAAACTGCTTTTTGGAACAGAACTATGGAAAAGGATTATAAAACTATTGGTTTTTCTGAATGAATTATCTTTTGCCATCATTTAAGGACGGTGCAAGCTATTCGTTGTGGAATAGACAACGCTAATTAATGAAGGAAAGAACAGAAATATAATTATGCAAAGAAGCTGCACCAGCTGAGATATACCTCGCAATCTATTTTTCTTGTAGTCGTTGGGCTAATTATCTGCTGGGTGTGCAGTGTGCACCTAACCAGCTCCAGCTCTAATTCCAACCAATGCAGGAGGCTACCGCCATGGCTGAACTACGCAACGTTACGTTATTCAACCCTGGCTACAGCCGTCTGTGGGCTAAGCAAATTTGGGTTCGCTAAAGCCAGTGACGATGTTGGTTACTACATTGCAAAGAACGTGTACTAGTTTGTGATATTTGAATGCGATAACTTATGCTCACCCACGCACCATGCATGGTCACTCAGGGGATTACCATTTTTTTCGGATTAAGTCCCTGCATACCAGCATACCTACGCGCCCTACTCCCCAAAGGTTAGCCTTTCAGCTGGAGATGTTTCATTTGGCCACATTTCCTGTTAAAAAAGTTGATTTTCATGGTTAGGTAATTGGTAGGTTTTCTTCCGCCATGTTCTGCCCTTGTTTTCCTACCAGTAGTAGGGCGCTGACCAAACTTGAGAGCTACAGAACACATGTTAGCTCTATTCTACCGTGAAACCTTCTGGTTGGTATGCTAAAATAGAAATAGCTATGAGACGGAATGCTCGATTTAGGCGCAGAAAGCTATTGAAGTCAACTGCTACTCCTGCTCCTAGTATTACAACCGCTATTACTATTACATCTGTTACTTTTATCAATGCTGCTACGATTACTACGCCAAAAGTAAGATTTTCCGAATAATTTCAGAACGCAGAAAGGCCTTGGCTATGTGAGAAGCAAGGCCGTGGAGAGATTCGTGGTGATAGACGACTTACTGAGGAATATTTGCCTAAAGTATGGCAAGAAACTCTGCGCTGACCAGGAAATATTCTCACGAGCATGCGAACTTCACCCCTGGCGAGTCGTCAAGACAGTACGTCTAAGGTTGTCTAGTATGGAGCATGTCCTAAGCAATCCAGAAAACTCAAATCTGCAAGTCTGGTATCTTGTTCGCGACCCTCGAGCTGTCATCAATTCACGAAACACGGGAGTGGCTGCGGAATGGTGCGAGCATTCCGAGTGTACATCACCAGCTCTGCTGTGCAGCGATATGACCAGCGACATCGAAGCTTACAAGAAACTAAAGGCTGCATACCCTAGTAACATGCACTTGCTTAGGTACGAGGATTTGATGAGTAACTTGGAAGCTGAGGCGAAGAACGTACTGGCGAGTGCGGGACTGAATATCACTGCGTCTGTTCGAAAGTTCATCGAAAAAGATGTGAAAGGAGGCAAAGCGGCCGCCGACGAACACATTCTGCACTGGACAACAGAAATCAGTGCGGATCTACTCCGCGAAGTACAAGATAATTGCAAGAGTCCAATGGACAAACTTGGATATAAGGTGATTCAGCTACTAAGTAAGAGTACTTCTGTCGAAGATGTTGTTCTGCCAATCGATGAACATCTGAAGGAGATAATAAACGGCCGCTAAGAGCTTGCCTTATGTCATAATGAGTAAGAGGAATATGGTACGAAGATGGCTGAAGCAACATAAACTTATCTCATCTCGAGACAATGACAAACAAATGGCTGATGTCATTGCCAATCAAGCCTCTGATTCCAAGGAGGTGCCTATAATAGAACGAGGGAATACAACCCCATTTTGGCGCTAGAATTATATCGCCAACTCAAATAATATAACACTCCTAGTGACTGTGACTACAACTTGCAGTGCTGAAACATCTCGCTAAAATACTGAAAAATACATCTTAGAGAATAAAAACTCCTTCAAAACTAGAAGAGCTAGTCAAAACTTTATCATTTACGCTTCCTCAGTGCCCAGTCAGAAATTATGGTATGCAACAACGATGGTCGAGACCTTTGGTTGTTTCTTATCGAAATATCCTCCATATAGAACCATATATGGAGTGCATCATGGTAGAGATATGTCCGCATTCATCAACCATTGCCAACTATAATACCCAACCATACATATCCAATTACAACCATTAAGGTGTTGGCTACCCAACCATGATCTGCCATAGTGAACAGTAAGAAACACCATTCACGACTAAAGTTGAATGTGTTCAGCGAATGATATAACTATATTCTACCATGATCAATCTTTTCAATTGTTGACATATTATGCAGTGGATGCCTGCTTTGCTTGCTGACGATTAGTTGCTTATATATTCCTGTAGTTGGGCCGTAAAGAGCACATTTATGTATATATTACGTGCTTAGAAGGGGACTTCTTCACAATGGCAAAAACGGGGTCAGGTCCTCCTTATGTATTAGGGGTATCT
>LQNS02278097.1:7745235-7755382 GCA_001587735.2 Parhyale hawaiensis
GCTCCCCTTACTGAGTTACAATAAAGAAATTTTTATTTATTGATCGTAACCTAGATTTTTTTTTTCTTCTGAAGATGGGATTTTTCATCTCGAAACGTTAAGTTTTAAGCTAGTCGACTCCTATTTAATATTAGATTTTTTCGCCTTATGGAAGTCTAGATACAAAAGGTCTAGACCCTTTTCTTTATCTTTAATATATGTAACTTATGAGAAAAATTCTTTAAAGAGTTAACTGTACTAAAATCCAGTAATCTCCACATTGTAGCGTACGAGCTCTTCTTTGATTTAAAGAGTTAACTGTTCTAATATCCAGTAATCTCCACGTTATAACGTAAGAGCTCCTCTTTAATTTAAAGAGTTAACTGTTCTAATATCCAATAATCTCCACGTTATAACGTAAGAGCTCCTCTTTAATTTAAAGAGTTAACTGTTCTAATATCCAGTAATCTCCACGTTGTAACGTAAGAGCTCCTCTTTTATTTAAAGAGTTATCTGTACTAACATCCAGTAATCTTCACGTTGTAACGTAAGAGCTCCGCTTTTATTTAAAGAGTTATCTGTACTAACATCCAGTAATCTTCACGTTGTAACGTAAGAGCTCCTCTTTTATTTAAAGAGTTATCTGTACTAACATCCAGTAATCTTCACGTTGTAACGTAAGAGCTCCGCATTTATTTGAAGATTTAACTGTACTTACATCCAGTAATCTCCACGTTGTAATGTAAGAGCTCCTCTTTTATGCAAAGAGTTAACCTCAGCGTTGTAACGTTGGAGCTCCTCTTTAATTTAAAGAGTTAACTGTACTAACATCCAGTAACCTCAACGTTGTAACGTACGAGCTCCTCGTTTACTGACAGAGCTGACTATGCTCTGACGCAGTATTCACGGTATCATTAACTTCCAATTACTGTAAATTATTTCTGGTCCAACGAGACCACAGCTGTGCAGCAGAAGCGCTGCTGCTACCAAATGTTTAATATATTATTTTTCAACTGCAGTGCTTAAACAACGCTGTTTACAGGTGGAGGTGGTGGGGTCCTTCATTCCGTGTGCCTTTGTTTATAAATTTTGTGCCAAAGTTGTACGGTTACTGAATCGCAAGGATGCAAATCTTGGTGGTGTCGTAGTTTTGGTGACCGTACAAAAGTGAATAAGTGTGACAAATAAGCAGTAAGTACTATGTGGTGCTGGTGAATAGACTGTAGTCAGACGAATGTAAATTAGTCCACGTAGCTAAAACAACTCTTGCTTACTGAAGGCTGTCGGTGACGTGGCACTGAGCCCATTTCAGTGATAATGATAGTAATTAATATCATTATATCTACTGAAAATGACAACAACAATGATATAAAATATAATAAAAGCATGGCTGAGCAATTTGTACGTCAGCAAATGTTATTCTCCAGAGGAAATATTCTATTGTTTGTGTATTAAGCTGCAAAGATTAGCTGTAAACATAGTAGCTGTTTTCTAGGGGCCAAATCTTAACGATAACGCACTTACGAGTCTACCTATACCAGTAATTCCCAAACTTCAAGTTTCTGTGAATCCGCAATGACGACGGGCAGATGTATCCGGAGCCCCTGCCATTAAATGGCATCAACTTAGTTGATTGTGCCTTGAATGACTATTGTATGTTTCTTTAGATGTTTATAAAGCCAGTGCAGAGTAATTTACTGATAAAGTAGAATCAAAGCATACCACAAAACGTTTAACTACCGACGTGATAACCTTGCTAATTACACACAGTAAATCTTCGCATTAATTCTCTTGAATATACTTCTGACTTGCTTCAACTCGATGTTTACATTGAACAATGGTGCCCTTAAGCTGCAGTTATCGTTAATAAAACAACATCTAACGTTTTCTATTATAAAAAGGGCAATATTGGGGGTGACTGTTTTATATATGAGTTTTTAAAATTGAATAAATGTATATCTGAGTTAATATAATAATAATAATAATAAGCAACACTCGGAAGCTCCTGAACATTCATCGATCTTTGCAACAAGATCGTGCGTAGACAGACCTTACATTAACAGAAGAGAGGGGGGCCGTGGCCTCATCTGTGTAGAGGACTGTGTCGAAACGGAAAAACGAGATCCCTCCCACCACTTCAGAGAGAGCGACGACCCGTGGGCACGCTGCTTAATCGAGGCGAAGTTGCTGAAAGAGACCGAAACGGTTGACCAATTCAAAGAGCGACGGCGCCTCGATCGGACTAACCAGTGGAAGAGCATGAAGATGTCCGGCCAGTACCACGATGCTGCTCAGGATAAAATAGTCCCCGACTTATGGAACTGGCTGCTGAGGGGTGAGCTGAAACGGGAAACAGAAGGAACCATCTTGGCAGCTCATGAGCAAGCCCTCAGAACCAAGTACATCCAAAACAAGATCGACAGGATAAACGTGACTACTACCTGTAGAATTTGCAAAATTTGGATTAGCTCTGACGAAACCATCAACCGCGTGATAAGCGAATGCGGAGTGCTGGCGCAAAAGGAGTACAAGCGCAGGCACGATAAAGTTGCCCGACACCTTCACTGGGCCTTCTTGCGGATCCATAACTTCCTGCTCAGTGAAAGGTGGTACGAGCACGAACCCGCGCCTGTGGTTGAAGACGAAGCCGTGCAGATCTACTGGGACAATAGGATGGAAACTGATAGAGTACTTCACGCCAACCGACCGGACATCGTCGTCAAAGACAAACAGAAGAAGTCGGCCAAACTGATCGACGTCTCAATCTCCTTCGACTCCAGAATCATCGACAAGAAAACGGAGAAGGAAAAGTAACGTGACCTTGCCATCGAACTCCAGAGACTGTGGCAGATGAAGGTCGACGTCGTTCCAGTGGTCATCGGAGCTCTGGGGACAATGTCCAAGAATATCAATACAGCCCTGCGAGAGCTGAGGTGCGGCCATCTCCATCCAGGAACCCTCCAGAAGAGCACTCTGCTTGGAACAGCGCACATCATTCGCAAAGTGCTTTGAGCCTTAGATTGCGAGATGTGACCCGGCGCCAGAGTGTAGAGCTGAACATCGCTCAACCGATCCAATGTGGGTCGTGAAATCCCCTCGATAGCAATAATAATAATAGTTCAACAAAACATATATTCTTCTCCTTGCAACTTTAAACAAGTTATTAATTCGTATCAGCAATGCTATAAATGTAATAAAATACTGCCATGGAAGCTTCAAAGGACGTCCGTGCGTGAACCGACAGGGGGTCTGTGGGTTCATAAGCACTCTTAGTGGGAAACTCTGATCTATAGTGTCGTCGTAATAGTACACCGGCTACCTGCTTCTACAGTTATATTCAATCCATTTCAAATTTTATTACCAGTCACAGCTATTTTTCTCGCACGAGGTGAAACGGTAACTTGGGTCCACAATGTAACTACAGGAAACAACCACTCACAAGCGATTCAAAGCTTGATACTAACTATTATGTTCGGCTTTTATTTTCCTCCATTAGGGAAACTTTTACAATCTTACACATGGCTCCAACCATACTTTTAACAGGAAATTAACTCCTTTGGTAGAAAAGTTCAAAAATACCGTCTGCAGGATAGATATAAAATTTACCAACTGACACTTACTACAACATCTTAGAACAATAATAATAGAAAGTGATATAATTCTCAGCATGTCCTCGGCTTGCACTGTTTGTGATTTGTTCACTGCAGGTTTGAAACACTATCGATACTTAATAGAAACGATCTGAAATTAGCAGATATTAGCAGATGCGGTCACCTGCACACTTTCCTTTAATTAAAGCGCAGAGCTCAATTTTTCAATTGATTCCGCAAAGTCAAAAATTTTTCTAAAAATGCGGAGAAGAGAAAATTTTCGGATTTGAGCTCAGTGCGCAAACAGTTTCATGTACAGCACAAATTATGATTTGCGCTTTAGTTAGCTCTCTTTTCCACCTCTGGAATTTAGCAGGTAGTGCCGTAACTGTGAGCCTTTGAACCGTACGTAAAAATAGGTGAAAACACTGCGAAAAATAAGACGTGCCCTTGCCCCAACATCTGTACGTGTATAGTACTTAGAAACTCGAGACTGTAAACAAACTTTAGATATGTAAGATTTCTGCTGCCACCATCGTTGTAGCCTGGAGACAAATACATTTTATACTTTTGACAATGCAGTTACAATTGCCACTATTTAACGTAAAGCTTTGAGAAAAATGAAGGCATTACATACCATAGTAGTCAACAGTTAATAGGGAAAGCTGGACTGTAAGTTGCTTTGAATAGCACCAAAGCTACGAAAAAAAAAAAAATTAACCTAGACGCATCCTGCTGAACTCACTTTTCAGGCAAGTTCTTCGCCGAGTCTGGTGGAGCGTTTGTTGGTATTTCAACTCTCGGCAATTTTTGCTGCTTGTCTGTACTGGGCTTTAGGATTGCTACGTTTTAAAAAGGGAGAACATAAACTAACTGTGGTATTTCAACGGGTCCCGCTAGCAATTCTAATTCAAGTAAGCATCTAGCAGCAACCGTAGCACTGAAAGAAAAAGAATTCGTTGTGTAATCCTATTCAAATCAAAATTATGGTAGTGAGAGCTGTGCTACTGACTACTTGGAAGTTCCTTGGATATTACCGATTTAATTATATATTTAGAATAAGCGCCTCAACGTTGGCGACCATTGTTCTCAAGATTTTCTGAGCTGTTAAGCCGGCAGCAGATGATAGTCTTCTATCCTGTGTTTTCACTTCACCGCGTTCGAATGCGTTGCTGTGTCTGAGTAAACAGCAAAAAAAAACACTGGTTTCTGAGATGAAATTCGCTAAAAATTTGAATGAAACGACACAAGACACTGCATTAGTGACACGGGCTAAGTCAGAGAAATCGACGGTGAACATTTTATTGAAGCTTTTGGTAGACACACAGTCGTGTTTGCAAGGACAGTGCAAACTAGAATGCCTCGTGGAGTAAGACCATTAGCCGCGGTAGGGGCACATTTAACGAAGTCATTTTTATGAACAAAGTTACGGCCCGGCCCCAACCGCAGAGAGTAGAGCTTCAACAATAATTTAGGAAAAATAGAATACCTCGTGGGCCAGTCGTGGCGTAAGACAATCTGCCGCTGTGGACGCAAAATCAACACCGTCATTTTTTATGGCCAGCTAGGCCTAAGTTTATGTCATGGGTCACATCTAGGTCAACCCACAAAACTCCCTAGAGATATTATGAACATTGCTCAACTCCTTCGATCCCTTTTTGGGTAGACAGGCAAATATATTGACAAAAATATGTATACAACTAGAACGCGTCGTGGCGTAAGACCATCACCCGCGGTAGGGAACAAATTCAACGGAGTCATTTATGATGAACGAGGTAAGGACACAGATCTAATCCCAGAGATAAGCTCTTCAATAATAACATAGGAAAAAATAGAACGCCCCGTGGTGTGAGACGATTGGCCGAAGTGGATTCAAATTCACCCAGGTGGAGGACAATTCAACGCTGTCCTTTTTGATGGCAAGCTAGGCCCAGTTTTTCTGGCATGGGTCGCATCTGGGTCAACCCACCAAACTCCTACCAAAAATTATCAACATTGCTCAACTCCTTTGACCACTTTTTGGGTGGACAGACAAATATAAATGCAAATAAATGTATTTATGCACAAATGTATATGCTTAAATCTTCAACGAAAACATCATTACCTCTCTCACTTCGTTCGCGGGAGATAAATATTCGAACGCGGTGAAATGAAAATACAAGACAAAAGCCTATCGTCTGCAGCGGGCTTTAGACGGACTTAGTTCACCTGACTCATGGGATCTTGACAATTAAAAATTGTGGTGTATCAAGTCACACGTTTCTCTATTGGAAATAGTTCTGAACAAATAAAGCATTTCGCTGCTCATTATTCATAATAAATGGTAGTAATCAGCTGATTGCACGCCAATTAAAACCTTTAATTTCAATTCATGGTGAACTATTATTGCAGCACGTCACACTGCACTTTAGGTCAACCCTTTATAGGCCGGTTGAAAACCACCTTCGTAGGAATAGCATTGCGGTAGTGGCATATACGGTTGATTGTCCAATAAAGGGTGACACTGTAGTTATTGTGCAATACTCTTCTTTACGGTCTCTTACGATGATTTATCTGCATAGCCACTTGAAATAATTTGTTTTAGCAACTGTTACAAAGACATAATTAGTACAACTGCATCACAAATTCCCATTGCCGTACTTCTATGTAGACCGTATTAAGTGAGGGAATTAATGAGGGCTGCCAAACTCGTCAGCACAGTTAGAGTTTCCTGTCCTCGTTGGTATTTTAGGTTGATTTTTTTCATATATCAGAGGAGTGATTTTGACATAATAACAGTAGCCCATTGAGGGCCCGAGAGTTAGCCTCTAGGAATGGGTCTATTAACCACTGTGCCTCCAGCTCCCAAATCCTCAGAGTTATTCCCAGCGCCCGGTTAACGAACAGTGAAGCATTTAGTAGGTACTTCAGTGTTTGGTACTTCAGTGTTGGTACTTCAGTGTTAATGACTATTCATATCAGAGACGCTTTTCTACTCTCGCAATCCATCCTTTTCCATTAGGTGGCTGTAAGTCGCTTCTGTACTTCGAGGAGTTTCCGACAAAACAGCTTCAACTTAACAGGTGTTCAAGGTGGATTAGCTACAACAGGAAATCGTGAACGTTTCTTCTGAAAAATGAGGTTTCCTTCGACCCAGGTAAAACATTTGTTTCATTTAAATAATTAACACAGCACTTTCTCAAACGCATACACTCTTGTTTTTTTTTTTTACCTTGAAATTCTCAACTTACTCAGCACTCGATACGTAGTTTTATTTCCTTTAAATACCTAAATGATTCCTTCTGTCCTAGGAACACACGGTCATTTCTCTTACATAACCCTGATGAACAAAGAAGTTACTCATAGAATTTTATTGAACTCTATTTTCATCAGTTGCTCTTGGTGATTAAAAATCCGAAGACCTGTTTATTAGAGTTTTTTTTTTATCAAGTGCTGTTTCTTGTACTGATATTATCAGTGATGTACCTAGACTACCTGGGCGTATTAAGTTAGGATTTACGGAATGTTATTCTTATGAGAGCTTCAATGTCGAGTATCTGACGATCCCGACGTGCCAAACAATTACAGGTGTAATTCTAAAGGCGGCTGTGGACGAGAGTCGGAACACGAGAACGTTTCGAGTTCAGGGACTGAAAATTCCCAAAAAAAGGCTGTTTTGCAGCAAGTAGCTGCAACTTTGTGTTCGAAGCCTATTATCCCCATTTTACTTTTCTATCGCACGAAACGGAAACGAAACAGTGGCTGTGGCGACGCTCATCTTGATATTTTTTGCAAAGTTTATATGAAAGCAAGTTTTTCCCCATATATAATGACGCTTTTATCAAATTTACGTGAGTGGCATAGTTCATTTGTTAATGAATTCTCCAATATTTTAGTGCTTTCGGAGGTGCATCATCTCCTTCTGCTGTTGAGAAAGTCTGTGCAGAGCAGCATATGTGAATTATTGAACTGATGGGAATTATTTTGAGGAATTTGCAACGTGCTATGATTCACTAGTGTATGTAAGAACAGGGATGAAGTTGGCAACTATTCAAGGGTGGGCCAGCTCGGAGATTGTCCAGGTCGGAGATTGTCCAGGTCGGAGATTGTCCAGGTCGGAGATTGTCCAGGTCGGAGATTGTTCATATATTACCGAAAGATATTTTCCCTTTCAATAGTGACGCACCTAACTAGATAAATAGTCATCAGCTTAATATTGCGCACATTAAAATCGAAAGTCTGCAGAAAAATTTGAGGAAGTGAGACACCGGTGATATTTTTCCTCTGACAGGTGGCACAAGCAACTGAACACTCAGGCAGTTGGTAAACAATGACCAGCTGGTGTGCTCGCGAGTTACGGAAGTAGACTCCGTGTGTACAGTGTCCGAAACATTTGTTTCACGAAACGGAAACTGTTTGTGGGAACAGAAGGCTCTTGTGAGCAACAGGCTTAACAGTGACTTGAAGCAGTTTTGTTTTTTAATGTCCACAGACGCAGGAAAAAATTTTCTGTAATGAACACAATCCATAAGCTGTGCAGGTTTCTGAAATAATATAAAAAATAGAGTGCTCTGAGAGCGCATACCTCCGCCATGAGAGGCAACGGTAGCAAAAAATTCAAATTGGCACTGATCAGAAACCATAATTTCTTTGTATAAGCTCCAGCATCTGATTAGTTATGCCTTTTGATAGAAATAACAGCTTGTGCAATTTTCTTGAAGATCCGTTCATATCTTCTTGAGTTATACTGCTAACAGACGTTATGACAAACATGAGTCAAACATACAAACGAACAAACCGATCTGTACCAAAATTTAATCATTTATGTCTTTTAACATTATCAACAACCCCTGTAAAGTTCATAAAGATCCATTCATTATTTTTTGAGTTATTGTGCTAACAAAAATAAAATTAAAAACAATGACAAACGAACGAACAAACGGATCATTGCCAAAAGTTAGTCATTTACTCTTTGTTATATACCTAAAAACTCATGTTAATTCATAAAAATCCATCCATAACATTTTGAGTTATCGCATTGAGAAAAATGAGGCAGACAGACAAACAAACGGATGGACATATCTTCACCAAAAGTTAATCATCTGTTCCTCCTAACATTTTATCATCTCTATGTATTTGGCCTAACTTCTCACCGTCTCTTAATGGGTGCATAGTCTAGGAGGGGCGAATTTTTGATAAAAAAAATTCTGCGTTTCTTCTGTAAAAGTTTCTGTCCCATGACGCTGTCTTTGCGCAGGAACCGAGACGTTGGAGAGGGTATGCCATGCTGACCGTAATGTCGTTTTGCAGTTTCTACGTCACTAAGTATTACATTTCTGGTGAGTACTTGTCATATTGGAACGTGTGCACCAGGAAGCAATGAGCGTAACGGGAGGACTCACGAGAAACTAGCACCAAAAAGTGACGTCATCATCGACGAATCTCCGGCTGAGAAGCCTAGGAGTATTTTAACTAATTTAACCAGAAAGATCGTCTTAAATTGTGTAATTAATCTCTAGCATATCAATAAATTAAAATAATATATACTAATTTAGCAAAATTGCACTGCATGCTGGCGAAATCTTTCACAGCACTAGCGCCGAATTTGTTCCCTGTCGGCGAGCTGATTCAACTTGTTTTTCATGATTGAAGCCTTATTTACACTTCATATTCAGTTTACAGTGCTCTTCACAGAATATATTTATTCCTTACCAAAAAATATAAGCACCATTATAGCCAATTCTGTACGCGAGAGAAGCCACAGTAACAGTTAGCCTTTGCTCGAATTTTCTGTACTTGGCGACAACATTTTACGGTAATTTGCAGCTCAAGTAGCTGGCCAGTCATGAGTGGGAGATTGAATGATATAAATCGAAAAAATACGGTGATGTGTTCATGAAAGCAACATAAGAAGGCCTGAGGTCCCGCACTCAAAATCTTCGACTCGTCGATGTGATGTAAATTTGCTACGTGCGGTCACGGCTAAGCTTAATTTTAGTCCTATTGAGTCCTCCCGTTGCATTCTTTGCTTCCTGGTGGGCACTAACCAATACAGAATAGTCAGAAATAAAAGGACTACTTTCCATTGGAAGATGCTGGTTGTTAAAGCGTTTACCAGATAATCCGCACGATTGGCTCTTGGGTGAAGCTCGTATTTTTCTACACTTGAATCGCACTCTAGTTTCTCACAAGAATCTTAGCTTGACCGCGTGTGTCTCGGGGGCCTCGGTTCACTTGGTTGAAGAAATTAAGCCTTCGATTTGATTAGATTAGATAGGCGGCAGTAGACGAACCAAGGGCCCATTCCCAAAGAGACACCGGGACTAACACGCCGGCTTCTTTGAGCTATTGTCATTATGTTAGTAGGATATAGAGGATTGGGGAAACGAGAGGAGAAAAAACGGAAGACGAAAGAGAAAAAAGATAAAAAAATAAGAAAATAGAAACAGAGGGGGAGAAGAATCTCCGCCATGAAAGCCCCCAAGCATGATCGATTGCCGCTGATATACGGAGCTTTAATATAGAGATGGAGTGGAAGTGAGAAGAAGTCAGCATAAAATGGCCTGGGAAGCTTTGGTCGTTAAGTGCTTGCGACTCGT
>LQNS02278097.1:7772030-7782687 GCA_001587735.2 Parhyale hawaiensis
TAAGAATCTTTTACGTAGATTGCAGAGCCACTGCCTCGATTGTTTTTTTTTGCCATCTTGCGAAAAGAGCTTATAATTCGGAATGTTGAGGTATGATCGAGGGGTACGGGAATCAAACCATGTTTCTGAAGCCCAACCTTTACAGTTATAATTCTGCATTAGACTCGTGATTGAAAAGAAATGCACGCAGAAAAATGGTTGTTTGCCATTAAACAAAATTAGTTAACTGTAAAGTACCTTGTCGTTTGAATTTGCGTCAATGCACATTGTCGTTTGTGATGAACAACAGATGAACAAGAGCGTTGTGATGAACAACAGTGCCGTTTACGATTAATTATTATTGTTTTGTAGCTAAAATATTACATCGTTAGTGATAAGAAACCAGGCATTTTTTATCGTAAAGACCATACTTTTCTGCGTGTGGGGGCTATATATTGTTCACTTTACAGCATGCACCGCTTAAATATTTGGCTATCGGTTAAGTTAATGATATATATAGTTTAATGCTCAAAACTTCAGTATAAGTAAATTCTTGGGGCTGAAAAATAATTCAGTTTTGATCGGATTGACGCGCTGCTGTTAAAAGCGCATCCGAACAAAAGCGACATCTATCTATCTATCTATATTATAGTAGTAAAAGTCTGTAGACCGTGCTTGATTTTTTATTTGTGTCATGTCTGCACACAGTTTCTTCGCTTTTAGATAGAAAGAAATTCGAGCGTCAATTGTAGAACTACGCCCCATGAGGACTACAGTACGTTACCTTTGATTATGCATAAACAATTTTTTTACTTATTTTTCAAAATAAGTGTCAAACATTTAAAATGTTAATAGTAAGTTAGTGCACAGGTGTGCTGTAACTATAAAAACAATTATAGAAACATAAAACAGAACCATTTATCACGTTTTCGCAACATTGCCTTATCGCACGGGGTTCTGCTGTTACGCCAGATTATGCAACATTACTCTCTAGTCAACATGGGCAAGAAAAGCGGTCTAAAAAGTGAAGAAAAGATCAAAGTGACCTCGTTATTGGCTTCTGGTCAGACAACACTCGAAGTTTCCAAGGAATTACAGCGTGATCACAGAACAATTAAGGCTTATGCAATTGAAGGTAAGGTCAGCCGGAAAACTCCGGATAGAGCCTCTACGAGGATATTGACTGCTCGGGATATGCGACATTACAGGTTTATATGGCTAGAAAACAACTTTCTACAAGTAAGGTAATATTTGAAGACGCTGGAGCCCCAGTACTAAGCAGAAAGACAAGATGTGAGGTAGAAGCTAGGGATAGTGAAAAAGGCAATTAAACGACCACTTCTAACAAAAACTCATAAAGAAATAGGGTCAAATGGACAGAAGAGAACATGAAAACTGATTTCTCAAATGTCATATTTACTGAGGAATGCAGAGCCACTCTTGATGGTCCAGATGGATGTGCGTCTGGATGGGTCCTCCATGACCGACCTCAACAGACACGGCTTAAGCGTCAACAAGGTGGTGGAGGTATAATGTTTTGGGCCGGGATAGTAGGTGACACCCTTATTAGTCCATTTGAAGTGGTAGAACGAGTTAAACTGAATGCAGAAAGGTGCTGCCAGTTTCTTGAAGCAAACTTGATTCCATAGCTTGATGAGCAGACGATGGCACGCAAATCCAAATTGGTATTTCAGCACGATAACGCTCCCTCACACCGAGCACGGTACACTGCTAACTGGCCTACGGATGGAGGATTTAAATCAAAAAAGGATTACGACATGGCCAGCGAATAGCCCTGATTTAAATGTCATTGGGAACATCTGGGCAATGATCAAAAGGAAGGTTTTTGAAGGTGGTCGGCAGTTTTCGAGTAAAGTAAGCCTGTGGAATGCAGTAAAAACAGCTGCAGATTCTATTCCACCATCTGAAATAACAAACCTGACAAAGTCTGTTAATAATAGCCTTATAAAAATCATGAAAAATGGAGGTTGCCTAGTTCAATATTTACTTATTTTTACCACTACTGAACACTTATTTCAGTGTTTATTAAATTGTTTTGGTTATAATTTCTCGGTTTTAGACGTTGAATAAAAATATTCCCGTTCACTTGTATTTATTTCCTCTTTATGACGTTTTTATTAACTCGTTGCATAATATGAAGTAACAGTAAAAAACTTGTAAATGAGCAAATTCTATGATAAACTTAGGAAATGGCTGAATATATATTTTGCAATATTAACATTTAGTTAATATTGATATTTCAAAGTTAGACACTCATCTTGAATAATAAAGTAAAAAAATTCTATTTGCATAATCAAAGGGAACGTACTCTATATAGGGTGAGCCATACAATCTGTCATCGTTCAGGAGCCAGGGCGAGACGGACATTTAAGAAGCGTCGTAGCCTAGATGCCAATGTGTCGAATGCACGAAAGAAGTGAAATTCTGAACTTTTGGTACCCTGGCCAGTATCAGTAGCTAAGACAATCGAAGAATAGTATCAGTCTAATAACTTCAGAGCTAAAATATGACTTTGCGTTCTTTCGACAATTTCTTGTATTAGACCAAAAATCTGTGAACTTTGCTTTAGGAGAGGAAGAAATGTAATTAATGGATGAAGAATAAATTCGATTGTGTCTGTGACACGGAAATTGAGTCTGTGGTCGGCTGCATGATCGGGGTACGTTAAATTCAAAGGTGCTACGGGAAATAAAACTGGCATACGTAACATCTACAATATAATAAAGACCGATGGATGTGTATTTATCTGTTTGTTTATCGGTTTATCCATTTTCTGTCACGCTTTAACAAATCAGATAGGCGGAAATTAGCCCAGGTTGGAGGCTGTGGTCGTCCTCTCAAGCTCCATTGACAACTGAAAATAGGCCGGGTTGCAGAAGGTGAAAAACGTTTCTTAAAAAAAATTAGGACAGTTGAAATTCAAAAATGAAGATATCGCAGGCTTAGTCTAATTTGTGCGAGTATTACTTTCTCCGTACATCGAATCTATGGTAAAGTATCGGGTGGCCTCAAGTCTAAATGCACTTCTTGCATTGCCAAAGTTAAAATCTCAGCATTGAAGGTATCTGAAGCTTCCATTGGCACTCTCATGTATCTTGATTCGTAGTTTTTTCCCGCAGATGACTTCGTTGCCTAAGCTATTCTTTCAACTTTGATGCAATTATCGACGAAACAGCTTTCAATAACCAAAAGACTATCGGACAAATATGACACACTAGGGTATCTATGATACCAAATCGAATAAATTCTTATCAGTGTTGCTGAACTGACTGCAAAAGTAATGAATTATTTTCATGTCTGAAAATAGAAGTGTTGATGCTCAGTAATTAGGGTAATTAGGATGCCGTGAACCCACATCTGGATGAGCTTTAAAGTTGGCAACTGTATGAAGGAAAGCATGGTTAATGAAAAAGGATCAACACAAATTATTCACTGTCATTTTGTGACAGCACGAGCACCCTAGTCTATATTGATATTTCTTACAGGCTGGGTGTAGAATATTCATTAGAGCAGTCAAGAAGCTATTGATGGTGACTCATACGGGAAGGAATGGACGGACGAATAGTGTGTGGTCTGTGACTAGCTAGATAACACCTGTTTCTTGGCAAAGCAAAGACGATCGTGATGACGACCCAACGGGCACTGGCTGTCTAGTTGAGAATTAATGTTCAAAGCTGTTGTGATGTAACAAAAGGTTGAAATAGAGATAGCGCAAGAAGTAAATACCGCACAGAAAAGTAATACATTCATCTACACCACACGCATTACCATGTCATGCTAAAGTCATTTACATTGACCCAACGTTGTCGGACTGAATTAGTTCTTAAATTTCACTCTTTGCATGATTATGCTTACTGAGTCACCTTGAATAAGCTTTTTTAAATGACTGACATTTTATCTCAACAGATACTTATAGTTTCAACATGGAGGTCCGGTTCTACATTCACGACCCATCTGGTGGATCAGCATCCCGCTGTGTTCTTTTTGTTTGAACCTTTTCGTAATCTTGAGGACACAAGAGTCCCCTCTGATGACCAAAGTTCTGTCGAAGCAGCACGCTATATTCACGAGATCCTTCACTGCAATTACAGGTAATTAGAGAGCCAAGGTCAAAGTTATGCCAAAGTTCAGCCATTTCTTTAGCACAAGAATGAACGTAGGGGTTGCTGCAGACATGTTAAGAAATTACTGTCATATTTCCGACATTGTTCATTTACTTTCGAATTCTTTCAAGTTAGACAAAGAATTTACTTTCCAGTGCACGACCATTCGTAATTACTTGATTGCCGGCTGCTTGGTTGGCATCTAAGTTCCCATATGAAGAATTTGATAGATAATACACGTTTGCCCAACTACTAATGGGCCACTGTTTTGCTATTTTTTTTATTGCTCAATTCTAGAACAACTGTAACTTTTTCCTTAGGCATCATGATGCCTAAATTGTCTTGAAAATAAAAGAAAAAGTGAACGCTGCTCTCAAGACAGAACTATGAAAAAGGATGATTAAAATAATGGTTTCCATAAAAGAATTTTTTTTATCATCATTTATCGATGGGACAGGCCATGCGTTGTTGAATAGACACCGATGAGTGAAGGAGAAAATAATGAAAGATCATTATGAAAAGAAGCGGCACCAGATTAGATACATCCCGTAATCTATTTACCATGTCGTCGTTGGTGCTAATTAGCTGCAGGGCCTGCATGCAACCAATGCAGGAGGCTACAGCCCACTTATTCCAGGCTCTACGGCGGTGTCTGTGTGCATTTCTCTTTCACGGCTCTACCATGTATTTTCCTATTCCATATAATGAGGACATTAAAAACTAGAACGCCTCGTCTCGTATGACCATCACCGCAGTAGGAGCGAAATTCATCGCCGTCATATTTTTATGGCCAGCTAATCCACGTTTTCTGGCATGGGTTTCATCGAGGAGAGCCCACCAGACTCCCTGCAAAAAAATATGAAGATAACTCAACTCCTTCGACCACTCATTAGGTGGACAGACATACATACATACACTAGCGGGCAAAATAAGAGGACGATTTTCATTTTTTGAAAATAAGGGTTAACCATGTAGAGTAGGTTAATGAATCTTTTGATGGGGTCCTAAGGAATATATTTAATATATTTCTACATAGCATAAGGACAAACAACTATATTTAATACATTAGAGCAATCTAACAGACAATAACAAAAATTGAACGGTGCAAAATTAGAGAACGATCGTCTCTAAATACAATTTTACAAACAAATAACTTGGAACAATGGTTAATTTTAGGTTTAGAACAATTAGTATGGAGTACTAAAACCTTTATTTTCAATAACTTTAGCACAGCGACGATTACACGACATCACAAGTTTGTATGAATTTTATTTTTACCGAGCTTTCGACATTCTCAGCGAATGTCGTTGACAACGACATTCGCTGAGAATGTCGAAAGCTCGGTAAAAATAAAATTCATAATCCAGAGAAGTATTATTTTACGTTAATTAAATATATATATATCAATATATATATATACTGTATATAAAGAAAAGAAAGTCGACAGGAAACTAAAACTAAAATTTAACGTTTCAGGAGTTTCTTCCCATCATCAGAAATTTTAAATAAAAACTACAAAGGATGCCTAACAAAATTTACTTCAGAAGACCTAAGTTTTGACATGTGTTAACAATGTGGGACTTAAAGGGTGAATGACCATGGTGCGTTATGGTGTTTTTATATAAGCGTCGGACGGTAAGGGAAGCCGAGGAAAACGGGCCAGTACAATCGGAGGAAAAAGTGTCAGTCATGGGTTGTGACGAGTGCTACAGCTTTAGTCATTATATTGAGGCTATGATTTGTTGTATATATAGTGATAGTGATTCTAGGGCGGAGAGAAAAGAACATGTACAGTCGGAGGAAAAATGTAGGTCATCGGCTATAGTCTAAAAAGCGAATGAATAGAGCTATGAAAAGGGGCCGGGTGTCAACTCCTGTAAAGTCGGCAGATGTGGAGCTAGTTAGTCGGGGATAGTGTGAAGAGGTACAGATGAGGGCCTAATGTTGAGGCTAGGTCTTGTTCTATGGATATAAAGTGATTTTAATGTTGTGAGCCCTATTGGAATAAAAGAGTCAATGAATGAGAAATCATTTTTGCTGATGGGATGGTCTTCTTGCTCAGCATGCAGGCGGGGAGCTTAATGTGAGCGTTTTGCAAGTGGTAGACCGGTTCGGCAGGATACACTTATATATTGGTCAATGGGGGCTTTGAAATGTTGTCAAGTGCTACCAATGTACAAGGCATTGCATCTTCTGCATTTGAAACGGTAGATAATACTTGACAGGAGCGGTGTTTGGGGTTTATCTCTAAATTTAAAGTAGGACCATTTGGTAAATGTGTTTCTGTACGAAAATTTAATTTTATATGTGGCTAAGCTTCAGAGAGGAATGTTTTCAATGCGCTTGCTGCACTAACAGAGGCTTTGTTGAAACTCCATAGAAATTTATTTGTCACAAATGGGTAAAATTCGGGTAGGGTCAAATTAAAATTGGACAAAAGGGTGACAACAGGTCGCTATAAGTCTTGCCGCTTCGTGGACCTAAAAAACTCTAATAACAAAAAAACAAAAGAGCAAGAAAGTAGTCATATAACATGAAACACATTAAATGTGTTATAGCCTTGCAAGTTATTACAAAAAAATATTGCGAAGAAAAATGACCAGAGGGTGCAGTAAACAATGAGATGCAAGGGCATTCAAAACATTATAAATAACAGTAAACTAGCAACTTTGGGGTTTCAGCTGTCCTGCTTCTGAGATAACCGAGCACCAAACCCGTGCTGAAACCACCTGAATTTCAGCTCCAGTGGGTCTGCCGGACATATAAAAAATAGAGTCGCAAAAGTAACACTAGCAAAATTATACCGTTTCAGGAATCTCTCGCAAGAAAACAAAAGGAAGCTCTACATGGCTCTGGTCCGACCTGTTCTCACATATCCACCAATCCCACTACTTCTCTGCTCTACCTCACAAATGTTGAAATTGCAAATAGTTCAAAATCAAGCCACAAGGTACATCACACGCAAATCGCTCAGGGAACAAAAACGATCCACAGAACTTCATGAACTAAGCAAGCTCCAACCCATTAACATAACCCTGCAAAGACAAGCCCGAACAATATGGGAAAACATCGAAGACATAACACCCCACAACATCAGTAACNCAACCAACTGCAATACCCTCACCGGATTACGACAACCTGAGCTTTGGCCAACTTCTGCACCAGACGGATCAAGATACTATTTTAGATGTTCGTCTTTTGGAGAAAACAAATAAAGATATTGTACCAAACAATACGGCATTCTATTTAACCAAAAATATATGTATATGTATATTTTGGAAATTCCAAAAGAATAGAACTCAATGAGTGTTCATGCTAGAATACAAACAATGTCTGTTTTGGAATCCTTGAAACATTCCTAACAAACCTGTAGAGCTGGATGCTCCGTTTTAGAGCTCATAATATTTTTTTTATCACAATTGGATTCCGCATTTTCTATTTCGTTGGGATCCCTAACTAAAATATAGAGAATAACAATTAAGTATTTCTGATTTGAGCTGAGATAAAAAATATTATGAGGCCAAAATTGGAGAATTTAGCTCCATAGTTTTGTTAGGAATGTACCAGGGAATTCAAAACTGTCATTGTTTCTATTCTAGTATGAATACGCATTGAGTTATATTCGTTTGAAATTTCTAAAATATACATATATATTTAGAGATAAACCCCGTTATCCCAAAAACTAAGGCCTAAATAAAAAAGCTTTTTGGAACATAAAAAATGTTTCTTTTTTAAAAATACATATTTTGGCGAGTTTCAGAACAATCAGTCCACAATTGAAAATTCCTGGCCACCCATGCCCCCCTCAAAAATGTAGCAGTTGTGAAAGTTCTACCCAACTTTTTTAATGTCCTCAGCATATGGAATGGGAAAATACAGGGAAAAGCCGTGAAAGAGGAATCTACACAAACACCCCCTAGGAGCCTGGACTAACAGCCGGCAAAACAATTTTGGGTTCGTTGCAGACAAAGACGTAGTGGGTCACTTCCTTATATAAAAATAGCACGCACTAATTTGTGGTGTTTTCTATGGGATAAATTATGTTGACCCAGGCACCATGGCTTTTCAGTGAAATACCTATTCTAGCGGACCTAGTCCCTACTATAGTCTATCAATCTCTAATTGACGATTAAGGCGGGATCACCTCTAATTGCTACGGTGCCAAACGTTGAATGTGTAGGCGATTATATTTTGTAGAATACTCATATTTCTGCTGAACAAATTTTATAACAGCACAAAAAACTACGTATAGAAATATACAGTATAAATAGATTGTTTTGTGTTTAAACTTTTATTTTTTAGTCAAGAAGAAGAGATTTGGCACATGAGAAAAGGCGCATATGCCATATCGCGTGAATGGCATTGACATGAGGTCGTTTCACCATGCGTGGTCATTAACTTACGTACATGGATCGGATCTGGAAGCATCTCCTAGTCGCGCTCACTCTCTCGGCCATCTCCACTCTCATGCTAAAGAGATAGTCTACAATGTACAATGTTCATAGATATTTCGTAGCAGAAAAGGCAAACAGATGAACTATTACGGATGTCAACACAGTTGTAGCTCGCACTGCTGCAGCAAGCTTAATCAAGCTGGCAAACGTCCAACACCAGAAGAGCCTCCAGTCACCCCAAAATTTACTTCACCAAAGAAGAGATCCAGATCCTCTCCTGTGACAGGAGTTGATCAGTTTGATAAGGATGCACTCCGAAGAACTGTTTTGAACTTTCACTCGAGGAAAGAAATTCCAACATTATGTAAACTCAAAGAACAATTATTAAAGGATGATATTGGGTTTGATGGATGCTTGGCATCGCTAAGAAAAGCTCTATTAAAAATAAGATACAAATTTACAAAAGTGGACGGACGCAAATTCTTAGTGGAACGAAATGATATTGTCGCCAGCAGAGCAGAATTTTTTAGAGAAATAAAAAAGTTCAGACAACAAGAAGCAACTATTGTTTACTTAGATGAGACGTGGATCAATCAAAATTATACAGTGCAGAAATGTTGGACTGATTGCTCATCAAATCTAGAGATCGGAGTGAAACCTCTCATCGGTAAAGGGAACAGTTTATTTTCATTATGGTCCATGCTGGAACGAAGAATGAATTAGCTCCACATGTTGATCTCGTTTTTCAAGCAAAGAACGACATGTGACTATCATAGCCAAATGAATGCCCAAGCATTTGAGACGTGTTTTACCACGCAATTATTGCCGAAGATCGCTCCAAGTTCAATAGTTGTTATGGGCAATGCTGCTTTTCACTCTGTTTGCTGCGAGAAATATCCCACTGCATCTTGGAGGAAAGCAGAAATATTCGAATGGCTCGTTATTAACAGAGGAGCGACAGTCAACAGCACCTTTCTGAGAGCAGAACTCCTTGAAATAGCAAAGCAATTATCTTCAAATTTAGGCAAGAGAAATACAATTGATGCAATTGCATCTGAAGCTCGCCATAAGGTCGTAAAACTACCTCCTTATCAATATAATCCCATTGAACTTATATGGGCAAACGTGAAGACTTTCGTTCCTGATAGGAATAAGTTTAAAATGTCCGAATAGCAAAATTTGACTCAGGAAGCACTATGTTCCATAACGCCAAAAAAATTTGTCAGTCGCTGTACGACAAGCAGAAACAATCTTTTGATTATGGTGCAAAGCTGGATATTGCAGTTGACCATTTTGTTGATTCATTTGTTATGCAAATCACGGAAAGCTCGGATGAAGAGCTTTCATCTTAGATTAAGTACATGCTTAGCTTATGTATATGTTGCGTTTCTAATCTATATATTAATACGCTTGTTCCTACCTAATCTCTCTACCTACCTATCTACCTACCTAGCTACCTACCTACCTGCGGTGTGTGTCACGCTTTTCATCCCTAATAGACGGAGACTGTTCAGTGCTGGGAATTATTATCAGCCAAAATAACAGGATGGTCTTAATATATCGAGTCCCAGGGTTGTATAGTAAGTGCGGCATTACCATGCTCAAGTATGAGAGTTTCACGGGTCCGTCTAAAAAGCCTTGCAAAGCCGTGAAAGTTTCACGGGTACAGCTAGTCTATATATTAATACGCTTGTATCTACGTGTGCGTGTCATGCTCTTCACCAATAGTTAGAGATAGAGACTTAACTTCATTTCACCCGCATCATATCTACGCTTTCGTTTTTCTTCACAAAAATTTTACTCGCTTTGCTGGTAGCGGATGGCATTCCTCACAGGGTCTGAGGCGTAGGCAAGATACGCCCTGGGTAAAGAAAAGTGGGTAGTGTTGGGCATCTCTGACCTAAATTCATTTTTCGAAGAGAATATGCTGCTGGCAAGGAGCTTCTAATGGGACCTCCTTGGCTGCTGGGAAAGCATCCGCTCAAAAAACCTGACGGAGGTCCGCTCAAAAAACCTGACGGTGCAATCACCAATGACCTAAGAGACAAAGCCACAGTCTTGAACGACTATTTCACCTCTGTATTTACTGTTGAAGATGTTGCGAATATCCCTGAACCAGCACCGATGCAAGTTGCTCCCATAAACACATGTGTTTTCACG
>LQNS02278097.1:7805012-7837259 GCA_001587735.2 Parhyale hawaiensis
TTTTATAGTAAGATTTCTGTATACCAACCGAATCACAATTATATCACGCGTTTCAAGAGCAATGACTGCATTCGGCTGCCATTTTATTCCAAAGCGAAAAGCCAGTCATCTTTTTTGTTAAATACGATATCCATGTGGAATACGCTGCCTGATAATATCAGGAAGCCAGGCTCGTTTACAAATTATCGGAACGTTTTACGCAACCATATTCTGAACACTTAACTAGAACACGTTTTGTAATTTTCAACGAATTGCCTGGCAGGGGACGTTAGGCGAACTGGGGCCCGTGGCTAGGCTTGGCTAGCTAGGTTCGTCCATGTGGTGTGGCGATGACTGGCTCTCGGGGGTTCCTGCGGGTTGCCGTAAACTTCAGCTAGCTTCGGGACGGCTTTCTCTCGAGCCTTCGTTATCTTCTTCTTTTTCATACTTCCTATCGTGGGATTTCAATTTCGCGGTTTTGTTGCAGGTCTGGTCCAACGTGGGCCCGCCCTTTGGCGTTTTATCCGTGTTTCCTGTACACTACACTTGTGCCATCCTTTCCTCGGGAGAAACACAGTCCAGTTGTATAATGGGACTTACGCAATACACTCATGCACATTTTGTCTAACAAACAATCATTTCATTGTAATTTTATGTACTGTTTTTTTTTCCCTATCGATGAATTTGGATGATCCTTAGTCCTTAGTCTATTTTACTGTGCCTGAATAGCATTACCTACCATTGGGCTCGGAACTGGGTTTTTTGATATGGTTGCCTTACCCATTTTATATACTTTTGCTTTTGATCATGCACCTTGTTCTAATAAACTTACTTAAATATGTCAACTTCGGAATACCAGCGCTTGAGAAAGACAGTCTTTCGGATCGCCACAATACACTCGAGACTTGACGTAATTCTTAAACAAGTATCACTGAACGTGGAGGTAGATTAATATGCCCCGGGGATGTTCAGTGTAAATAATACTTGTAAACTTATTCATCAATAAATAATGTGCTAACTGTGTTAAACGTGATTAAATTCTAACGCAACTGGCGGAGGGACAATAATACATTCCGTAAAAAAAGAAGATATAGCTAAAAAGCTAAAAATAGAGAAGAAGAAGAAAGACGTTTATTTGTCCCCGTAGGAAGGTATTCATACAATAATTCTATTACAGTAAATATTCAGTACACTAATGTAACACATTATAGCGATGAGCCGCGCATGCTAGGTGAAAAATTGACTGTAGAGTTGTACTTCATAACCTCCTTTTCTTACAACACTCTATGATAGGAATAGGTTCATATGTAGGCCTGTTGTCAAGCAGCTAACTCATCATCATAATAATTGCAACGCTAAAAAAGGAAACGAAGAACATGTGGCGGTAAGAAACTGAGAAAGCATAGAAATAAAGATAAAAAACATATATATATAATGTATACACCTGTAGAATGAAAATTTACTTAAAACTTTATTATATCAGTATGTTTCGCACCTATTATTCCATAAAGTCAAGCCAAACCATAGATAAGATCTAATTCTTCTAATTACATTTGCGTGAACAAGGAAACTTTTTTTCAAGAGTCATATGAGGAACGCTCACTACCACTGCAGATACTTTAAGGAAATTGCTCCAGCCACGAAGAAATCCTTTTGTAACAACGCTGCTCATCGATATAAAGAAAGCTCGGATTTTTATTTCGAGATAAGGTATTCCTCACGTAATACTGATACATCTGATAAGACAGATTAGATTAGGTAGGCGGCAGTAGACAAACCAATAGGCCCATTCCCAAAGAGACACCGGAATCTACGCCCCGGCCCTATATGAGCTATTGCCATTGTGTTAGTAGGATATATAGGACTGGAGAAAAGAAATAAAAAAGAGAGAGAAAAAAGGGGAAGAATCCCAGCCACAGAGACGATCATGAATGCACGCAAACACGATCAAGAGCCGCTGATATGCGGAGCTTAAAGGTGCCAGGCAGTGTACTTGGAGAGTTAGAGAGAAGATGACGGATTAAGGTGGCCTAGGAAGCTTTGGCCGTTAAGAGCTTGCAACTCCTGGAGGAGGAGTTCTTTGTTGTGGAGGATGTCTCTCCCAATGTATGTCAAGACGATTTTTAAACGCGTTGACTGACTCCTCATTGACAACGTCGGAGGGGAGTCTATTCCAAATGCTTACTATGAAATACGTAAAGAACTGCTGACTTAAGGTGGTTTTTCGAGCTTTATATATGAGTGTTTGACCGTTGTTTCACAAGCAATCATTGAGGTCTCTTTCAAAGAGTCCTGATGTAGGTACGTCGTTGAAGCCATTCAAATACTTGAATGTTTCTATTAGTTGCCCCCTGAGTCGTCTATGCTCGAGAGAGATCAGACCCAGTTCTATTAGGCGACATTCATACGGCTTATTTCGCAACTGAGGTATAAATTTCGTTGCTCTGCGTTGGACTCTTTCCATGTTAATGATATCTTTACACAGATGAGGCGACCAGAATTGGACAGCAAATTCTAAGTTTGGCCGCACTAATGCCTTGTACAAGAAAAGGATGATGTCCTTGGACTAGTATAGAAAATGTATGGTGATGAATCCCAGTAATCTGCTTGCCATTTTCACACTCATGTCAACTTGCTGACTGTGTTGTAGTTTGTTTGTAATAGTGATTCCCAAGTCACGTTGTTGAGTGACAGCAGCCAATACCATCCAGTTCATTTTCAATGGGGTTGAAGGGTTCACAAGGCCTATGCTCATTACTGAGCATTTGTCGACATTAAAGCTTATCTGCCAAGTTGTGCTCCATTCCACGAGGTGGTCATAGTCTTGTTGGAGCTCTGCTCTTTTCGTGGCAGGATGACATACGGTAGTTTTGTATCATCCGCAAATTTACTGATTTTACTGCGGATGTTAAGATCGAGATCGTTGATGTAATTGAAAGCAAGCACGCTACCTTGTGGAACCCATGATGATACCTGAGTCCAGGAACTCGTCTCTCCTTCAAGCTTGACTCGCTGTTGCCGACCAGTAAGCCTTGCTCGGATCCATCGGAAATAGTCTCCTGGATGCCATGGGCTTTCAATTTTTTCAATAGCCGTTGATGGGGGACTTTGTCGAAAGCCTTTTGGAAGTCTAGATACACAACGTCTACACCATTTTCTTCATATTCAGTATCTGTAACTTTTGAGAAAAAGTCCAATAGATTTGTTAAGCAGCTTCTTCCGTTTCGGAAACCATGCTATAACACCTGATAGAAAACAAGTAATGTAGTACCATATAGTACTATCTATCGTGTTATATACCCGGATTATATCCCTATTTTGGAAAATGCTAGATATAATCTTCCATTAAAAACAGAAACTTGTCTACTTTACTTAAAGACAAAATTGCTCTAAGCTCTAGAGTGTATAGATTTGATGCAGTCCTAAAATAACACCTTATTGCTGCGACATAATTTTCTACTACTATTCCAGTATTCCAAAGTTTTAAAGTATGGGATATATGAATATTGCTTGTATACAGGTATACAACGATACTATCACACAATACTCCCTATATATTATGCAATGTGACAATTCTATTTCACAATAGATCCTATATTATCTACATATATTTCCTACAAATGTAGGTCCATACATCTATTAATAAAATAATTAAGTTGAAGTGACATCACGTTAAAGCAGAAACTAAGGAAGTGGCGTTAAGTATAATATTACCCAACCTGTGGTCTATACAGTGTTGCATATGGCGGTATAGCGGAATTCAGAAAGCAGGACACAGGTAAGGCCTCAGGTTAGTTTCGATATATAAGAGCTGTTCCACCTTAAAGAGTACCTTGGATAATTGTTGAAGAATTGGGAACAGGGGCCGGATGTACAAACGCCTTGTAAAGTTACGGTACCGTAAACTGTACAGTTCCTTGAAGAAGTACCTCTATCGCGGCTCAGATTTTGTCACTTTCTTATACTTATTTTAACAAACTAATGATCAAAGAGATTTGAACCTTCAACCAATGCAAACCAAATTAACAACCCACTCAGATGTTATATCGAAGGGTAAAAATGTAAAACTACAGGAGTTGGATGGTAGTATTCATGCCTGCAGCTGTACAGTTACAGTGCTTGTAGCTTTACAAGGCGTTTGAGCATCCGGACTCAGAGCTGCCAGTGGGATGTTTGAGGAAACGAAAGCGTACATAGTAAGAAAAAAAAAACACAGATGTGACCAAAGAAACCCAATATTAAAAATAAACATCTGAAAGTTAAGGTAAGTATGCATTTTATTACTTACTCAATTAGCCTGAAGAGCTCATTAGTTGTATATCTATCACTATGAAGACAAAAAAATAAGGTTGTCAGAATCAAACTCAAGACCTTGCGCGAAATCCAAAAATATTAGGAAAAACCCAAGCTTCAAAAGCCCAGGTTCAAGGGAACATTGCATGGGCTTTAGTATATCCTACGAACAAGGTATGAGGCACGTAATACGGGCACGAACAGAGGATGAGTGAGCATATCAACTTCAGGGAATAAGCTAAACTAGAAAAATGACAGCCCAACCTTTGCAGTTAAAATTCTGCATTAGACTCGTGATAAAAAAGAAATGGAGGATATATATTGTTCACTTTACAGCATGCACTGCTAAAATTCTTGGCTATCGGTTAAGTTAATGATATGTATAGCTTAATGCTCAAAACTTCAGTATAAGTAAATTCTTCGTACTGAAAAATGATTCAGTTTCGATCGGATTGACGCACTGCTGTTAAAAGCGCATCTGAACAAAAGCGACATCTATCTATATCATAGTAGTAAAAGTCTGTGGAAACTGCTTGATTTTTTATTTGTGTCATGTTTGCACACAGTTTCTTCGCTTTTTAGATAGAAAGAAATTCGAGCGTCTATTGTGGAACTACGCCCCATGAGGACTACAGTACGTTACCTTTGTTGATGCATATACAATTTTTTTACTTATTTTTCAAAATAAGTGTCAAACATTTAAAATGTTAATAGTAGGTTAGTGCACAGGTGTTGTAACTATAAAAACAATTATAGAAAAATAAAACAGAATCATTTACCACGTTTTCGAAACTTTGAATTATCGCACGGGGTTCTGCTGTTACGCCAGATTATGCAACATCACTCTCTAGTCAAAATGGGCAAGAAAAGCGGTCTAAAAAGTGAAGAAAAGATCAAAGTGACCTCGTTATTGGCTTCTGGTCAGACAGCAGTCGAAGTTTCCAAGGAATTACAGCGTGATCACAGAACTATTAAGGTTTATGCAATTGAAGGTAAGGTCAGCCGGAAAAATCCGGATAGAGCCTCTACGAGGAAATTGACTGCTCGGGATATGCGACATTGCAGGTTTATATGACTAGAAAACAACTTTCTACAAGTAAGGCGATATTTGAAGACGCTGGAGCCCCAATACTAAGCAAAAAGACAAGATGTGAGGTTCTGCAGAAGCTAGGAAAAGTGAAAAAGGCAATTAAACGACCACTTCTAAGAAAAAAACTCATAAAGAAAATAGGGTCAAATGGGCTGAAGAGAACATCAAATCTGATTTCTCAAATGTCATATTTACTGACGAATGCAGAGCCACTCTTGATGGTCCAGATGGATGAGAGTCTATATGGGTTCTCCATGACCGACCTCAACAGACACGGCTTAAGCGTCAACAAGGTGGTGGAGCTATAATGTTTTGGGCCGGGATAGCAGGTAACACCCTTATTGGTCCATTTGAAGTGGCAGGACTAGTTAAACTGAATGCAGAAAGGTACTGACAGTTTCTTGAAGCCAACTTGATTCAATGGCTTGATGAGCAGGCTATGGCACGCAGATCCAAATTGGTATTTCAGCCAGCACAATAACGCTCCCTCACACCGAGCACGGTACACTGCTAACTGACTTGCGGATGGAGGATTTAAATCAAAAAGGATTATGACCTGGCCAACGAATAGCCCTGATTTAAATGTCATGGAGAACATCTGGGCAATGCTCAAAAGAAAGGTTTATGAAGGTGGTCGGCAGTTTTCGAGTAAAGTATGCCTGTGGAGTGCAGTAAAAACAGCTGCAGATTCTATTCCGCCATCCGAAATATCAAACCTGACAAAGTCTGTTAATAATCGCCTAATAAAAATAATGAAAAATGGAGGTTGCCTAGTTCAAAATTAACTTAGGAAATGGGTAAATATTTTTTTTACAAGTGCTGTTTATATTGGCAACAAAGCCATACATTTAGTTAATATTGATATTTCAAAGATAGACACTCATCTTGAATAATGAAGTAAAAAAAATTATATTTGCATAATCAAAGGTAACGTACTGTATATAGGGTTCGCCATACCATCTGTCATCGTTCAGGAGCCCGGGCGCACTATCGTCTCTCACGACGCTTTTGCGTTCACGTAAGCTTTTCTGCGCGCGCCACCACTAAAATAAATATTACCTAGGCAAACCTAACCTAACCTACCCTTACCTGACCTAACCTACTTACCTAACCTTCTAACCTAACATAACTTTACCTAACCTAACCCAACCTAACCCAATCTTACCTTTCTAACCTTACCTAACCTTACCTAACGTTACCTCACGTTATCTAACGTTACCTAATGTTACCTAGCGTTACCTTACGTTACCCAACATTACCTAACCTTACCTACCCAACTTAATCAGCGATACAGCGAGCAGCGCGGCGCACCAACTTGAACGCCGCTCACTCGCACACAATCTGCGTACACAAACACGCACCCAAATCGTCGTGAGAGACGATAGCACAGCAAGGCGAGACTGATATTTAAGAAGCGTCGTAGCCTAGATACCAATGTGTTGAATGCATGAAAGAAGTGAAATTTTGAATTTTTGGTCCCCTGGCCAGTATCAGTAGCTAATGCGATCGAAGAATAGCATCAGTCTACTGGCTTCAGAGCTAAAATATGAGTATTTGCGTTCTTTCGATAATTTCTTGTATTAGACCAAAAATCTGTGAACCCTGCTTTAGGAGGGGAAGAAATGTAATTAAGGGAAGAAGATTAAATTCAATTGTATCTGTGACACGGAAATTAAGAATCTGTTCGGCTGCATGAACGGGGTACGTTAAATTCAAAGGTGCCACGGGAAATAAAACTGACATACGTAGCATCTACAATATAATAAAGACCGATGGATACGTATTTATCTGTTTGTTTATCGGTTTATCCATTTCCTATCACTCTTTAACAAAACAGATAGGCGGTAATTAGCACAGGTTGGAGACTCTGGTCTTCCTCTCAAGCTCCTTTGAAAACCAATAGGTAGAAAATAGGCCGTGTTGCAGAAGATAGCAAACGTTTCTTAATTAGGGACAGTTTAAATTCAAAAAGGAAGATATCGCAGGCTTAGTCTAATTCGTGCGAGTATTACTTTCTCCATACATCGAATTTATGACAAAGTATAGGGCGGCCTCAAGTCTAAATGCACTTCTTGCATTGCCAAAGTTGAAATCTCAGCAATGAAGGTATCTGAAGCTTCCATTGGCACTGTCATGTATCTTGATTCGTAGTTTCTTCCCGTACATGACTTCGTTGCCTCAGTTATTCTTCTAACTTTGATGCAATTGTCGACGAAACAGCTTTCAACAACCAAAAGACTATAGGACAAATATGACACACTAGGGTATCTATGATACCAAATCGAATCACTTATTCTCAGTGTTGCTTAACTAACTGCAAAAGTAATGAATTATTTTCATGTCAGAAAATAAGAGTGTCAAATGTCATATTTACTGACGAATGCAGAGCCACTCTTGATGGTCCAGATGGATGATAGCCTATGTGGGTTCTCCATGACCGACCTCAACAGACACGGCTTAAGCGTCAACAAGGTGGTGGAGGTATAATGTTTTGGGCCGGGTAATTAGGGCGCAATTAGGGTAATTAGTATGCCGTGAACCCTCATCTGGATGATCTTTAAAATTGGCAATTGTACGAAGGAAAGCATTGTTAAAGAAGAAGGATCAACACAAACTATTCGTTGTTATTGTATGACAGCGCGGGCACATTTGTCTATATTGATATTGCTTACAGGTTGGGTGTAGAATATTCATTAGAGCAGCAAAGAAGCTGTTGATGGTGACTCATACGGGCAGGAATGGACGGGCGAATATCGTGTGGTCTGTGACCAGCTGAATAACACCTGTTTCTTGTGAAAGCAAAGACGATCGTGATGACGACCCAACGGGTCACTGACCGTCTAGTTGAGAATTAATGTTCAATGCTGTTGTGATGTAACAAAGGGTTGAAATAGAGATTGTGCAAGAAGTTATTGATCGCACTGAAAAGTAATACATTCATCTGCACCAAGTTCACAAACGAGCCTTACCACGGCATGCAAAAGTCATTTACATTGACCCTACGTTGTCGAACTGAATCAGTTCATAAAGTTCAATCTTTGCATGATTATGCTTAATGAGTCATTTGAATCAGCTATATTAAATGTCTGACATTTTATCTCAACAGATACTTATAGCTTCGACATGGAGGTCCGCTTCTACATTCACGACCCATCTGGTGGACCACCATCCAGCTGTGTTCTTTTTGTCTGAACCTTTTCGCAATCTTGAGAACACAAGAGTCCCCTCGGATGACCAAAGTTCTGTCGAAGCAGCACGCTATATTCACGATCTCTTTCACTGCAATTACAGGTAATTAGAGAGCCAAGGTCAAAATTATGCCAAAGCTCTGCGATTTCTTTACCACAAGAATGATGTTCATAAAACATAGGGGTTGCTGCAGACATGTTAAGAAATTACTGTCATATTTCCGACATTGTTCATTTACATTCGAATTCTTTTAGTTACACAAAGAATTTACTTTTCGGTGCACGATCATACGTAATTACTTGATTGCCGGTTGCTTGGTTGGCATCTACGTTCCGATATGAAGCATTTGATAGATAATATACGTTTGCCCAATTACTAATGGGCCACTGTTTTTTTTTTCTTTAGTTGCTCAATTCCAGAACAACTATGATACTAATGGGCCACTGTTTGCTATTTTTTAGTTGCTCAATTAAAGAACAACTATGATGCTAATGGGCCACTGTTTGCTATTTTTTAGTTGCTCAATTAAAGAACAACTATGATACTAATGGGCCACTGTTTTGCCATTATTCTAGCTGCTCAATTCCAGAACAGCTGAGATTTTTTCCTGAGACATCATGATGCCTAAATTGACTTAAATATAAAAGAAAAAGTGGAAAGCTGCTTTTCTCGACAGAACTATGGAAAGGATGATTAAAATGATGGTTTCCAAAAATGAATTGTCTTTTATCACGATTTGTAGAAGGGTAGGCGATTCGTTGTTCAATAGACAACGATGATTGAAGGAAAAAGAAATGAGAGATAATTATACAAAGAAACCACACAAGATGAGCTATAGCGCGGAATCTATTTTCTCTTTTGTCGTTGGTGCCAATTATCTGCAGGGCCTGCACCTAACCAATGCACGAGGCTATAGCCCACTTAGTCCAGGCTCAAGGGATTAACTAGGGGGAAAGTAATTTTGGGTTCGTTGTAGCCAGAGACGTAGTGGGCCACTACCTTCTAAAAAACAGCACGCACTAGTTTGTGGTATTTTCTATGGGATAAATTACGTTGACCCAGGCACCATGGCCTTTCAGTGGAATACCTATTCTAGCGGACGTAGTTCCTACTAGAATACTTACCTTACCCACTAAGAGCCAGCCTTTCAGCTGTGGATGTTGCATGCATCTGGCTGGAACTCCTGTGAAGAAGTTATTTTACATTGTTAGGTAAATAGGTGTGTTTCCTTTCGCCATGTTCTGCCCATGATTTCCTGCCAGTAGTAGCGCTCTGGTCAAACTTGAGAGTAAAGGAAGACCTATTTGCTCTCTTCCACCGTGAAACTTTTGGTAAATATGCCGAGATGAAAAAATAGCTATAAGACGTAATGCTACTGAACTGTTACGTCTTCTAGTCTACTTCTCCTATTCCTACTACAACTTTTGCCGCTGTTGCTACTACTACTACCACTGTTATTTCAGATATTTCTATCAATGCTGTTGCTATTACCACGCTAAAGTACGATTTTATAAATCATTTCAGAACGCAGGAAGGCCTTGGTTATGTGAGAAGTGAGGTCTTGAAGAGATTCGTGGTGATAGACGACTTACTAAGGAATATTTGCCTAAAGTATGGCAAAAAACTCTGCGCTGACCAGGAAATATTCTCACGAGCATGCGAACTTCACCCCTGGCGAGTCGTCAAGACAGTACGTCTAAGGTTGTCTAGTATGGAGCATGTCCTAAGTAATCCAGAAAACTCAAATCTGCAAGTCTGGTATCTTGTTCGGGACCCTCGAGCTGTCATAAACTCACGAATCACGGGAAAAGCTGCGGAATGGTGCGAGAATTCCGAGTGCACATCACCAGCTCTGCTGTGTAGCGATATGACCAGCGACATCGAAGCTTACAAGAAACTAAAGGCTGCATATCCTAGTAACATGCACTTGCTTAGGTACGAGGATCTCATAGGCAACTTGGAAGCTGAGGCGAAGAATATACTGGCGAGTGCGGGACTGAATGTCACTGCGTCTGTTCGAAAGTTCATCGAAAAACATGTGAAAGGAGGGAAAGCGGCCGCCGATAAACACATTCTGCACTGGACAACAGAAATCAGTGCGGATCTACTCCGCGAAGTACAAGATAATTGCAAGAGTCCAATGGACAAACTAGGATATAAGGTTATTCAGCAACCAAGTAAGAGTACTTCTGTCGAAGATGTTGTTCAACCAATCGCTGAACACCTGAAAGATGTAATCAACGGCCGCTAAAAACTTGTCTTACGTCAAAATGAAGCAACACTTATCTATAGACATTGACAAATAAATGACTTCTCACAGCCAATCAGGCGTCTGATTGTTCCAAGGAATTACTAAAAAAAAGGAGGGAACACAATCACATTTTGCATTACTGGCCAGGGAATGTTTTCGTTCTTCGATGGCTGCTCGCTTCCCACCTATCACAGGCTCCCAGACATGCCTTCTAACCAATCATAGGCTGCCACCCATTCGTGCAAACAATCAGCACATCACCCATGCCGTATATTTTAGCTTCATCGTCGAGACATTTCGTTTACTCCTTCTATCAAACCTCCTTGGGAAGTTCCCCAGTCCTAGAGGATTGCCTCCGCTGATCAATTAACTTCGATAAAGTGTAGCGTCACCCATTTGTTTGTTTCTGTCACCTGATGAAACAACCTTTTGTAAGTCTAGCCATGGGCATTAGCATATTTACACAAATCAAGTGATGAAACAAGAGATGTCATTTCAGTTGCCTGGAAAGATGCTGTCACTGCACCACCGTAGATATATTATGTTATGTATATATATAACCTTATGTTGTTGAATATCAGGAACGCTTTTTTACCTTTGACCCTTTTTCACCACATCATATCTGGAACCAACTTCTTTTTCGCTGGAGGGCAATCGGCGCATGTTGTAATTTCGGGCTAGAGTATATAGACTGGAAATTCATGAAAAAGTCAAAACGCTAATTTCGGTCGTAGCGGTGACAACTCACTTCGCCGTTGGTCAATTTTCATCGAGAGGAACATACACGATGCCAGCAACAGTAATAATAAATACATATAGTGGGCATTAATTCAAGCCTCCTAGGATGCACTGCAACAGTGTTTCTATGGAGTAATAAGGTACCTATAGCTACTTAAAATGCATATAATAGCCATGCATCGGTAATAGCCGAGCATGGAAAGACAAGATGAGAAAATAATAGGAAGAAGACTACGAAGCTTCTTTGCGGTAGGAACGACGTGAGAAGGAAGAGGAGGCAGGGAGTAAAAGAAATAGGTATGTTTCGATAGCGTAAGTTGTACAGCTCTTCGGTAAAAAGTATAAAGTTATAAGCGTTCCAGAATTGGATTTGATGATTTGAGTACACATACACACAGAAAAATGGTTGTTTGCCATTAAGCAAAATTAATTAACTGCAAACTACCTTGTTGTTTGAATTTGCGTCCATACACATTGTCGTTTGTGATTTACAACATATGTACAAAGCGTTGTGATGAACAACAGTGTCTTTTACGATTAATTATTATTGCTTTGTAGCTAAAATATTACATTAGTGATCAGAAACCAGGTGTTTTTTTTATCGTAAAGAACATACTTTTCTGCGTGTAGGAAACTCTCCCTCTAAATATTTGCTATGTTATGTCCACTCTGATGTTGTCGCACTCTGACGTTGTTTGTCTTCGCACATGTATGCATTATGGTTGCTTTTATTTTAAGGACGTCTGTTGCAATGACTCTGAAAAATTTTCTGATTCCATTTAATAAAGTTGATAATTGAGTAGTCTGTGGAGTATCCTAACAGCATTAAGTGCATGCGTTTTTCATTTCTAGAAGCCAAAAACAAATAAGCTTTCACCTCTAAAATCATTTAAGTTTCAGGCAAATCAAAAACGGTACCTTCTTTCTCTAGTCAGGGGATATCAATGACGAGTGCATTAGTTACAGGGTACAAAATGCAGACGATTTCCGAAACATAGAATTGAGAAAAAATACCAATTGCTCAGTAACTTAGTTAGGAGTCACAGTAATCTTAAAACTGAATTTTACCATGTTTCAGCTAACATAGATCAGACAAGTTTAATTGACAACAATTCAAGCCGTAAAAACTAAGTTTTGAGAGCTGACTGCGCTATTCTGATCCAGCTAACTATAGACCTGTTTCCCTAAGTAGCTTCGTAATGAAGACGTTTGAAAATGTGTTTAGGAAGCCTTAGTAATAACTTAAAGAAGAATAACCTACTATTCAACAAATCTGCATGGCTTTCACCGTAAACGATCTTTCCCTCCGCAGCTTCTTAATTATTACTGTTCTTATCTAGACTCACTATGCCAAAGCAAAGTTGTAGACGCACTCTTTTTAGATTTTTTAGAGGGATTTTGAACAAAATTGACCGGGGAATACTATTACTCAAACTCTCCCCTTTGGGTATCCGAGGGAAATGTTTTCGGTGGATCGAAGCATTTCTGACAAACCAAACTCCGAGTGTAATTATAAACCATAAAGTGTCCAAACAACAAACGGTACTCATTGGAGTTCCACAATGTACTGTGCTTGGTCCAATACTCTTCCTCATTATGTTGAATGACATAGGGCACTATGTTGCGGGACGGAAAGCAGCCGCTACAGATCTTTCTCTTTTACTCTCTTGGGGCCAGGCAGCTCAAAAACTTTTGTTCATGGCTACAGCTGCCGGACATAAAGGACTGTAGTGAAAGGAGACACAGAGAGATAAATATTATATTCGTCACCATAAATTGGCAACCGAGCAAGCCGTACTGATGCCAGCGCGGCACTGAAGCCAATGGCGCCAGCGAAAACATACTAGTCGGGGTCCCTAGCAGATATAATAACGGCGCCCCGCTCGCAGCGCCACAAACCTCTAGGATCACCGTATAAACAAAGTGTTGTTCCTCAAGGACCTCCAGGGTCGAACCTTACTTATCTTTACAGGGATAGGTAACACAAGATACAATAGAACCAGAGCTCAGCACGGGCCCACTCCAACAGCCTAACAATACATGGATGTTCACAATGTGGGTTCGCTCAATCATAGATTAGTTCCGAGTGTTCTTTACAGTTTAGTTGCGTCGTCGCAGCCGAGTGCCACTTACATCTCCATAATGGGTATGACAGTAGAAATAGTAATACGGCGGCATGTAGACTCCCGCAGCACTGCATGGAGATATAATACGTCAAAATTTTACCCTCACTCTGAGGCGGCAGTGGACAAATACGGCCGCAACCAAACTTCCTGCAGAAGAACACCGCCGCAGTACGTAGGTGCATGGGCACAAGCAGTCACCCTCACGGCTCAGTAGGCCTATTCCACACCTATCATGTGCTCCGCAGTGTCCAATGGCGTGCCTACTAATTGGACACAAACTGCACACCGAGATACCACGGAAGGGCTTCCTACAGACGGTCGCTGCTCCACATAGCATGGGACACCAAACAAGTGCAGTACAGCAAACTACTCCAGAAGTGAGACGTGTAGCGACACAGAGCAAGGGCGTAGCACTAGTTACAGCGGGCACTGACAGTTGCGACCACGCGGCGACAGTGGCAACTCCACCGGTTATAGTTAGAACAACAATAGCAGCAGCAGAAGTGGTACCCACCGCCACCCAAGGGTAGAGGCAGCCGTGATATCTGGTAGGCGACCACAATAATGGCAACTGTAGCGGCAACAGAGGCAGCCACAGGGCGGAGAACGATTGGCAACAGGAGCAATAACAGAGGCAGTTACGCTGTGGCAATTATTGAAGTTACCCCAGTACTAGGGTTTTCGATGGCAACCGGTGTACGCCCCCAACCGGACGGTTGCCAAGGGTAGTTTGAAGTCCAACCTGAAGGGAAAAAATATAAACACTAAGGACGGAGATCTACTGAAAGTGATTACACGAAACTAGTTAAAAGAATGTTCAAGGTTCCTAGAACGGAGCACCATTGTGTGGAAAGGAGGAAAGGGCACGTCACCTCATAAAAACGCCCCCATGAAAAATGAACAGGAAATCTTACAGCCTATGAAGCGATATATCTTACCATAATCCAATCTGCCAATCTTCAAAATGGTCGCAAGTTCAGTCTTCTGCGTTGGACTAATAAAGTTGGATGGAGTTTAAGATAATACTCGCAAATCGATTACTACCCCATTCTCGATTCAAAGCGGCCAATCAAAAGCCACAATCTGATGTTACCGGATTGAGATTATCTTCATTCCAATGTGGGCTATGAATAAGCCTTAAAAAATCAGAGTATTTATGGCTGTGAGCGTTGCAATGTAGGTCTGTTGGCTGAACATAACTTGCTACCTACGTACAGCAGCTAGAAAGTAGTATTACCTGAATTTGTTACGGTGCTATACAATAGTGTTAGTTGTAAGCCTATCAAAACATCCGTACCTGGCTGCCACGGTAGCTGCATGCTTCCGTTTTCAGCTCTAACACCATGTATTGCTCGCTGGTTCGATACTCTGCCAGACACTCGAGCTCTTTGCAGATCTTGGTGTGCTGACTCGGCAAGCTGTGTGTGCATGCACGGCGCCGTGGCGGAACTGCCTTCCTCAGAGAAGAGGGGGTGGGGGGTCTCGGGTCATTTGTTCCTTCCGTCAAATTGGCGCCATAGTTCTTGGTGACCCGAGGGCGACTGCGACAACACTTGCTCATCTGGGGCCAGTGGGCCTATACCCGCAGCATAAACCAGTGCATGTGGGTTTCCCAGGTGAGGGTGTGGTCTAAGTTGACTTTACCTTTACCTAATAATGTGAAAATGATCGATTTTAATTCCCGTTTCTGAAACTTGCATTGGTAATTTAGTAGCTCATGCATTTCTCAAAACTTTCAGGCCACCAAAAGGCACTGATCACGTAGAACGCAACGTTTTGAGACGGATACGAGTATTGGATTTTTAAATGCAAGTCATCTGCGTGAAATACGGAGAGAAGACTTGCGTAGGCCCCGAACTTTTCTCAAAAGCATGCGAATTTTCCCCATGCGCCTGGTCAAAACGGTGCGTCTGATGTTGTCTTCTGTGGACAAACTTTTAGAAAATCCGAAAAACTCAAATTTACAAGTTTGGTATCTCGTTCGCGACCCTCGAGCCGTGATGAATTCCAGGAACACAGGCAGGGCTACCGTGTGGTGCAGCAAGCAATTAAGCAGACTGCGCTTCACCAGCTGCACTGTGCAGAGACATGATCAGTGAACTCGGAGCTTACATGAGGCTGAAGGCTTTGTATCCGTCGAATATCCATTTAATTAGGTACGGAGATCTTTTGAGCAAGTTGACAGCAAATGCAAAAACGATGTTAGATAGCGTAGGATTGCATGTAACTGAGTCTGTTGAAAGATTTATCCAAGAACAAGTCCACCAGGGAAAAGCGGCATCAGACCTATGGCTGACTCACTGAGCACAGCGGTCAAGTTCAGAGATAATCAATGAAATTCAAAGTAATTGCAAAGCTCCAATGAAACAACTGGGATACAAGAAGATTGAGCAGCTAGACAAGAGGCTCTCGGCCAATGAAGCTGTGGACCGTCACACAGCTCTTTCATCGAAGTGCTTGGTTGCTTAGCGTTGCCAAACCTTCACCCATGCACTGCTGGTCATGATGCGGTACGCGAATTAATTTTAATTAAAAAAAATTGTCTTCGTTTGATCATTGGTATGGAAACACTAACTCATAAAGTTAAAATTGCGCCAATACTAAAATACTCAAGTTTGCTATATCTTGTGTCAAATCCGCCTGAATGAATGCGACAGTTGGACCCGAGCTTGCACCCCAAAAGTTGCTTCAATACAATTCTTTATTTTTCAGGCATCGCTCAGCTTTTTTGTGTAATTTTTACTTAAGAATTATCACTCGCCCTTTCTTTATGGACTAATGGCTGTTTAAAGCTATTTCTGGTGTTGATAATCCACGTCTGATTTATGTTAGACAATCGTTATTCCTGAGCGTAGCTACGATTGTTTGTTTTTATGACGTCATCGCTTCGTACGTCCGCCGCACGCAAGCACCGTGCGCACGGCAATGCGTCAACCCGTTCCGTTTCATCATCCTTGATTGCCCCTATAGATATAGGATACATGACTATGATTTCCCCATAACCAGCACAAGGGAATATCGCGAAAAGAAGTGGCAGGCCGAGAGTGTAGAAGAAAGAAGTTAAGTCCCTAAGACATAGCTAATAACCAAGTTTGTTATTTTATACTTTTCGCCGTCGTTGTCGTCCTCAGCTAAATGGACAGAGGTGCAATTATGGTATCAACTTATAGATTATGTACTGATTGACTACAGTATATTTTTGTTGCATATAATGGCGTCAAGTGTAAGGTCAAATAACTTAGGGCGAGTTTGGTTTGGTCGACAAAGTCGATCGACGCCCAGCCCATTTGACTCGATTTATTAGGAAATGCAGACAGGAACTTCAGCTTGGTCACTTTGAAATGTGTTGCACGTGCTAGATGCAGCCCGAAGGATGTAGAGCCGACTGATATCTCCATTTTATGAAGCAAGATTAAGTTCATGGGAGTCTCAGAGGTACTACACTAAAAGTCAGCGACTGAAACTTGAATCATCAAGTCGAAGCCAAGGCACCTGTCTGAAGATTCAGACAAGTCAAGCCTTAAAGGCTTAACTTTACTGCCCAATCGAATGCGCCTTTAACAGTATAGAATCGAAGCATAACATCATAGCCAATATACAATAACTCATGTGACCTCAATGCATATCACGCATGGTAAAATTTGTCATACTTAATTCACCTAAACAAATTTTTGGCTTGCTTAAAATGAAGGTTTACAAATAATATAGTTATATTAGACTGCAATCATCGTTATTAGACACGAACGTGACGTTTTCTATGGATAAAGAATGTGACAGTCAGAGTTAACTATAACATAACTAAAACTCCCAAGCTAGAAAAATAATTTATTAGTTTCAATAAACATGCCATTTTTCTTTCATACCTTTAAAAAGTTAATAATCCGCATCATCAATGCGAATAAATATTTTCATTGAATCATCATAGTTCATGAATCAGTCAGGGGTCTGTGAGTGAATCGACAGGATAGTAGTGGGTAATGACGCGAGATAGTCGTTTTTGAGGTTAAGCTACCCTCGCGGCTGCCCTCGCGCTTCAGTTTCCGGTTTATAGCAGCCAATGCACTACCGGTTTAGTGTGGGGGGGAATCTGGGGGCGCAAACCGGAAGTGGGCGGGGCCTGGGAAACCGGAAGTAGGTGGAGCCGGAACCTACCCTCAAAAACGACTATCTAGCGTCATTATCCACTACTCAGGATGTCCGTGGGTTCTTTTTCACCCAATGGAAAACACTGCTCTATAGTAAGAACGTTTGGCGCATCACGGATTAGATAATGTAAGGTTGCCTTCACTACATACTCTAACTGGGAAATCTGTATACATGCTCTGATTCACGATGCAGATAAATTTCCTCTATTGCCAAAGGAGTGTACGACCGCAGTCGATCGCAATTTATCTGAAGTATGGCGTCGTAGTCGGAAGGCTTACATGCATGGTGTTTCGGTGGTAGTATATACATAAATGTGAATATGGGTGTATGTGTATATATGTGACATCTCTGTGTGCGTTTTTGAGCATTACCCGTATGACTCAGCAATCTGTTAATGCATATTTAACTAAAAGTGAAGGTAATATGTTAAAACACTATACATCGCGCGAATTAAGATGAAAGTAATTTGCGTAATCGGAGGATTGTTAGCACGTACTTTCTTGCAAGCAGTTTAATTAAATTTACAGAAAATACATTTCTAGATAGTTCACGGAAAAGCATATCTTAGGAGGAACTGAAATAATATAATTTTAAACAACATACCTCAGGTGACGTAGGTGAGCTAATTTTATTGGCTTAAAATTTTCAAGGGCTTCATCACTGAATATCGAGTTCACTAGTTTACAGTTTTCAGGTGGTAATATGAAACTGAATACTCTTGAGACGGCCTTAGACTTAGGGATTGAGCTTGAGGCTATCTAAAGTGGGTTTGTACATGGGGTAGTCTCAAGAACATATCGATCTGGGCTTTGCATTTGAAGCTCAATATAAAGTAGTGAAGGCAAAGCTCATAGCTGATGTCCACACAAGTTAAGGCAAACGAGATTGACTTATATTGAAAGAAATGCAGCAGTCAATAACAGCTTATACAACCAATTATCGGGGCGTTAGTCATTGAACAGCCGGAGCTCAGCTCTTGCAGGGACATCTGTTCACAATTTTTTTTTACAGAAAATCTTCTCGCTTCTCATATTCAACATTCTGTGCAGCTGCCTACAAAATTGAAAGTAAATATTCTGCATTATTTTTATTAACCTAACTATAGTCTGATTTCCATGTAAATTTGTGTGCATGAAAACAGCTTTCAATATAAACTTGAAGTCGAAAATAAACAATTTCATTGAAAAATTTGTATTAAAATGCCTGATGAACATTCTCAAAACTGTTTTTCATAAGGTGATTTTTTTCAAAACCTGATAAACAAAATCAACCTTATCTCACAAACTCTTTTTTATGCAGGGAATTTCTTGGGAAAAACTCCACGGAATTTACAAAGAACATTCAAGTATGCACAGAGCATTCCAGAGTTCGCAGAGAACTCGTGAACAAGATTTCCTAGCGCCCAGATAATAATTCCAGGTATCTCACGCCTCCTGGAATTAAATAAGATGGTACAACGTTCCAGGAATGAGAGGTGAGAAGCGAGTGTATCAAGCCCCACGCTGCACAGTCTGGCGTAAGCCTCACTCACCTTTGACCTCTTAAAAAAGGATCATAATTACCACGATCCTAGTGCAGCATATTAAGATTTACCTCAACATACGGGCCACATTAGGTTAGTTAAAAATAGGCTAGGCTAGGTTCAGAATAGCCACCCAACCTATCTACCTCAACGTACTTACCAGGTTAGGTTAGTTAAGCATATGTTAGACTTGATTCACACTAGGCACCTAACCCACGTTGAGACCGTATTTGATCTAATTCAACGTATATGCCGGCTTATATTATGTTAGTTAAGAATAGATTTGGCTAGGTTTACAATAGGCACCCCACCTAATTTAGAGGCCCACGTATAGTAGTATGTATAACTGAATCTTAGGTGGGGCAGATACTACGCCGGCACCATTAACATTATGCAGACCGCATAAAATATTGGTTTCTTGCAGAAATATCATTAATTAAACGTCAAGCAACCGAATTATCTTCAAAATAAAAAAATATTCGCATTTTCTTATGTTCTAATTGCACCACCCAGCGTGGGAGCGTTAAAAACGAGCGTTTCTAATAACTGTATACGTAAAAATATAGTCAATTTATTTCCTAATAAAAATTCATTAAATTGATTTATATTATTGTATAATCGTACACTAACTTAAGTCCTAAAAATTTGACGGTTGACCTTTAATGGCTGAAGATTAAGTCGCAAATATTTCTCCACTCAAGAATACTGCGTAGCATATTGACTATACAAGCCTGACTAACGCAATCTTAATAAGCAGTCCTCACCTGCAAGTTCAGCTCAACACTAAGTGAGCTACAAACGAGAACACTACTTTGGGAAGACATTCGTTGATGAAGACTGAGTAGCATAATGCTTAAGAAAAAGGTGAATTGACAGCTGCTTAAAGGTAGGCTTATTTTTTTTCTTTCGTGGTGTATCATATATGCAACGTTTTACATGATAATATTCCTACCAGCAAAAAATACGAATTAAGATCATAACGCATTGACGATTACTGTATTTGAGATTGCTTGCGGTATATTGTGGTATTTTTAGGCGAGATATTGTGTCAGTGTACGTCTAGTAGCGGGAATTGCCACTATTGTTTGTTTGTCAGCATGCACTAAGTTGATGATTTAGCTTGTCGTATTTCCATTTTTTAAAAATAAATATTTTGATCCAGCTTGACGTACAAATATAGAAATCCTAGTAAAGTCTACAGGTATCTTATCTCTGCTTGTAAAGACAGGATTCAGCGGCCTGGGGTAGTTTCTCAAGTACTAGATTCTTAATTTGTTAAGTTCCATTTCTTTCAGCGCTTACGGACCACTCTAAATGTGCCAAGCTTTTCTCCACAGCGTTTGTATCATACTTAACATTCAGTTTTGTACACTTTCATAATTTATCAGTCGTTGCATTATTAACATCATAAAGGAACACTCCATGGACGTTTGTGGTGCGCCACAATAAGCCTCTACTCTAAAGTATTTGATATTACTCCAACAAACTGCGGCCGTCCAGAGATCACTGTGACTAATGCACCTTAGCCTAACCCCTGTTCCTTATACTCCTTTATTTGCACCCCTTGCTCTCTGTCTTACGCCGCCATCCCACCCCTCTCGTCCCCCTGCCTTTGGACTCAGGTTCCAACAATGGTCTCATTCAGAAGTTCCCTCCGACTTCATATTAAAGATGTACTAGCCTTAGTATTTCCAAGATAGAAAATATACCATGGAATTTTATTTCCTCCAAGTTTCTTTTGCTGGATTTGATTGATAGGTTTTAGACATTGCATAGACTACTCATTTATTGTTTCTTATCATCTATTTTTTTTCTAAATGATATATCATTATTTTCAATCTCACATTCGCTGCAAGTATGAGAATTTTACAAATGCATGGGTATTATACGATAATTTTGCGAATATCTCTATTTTGAAATGCTAAAGTATACATAAAGGTAGATTTTATGATTATCCAGGCCTGCTTATACGTGTTTTTGAAGAAAGTTTCATACATTCTATAACTTAAATCATCGTATGTATACATATAATATATGGATTGATTTGCTTGAAAACGGCTTCATAGCTTCAGTGCTATTATTTCACTTTAAAGCAACTAAAATCATGTATGCTTGTAATAATTTTGCAAATTTTTGAAAAGAGTTGCATTTTTTAATTTTCCCCGTTGGAGGCGTTTAGCAATGATCTGTCCCCGCTCTCCCCCATGGACTGCCCGTTACAGCCTCCAGTGACTTTGCAGAGTTGGTGGTGGGCGGGTGTGAGCTTCTCTTCACAGCTTCATATATTGTACCAGCGCGTATTCCCACTTACCGTACAACTCTTGCAATTTTTTAGGGACGTGAATCAATTTCAAACACTGAGAAGGTGGGTATTGTTTTAGTGAAGCCTCATCAATACGTGTGATGTTTAGGGGCATTAGCAGGTAAAGTGTGTATTTCTTTGTTTCTCATTACTTAAACGCTGCTTCGAAATTTAACCAAGCCTTTTCTCATCTGCTAATAGAAGTCACGAGAATATTCTGAATCACCTCAAGTTCAGTTGGCAACTTGAGTTTTTTTACAGTAATTTACTTCTAAATTTGAATCGTGCATTATGGAAGGATTCTAAAATTAATTTAACTGTGGAAACAATATTTATTCACTTAGTGCTGACGTCTGCTTTGTTTAGTTTCAACAGACCGTACACAGTTATTCGGCTTCTCGGTTGCTTTTGCTGGCGCTCGATACATCCCATACGTAAACAAACATAAATGCGTAAAGTAACATGTATTTTGAACATGAATAGTTTTATCCATGTTATCAATAGTTTTTGCTGTATTGGAAGACTCATTTGTGCATTTTTTAATTCAAAAAATGTAGATATGGAAAGTTTTTTGTACCTTTGTTGCTGAATTTTACGCTTACTACATAAGAAATATCATAATGTAGGTTTGCTTTGTTTGCATTGGATAACTTTGTCCAGTCACTGTTTTCCAATTTGTATAAATGGACAGATGCCCGTGTTAACTTAGAAATAGTACACATCATACACTACTGAAATTGTAAAAACTACCGTCAGCTTTTTTCCAGTTTAAGAAAATCAGCTGGACAAAGTTGCCTTATGCGGAGAAGGTAACCCCAATAAACGATAGTTTGATTATTGCTAGACGACCCATGGCCCGTTGGGTCATCGTTACGATCGTCTTCGCTTTCGCAAAAAAAAGCAGGTGTTATTTAGCTGGGCGTATACCACCCGCTATTCGGCCGTCCTCTTCTGCCCGTCAAGAAGCGGACCGTTCGGTTCGCTATCAACAGATTCTTTGCTTTTCTAACGAATATTCAACACCCAGGTTGTTAGCAAAGTCTAATTATTATATGTTACATAGTTCAGTTGTATTGTCCGTGGAACCGATGAATTGATCCTGCTCGTTCTTGAGGCCCAGCTCAGTTTAACTTTCATATCACAGATACAATCGAATTAAAGAGTTAATACATGGAAACAATGCCATTGCTCCCTCCAATACCTCGGATATCTTGTCGTGTAAAAGTAAAGAAGATGCGTCAAACAAGATACAAATAAACAAGACACAAACAAGCAAGACCGGTTCACGGACTTTTAGTATAATATAGATAGATGTGATACGAGTGCTACTAAACGTATGTTCGGTCGAAAGTACACCTTGGTGTATTTCTGTTGCAGTAGAGGCCCCTTTTTGTACTCAAACGATCCATTGCTGGAATCAGTCATTGCTAAAATGAATACATAAATAGAACGACTCGTTTCTTTCATACAGTGCGTTTACTCAAACGATTTATCATTCGAATAAATAAACTGTTAAAATTTTTTAGCAAAATAGTGTTTGCTGAGGTTATGGCTTTGCTTCCTGCTGGTCAGTTTGTGTACAGAACTGGTTTAGGTTGTTGTGACGCCTTGTTGAGGATGTCACACCATTTACAGTCTGCGCTGGATTGTCGGTCTGAGGCACGCCTTGTACAATTGAACTTTAGCACGGCGTTTGACAGGGTCAACCACAGGGGTCTATTATATGTACAAGCTTGAGTCGTTTGGCGTGGGTGGCAGGGTTCTGTCAATCATTCCTGATTTTGTTCCTGAGCAAACGCAGAGTGTGTGAGTTGACGGGGTGTTGACTGCTTTAGTCGCCGTGGAGTCTGCTATTCCTCAGGGTAGCGTGCTTGGCCCGCTGTTGTTCGTTCTGTATAGTAGTGACAAGTTCTTTTTGCTGGAAAACATGATGGTCAACTATGCCGACGATTCTACTTTGATAGCAGTGATACCTACACCCGCATGCGTAATGCTGTCGCCCAGTCTCTGAATAGGGATTTGTCACGCATTCGTGCATGGTGCTCCGCCTGGAGTATGAAGCTGAAGTCCAATAACACCAAGTCGATGATTATCAGTCGGTCTGGGACACTTGTACGTACCGCAGCATCCACGGTAAGAGATAGATGCCACTTTGCTTCAGGAGTCTAGCTTCTTGGAGATTCTTGGTGTTGTCTTGGATGAGAAGCTTACTTTTGAGCCACATATTAGGCAACTGGTGCCACGTGCTTCCAGTAAGATTGGGCTCCTGCGTAAGGTGATTTCTGTGTTTGGTGACGGTAAGGTTATCCGCAGTTGCTTCTATGCTTATTTGATGTCTTGTTGGAGTATTGCTCACCGGTCTGGTCTTCAGCTGCTGACAGTGACGTCAGTTGGACCGACTTGTTAGTTCGGCCAACAGGCTGTGCGAGATATTGATCCGGTGAATCTATCTCACATTAGAGGGGTGGCCAAGTTCTGTATGTTTATAAGGTGTACAATAATGAGAGGCATTGGTTGTAGTTTTCTGTCCCGGCCCTCAACGTCTCTAGGAGAATTACCCGTGCTACGGTCGGTGCGCACACTTTCACATCAGAGAATGTTAGGTGCCGAACTAATCAGTTCGGTCGGTGCTTCGTACCCTGGTCTGTTAGAGTTTGCAACTCACTACCGGCAACGGCTTTCGGTCGTATTGGCCTGCAGGTGTTGAAGTCAGCTGTAAATGGCTTTTTGTTGGATTTCCTTTAGCGGCATTTCGGGCTTCCCGGTGTTGAAAAGTGCTTCATTTGGGTTATGCTTCCTGTCCGTGGGGGTCCGGGCGCGAAGTTTCAATAATAATACCGAACCAAAATGCTGAATCATTCGGTACATTTTTTGGAAATCTACCGAAATACCGAACCGAATCACTCGTTATCATCTGCCAAATACCGATACCGGCAGTACAAAAAAAAAAAAAAATCGAATCCCGGCTTTGGGCATTTGTTTACTAACACAGCTTAGTTTGCTACTAGACATTTCCATTGACCTACCTAGAGTTTGACTGCTCGGAAATGCGCTTTTGGAAAGGGTCGATTGTTTGGTTTATTGTTCACCATCTACTCCCATCGATTCGAATTCCTTCTAGGTGACCCTCTAAGAAATAATTTATTTTCAAAATCACTACCATTTGGTAATATCTCCAACATCTAGCTTACTTTCTCCCCCAGAATTCTCCATGATTCTGAACTATTGGCGACAGCTCATAGAGGTCCAGAGCGTAAGTCCCGGCTGCTCTTTGAGAATGGGTCTGTTGGTCAGTGTATTGCCTGCTATCTATTCTGCTCTACTACTGGACCGATTTACTCGAGCTAACTCGTTAAGAGGTTCAATTAAATAAGGAAACGTCACAGGGTAATCAGTAATTATCTGAGAGCTTAACGGCAGTTCAGACTGTGAACGAAGTATCGTACATTTAAATAACTTATTTCGTTACCGTCTTTCGCTGGTATACTGTGCTATCCCTTGTGTGTTGCTGATGTGTCTTTGTATACAGTACTCGCATTCCTAATACATTTTTGCCCTCAATAAACATCAATTTTCAAATCAATTTCCATCTCCAAAAGGTGACAGATAACATTAGTAAATTCTTTTACGGTTTTGTATGGGATATTTCCCATAGAACGTTCATTAATAATGTTTTGATCTTTTCTTTATTTTATCAGGCTTAAACTGAATTCTTAGCGAAAGTTTCATTGTTACTGTCTGTGGTTCTTGCAAGCACGGTCAACTAAGGAAGCATTGTATTACAAGCCTGCCAAGTGTTGGAATCCATGATTTCTTGAGCCTGAATTAAGCCATATATGGTCTTTAGTATTAAATTTTTACGTAAAATACATATCATACTATAATCCTAGTCCAGTAAAGCCCACTGCTAACGTTTTGAAAGATTGTTCCAATGCTGCTGTTGCTGCGTGAAATGAAATTACTATTTTAGTCATTTACTAGAAAAGCTCCTGAGAACACATACATCAAAGTTAGCAAGAAATTAAAATTGGTCCTACATCCAGAATTTTTTATTGGCGCCACCAAAATTTGACAAACTGTATCCGGTATTATTTTTATCAGTTCCTGTCAATTTCTTAACGATTTGTTCGTAACTTTTAAGGCATAATCTAACAGACAAAAACACAAACAGAGAGACAAACTCGCAAACTGAAGGAACTGATCATTACCAGAGTATTGTTAGTGCCTCTATGCATTCCCAAGAATTACTGCAAATTTCATGAAGATCCATTAATAACTTTATGAGTTTTGTGACTGACAGAAAAAAGATACAGGGACAAACAGACGAACAAATCAACACAAAAATTTGGTCATTGGCTCTTCGTAGCGTTTCCTGTAAATATCATGAAGCTCTGTTTGTGAGTTTTTGAGTCATGTTGCCAGAAAAAAACATGTAGACAGACAAAGAAACCAATGGTGGAAGAATCTTCACCATGAGTTAATCATTAGTTCGTCCTTACACGCCTAACGATCCCTATAAATTTCACAAAGATCCACCAGTGACATTTTGAGTTATCGTTGTGACAGATAAACTCCGACAAAAACATAACCTCCTTGGTTGAGGCTATGTGCTACTGTCAGCCATATACCATTGCTTGGTACTGTTATGGCATTGGATACGTTTCCGTGGAAGAAGTCTTGAGGCAACAAATTTGTTACACCAAGGCGGTAACTTTCTTTTTCCCCAAACAAGATGTGTCTTCACCCTACCCCACTTTTTGACCAGAAAACCCATAAACCGCCTTACCTTTCGATGCCAAACTTGTTCACGCTCTTGAGGTTAAGTAAAAGATGTTTGGCAATAAGAGTGCTGCTAATAGCGGACAAAGTTTTACGCCTTGTACGAGTTATAGACCTAATTTGAGATTAAGCTCAAAGTAAAATCGCATCAACCTACTCCTGTCCAATATAATAGCACTATTGAAAGAGCTCAACTGAGCTTCTCGCGCCTCAAAAAAGTATAGGACTGACTTGAAATTAAGTTTAAATATAGCGCTTCAACCTGTGTTCTAAACTTTTATTTTTCTTGTTAGAAAAGCACTTACGGTATGTTGTTAATTGTGGACACTGTGGACTACTGATGGGTTAAAAACAGCATAGTTATACTCCTGTGCAGAATAATGCCATAGGTGGGCACCCGCTGGCCCCTCCAACCCAGTTACAGGCGTGGGACAGGTCGGAGGCCACTGGTTGGGCTGTAAATAGTCGTATGTAGGCAGTAATGCCCACCTTTATATATGAGCGAGTTAAGAGTTTTTTCAAAGACACACGAGTACTTCCACGCTTGTCGAGAAGTCAACGGGATATTGGATATTTATCATATTTTTTAGTGTACCTACTGTTAAATTCCGCCATTCTTGCTTGAGCAGCAGAAATAAACAACAGCACTCCGAGAGCGCATGCCCTTCGAAAGAGAAAAGCAGGTCCTGAAACGGGGATTTCCATTTTATAATCACAAAAATTTGGACATTGGTGTCTCTTGACATTAATAACAGTTCCTGTAATTTTCTTGAAGATCCGTCTGCAACTATTTGCGTTATATTTCGGAAAACATCGTGACATTGTGCCGCACAAAAAGACTAACAAATGGATAAACAGATCACTAAAACTTGTTATTTATGCCTTTAAACATTTGTAACATTTCCTGCAAGATTCTTGAAGAATCGTTCATAACTTTTTGGGTTATGGCACTGGCAAGCATGAACACATACATAAAGACAAGCAAACGAACAAACACATCGTTATCAAATTTGGTCATTTTTCTCCTGGTAACAATTTGAACAGTTTGTGAAATTTCATGAAGATTTCTCCATAACTATTTGAGTTATGCTACCAAGAAAAAAGAGGCAGACAAACAAACAAGCAAGAGGTTGAACGGATCTTCACCAAAAGTTAACCGTCTGTTCCTCCTAGCATATCAAACAACCCCTGTAAATTTGGTAAAGATTCATTCATAACTGTTTGATTTATCTTGGTGACAGACAAAAATACAAGCAGATAAACAAATTCAATGAAAATATAAGCTCTTCAACGGAGGTAAAAATTTCATTCCCTAGAAAAGTATTTACAAGAAAACCGGATGTCACGGTGTTAACTCATTCCAGCAACAATAAAGCCAGCCATGAAGAGCACGGGTTGTGAGCGAATATTCATCTCATAAATACCGTATTTTCGTAGATCAAAGCACGTACATGTTGAAGCATGGTAAGTTCTTTAGAAAAGTATTTGCAGTATTATAGACCTGTTACCACTGCTTTTACTTATTCCTCCAAAACTTCGGCCATGCATGAGCAGCAAGGCTTGCGAGCGAATACCTATCTCATAAATACCATATTTCTAAAGACTGAACCATGTAGGAAGACTGCAGTTGCCTCTATTTTTGGAACGGCACAATTTATTGAATGGAAGGCCACGTCTGCATCTCCAGCTGGCCTTTGTTCCAGGTCCATTACCTGGTGTATATTTTTGGCCTTGAGCCAGTCACTGCTGGTCTCTAATCCAGCCCGATTCCTATTTCTCTTAAAAGCAGGCCAGTATTGGCAACTTTTATTTCATATTAATTTTAAGTTTATCGCGGCCGGCATCTTTCATAGCAGACGTTTCGAACAATGTTATCCCTACGGGAAATAGAAGGTGAATTTCAACATTAAGGTTTCAGAGTACGTGCTGTACAGTGCGTTTTTTTATGGGCTTGGCAAAGGTAAGTCACTCTTTATGGTAATTAGGGCTGCGACTTTGCAAAATATGCCCGATATTCGATCTAAATGTATGATTGAATATTGATTTTCATAGTTTAATTATACTAGTGAAGTGTATGCATAGGCATCATATTTTATGTAAGAAATCAAACTTCAGTCATACAACTGGACAGAATATGAGTGCATATTTTACAAAGTCACAACCCTGATGATATCCGTAGATTAAAAAAAATTATAAACGAGGTCTAACAGGTTTCCTCTAAGTAATGTGCCGTTAAATTTTTCAGTCACTGTAAATATTTTCGTGCTGACACCTGGTGACTTTTTTATTATTAAAACTATGTCTTTATCAAAATGGATGATGGATAAATTCATTAAAAATACAGTGACCTCAGCAGTCTTTCTTGACCAGCTAGCTCCATATGACGTAATTTTTTCAAGAAATCAAGAAGAAAGCCTAGCAGATGTATACATATTTTTTGTTCCTTGAAGATCGAAGTTCATTTCTAAAGTTGGAAGACTGAGATTGTTCTTTTAAAACTGTTGAGCAAAGTTAGTGGCCTGTTTTGATGACCTCCGTTAAATGAATGAAAACGAGCATAATCAAGATTAGTTTTAGATTCTTCAACGATGAAAACTTCTTCTCAAAGCTTGGATCTGGGAGCTCTTCTGGTCATATTATATCTTTGAAAGATGAAGAGCGGCTCTTGAATTGCTTTCTTTTAATGCCCGATGCAGATCAATATATTTTCCAGAAGCGTTGGTTTCAGGGATTATTTAAGTGGCAATCTCATGGTAGGATATAGAGATGAAGCACGGCATAGCTAAAACAAATGAAGATGTTGTGACTTCTAGTCATGTTGATAATGAACATATCTGTATGCACTACTTCGGTAAATTTGAAGGAGAAAAAATTAAACTAATCTGATTTATTTTTACCAAAGCTTACTTACTTCAAGTGACCAAACAAGTTGTGCTCCACGGAACTCACCATTTAACATTTGCTGTTCCAATTCGAACCCTTTGCTGAATTTATGCATTTCGCCTACAAATACATACTTGTATTGATACCTCTGTTCAGCCGTCACACACTATTATTAATTCTGCTTGGAACTCGTGTGGAAAGGGTTCCGCAGGCGCTTTCTAAGGTATCTATAGATGCCCCATTACACATTATCATAGGAGCATGGCGAACTTTCAAAACTACCTTTCGCACTCATCATAGACATCTGACGCTCTGTAAAAGTGCTGGCCCATCCTCATAGATACCTGACGCACCGTCAACGGTTCCTGGCGCATTTTCCATGACGCACCATCAGGGCTCCCTGTGGGTCACGTCTCTCAATTTAAGGGTGAGGCTATTTTCTCTCGCCTGTCCTTCCGTTACTGCGAGCCAGAAGGTTGAGGGCAAGTAGGTCACCAGAGGTCTCGGCCTCCGCACCACCGTTGGCTTACTCTTTATTCCTTCGCTTGACAAATTCTCATCATTCAAGCCGCCTTGGCAAAAAAAAAAAAAATATATACCGTAGCAGAAGCACTAAGTAACGATATTGACTATCTAATTACTGAGGCTGCTCAAGTAAATAGGATTGTTGTAGGGAAGCTGCGGTTCCAAAAAAGTTTTATCGTGTCAGAAGTTCTAGTTAACATTAATGTCTGTGATTATTGAGGTTCTCAATGTAAATTGGGATTTTTGCAAGGAAGATGCAGTAGCTACCAGAAAATTCTATTGTATCAGAAGCTCAAAATAATATTGTTAGCGATCTGAACGATAAGATTCTCGAACGGAAGGTACGCATGAAAAAAAAAGTTACTGCGTTGTGACCGTAACCCAAAATGACACGATTATATATTTTATTCTTCCAGCTCTCTCTCGAAATCGACTGGTGGTGTTGTTGTTAGCAGCAGCATATTTGTAGAAAAATATTGTGATGCACTAGCTCTAGAATTATATCGTTATCGAGCTTAACAGTAGAACTCCAAAATGAATTTAGATTCTTCTGTGAATAACACTGTTGAAAACTGGCATTGGCCACCATTACTCTGCAGTCCTCTATTCAAATGAGCAGGTGTTGATCAAGTCTACGGATAGTGGAACCAGAATTTAAGTATCATTCGCTTTCACTTTTCTTGCTGATGAGCTGCACCAAAGTTTCACTTTCGTCAACAGTACGTCATCATTCACACTTAAATAACAAATTTTATTGCAATGTAGCTTTGTAGAAGTCCAAAGTTTTTATATTCAATCTGTATGATGCTACAAAAGGGTATTGAAGCTCCAAGAGGTCGTTTGTAAAGTAAAAAAAAAAAAGTTGTTTGAAAATCTAGAAAAAAAACGCATGATTGGTGACACATGAATTATGAACTATAAAACGGTTGAATTTCCTTATGAAATATTGAATTTGTTGTATACAATGTCAGGCGGTAGTTAACAGAAAGAATGACAGTGTTGTTTATCATAATTATTATATTGAATCTATGTTTCTATCTATGCATTTACGGTATATTAGATAATGCTATTTCGTAAAGGTTCTATTAAGATTCTATTCTGGCAACTATGAAAGTAAAATGACTGAGACATACAGCGCATCAGTACGAGTATACGTGTATAAGTCCCAGCCATCTGGTCTGCATAGGAAAGTGATCAAATTTTGGACATAGTAGCAGTCTATAATCGGGAGAGAGCTGGAAGATGAAAATCGATAACAGTATCAGTTTGTGCTGCTGACACGACAGAGTAACTTTTTTTTAGCAGACGCAGTTTCCCTTCAAGAATGCAAATCAACTTTGGGAACCTCATTGTACAAATTGTTTAGGATAATTAAAAAAACAGCGGACTACCTCTCAGCGTTGACATTATCGCCTTTACAATATTTCTTTTTCACTTATCTGCGTACTTTTTCGAAAGAAATTTTGCATCTATTTTTGTTTACGAAACAACATTGTTTTTTGTCTGGATGCCGATCGCAGCCTTGAAAACAATCGCTAAATGCAGTGCATCAGGATTGCTTTCGAGGCTCCAGAATATGATCTGAAGATTAGAAATTCCTTTAAAAACTGCTGTAACTCGGCGGTAAAGTGACTCCTCTGTAGAGCATTCCTATTCACCTCGCTCTGACAAAAAATATACCTTGAATAAATATGAATATTCCAATATCTCCGGGCGTGGAATGCCGATACACACCATGCTGTCACCCAGGCAGCACCACTTTTGCTTCTCTACAGTGAGCTGTAATAATTACATTGTTCTTCAGCCATGCCTATGATATGAATAGACTAGTCATACGTACGGTTTGTGAAACTGCTCTAAGCGTGAAAAAAAAAACAGACAGATAAACAGATGAGTACATACTTGTCTTTTTTTAATTTATTACTATATTTGTTGCCAATAGAGCTGGGATATTAAAAGTATACCTGTCACTACCCTTCCGTACAGTGGTAAGATCCCTTGACTGCAAGCTGGAGTATTAGAGTCGAGAATTCAAAAAATTACCTGCCTCTGCCATTGCGTACAGTGATAAGATCCTTTGGTTGCAGGCTGGAGTATTAGAGCTGACAGATCAAAAGACCGACTGTGGCTGCCATTGCACAGAAAAGCAAGACGCCTTGACTGCAAGGCTGGTTTAGCATGGCTTGGAGATGAAAAGCCAGCCTGTCACTGCTATTGCGGCACAAAGTGTGGAGTTTCTGCTGATGAGAAGAGAGCGTTTGCAGTGAATTTGTGCAGTCTGCCTCTCGACATCTCACTCGCTAAAAATATACGCCGGATCAATACGAGGGTCTCTCGGAGGCTACCAGCGTTTATCAAAGAAGCATTTCCTCTTAAGACGAGAATAACTTCGTCTAAATTGGTAGTGATTGAGAGGCCGAGACG
>LQNS02278097.1:7840963-7855469 GCA_001587735.2 Parhyale hawaiensis
ATATCAGAGTGGCATCTAACGTCACGTAACAGGGCACCACAGAGTGGCACCCAAAGCAACGTAATTGGGACATATCAGAGTGGCATCTAACGTCACGTAACAGGGCACCACAGAGTGGCACCCAAAGCAACGTAATTGGGACATATCAGAGTGGCATCTAACGTCACGTAACAGCGCACCACAGAGTGGCACCCAAAGCAACGTAATTGAGACATATCAGAGTGGCATCTAACGTCACGTAACACCACAGAGTGGCATCCCAAGCGATGCAATTGGGACGATTGCCGAATGGGTTCACTTTTCGCCCGGATAAAGAAACTTGTGAGGAACATCGCGTCGAGCATTAAAATTTTCGAAGTAAAAGTAATCTTAATAATATTATATTGTGTTAGTGAACCCGGGAACAGACATTCCTCCTAGATGAAGAGAGGTGTGAGAAACTCTTGCTTCGCAACGGAAGTTGTGCCACGTAAACGGGTTTTTCACGGCAGTGAAGTTCGTAGCCGGCATGTTGTTGTTGTTGGTCCAGGCCGGCCCATTTGTTAGCTCCAGCACTTGAGGTGTTTTCTCGTCTCCCATTTAGAGCGTCGCGGCGTCCGTCTCTTGGCGTCCACTTCTCCGGAGGCGACCAAGTGTAAACAGCCTGCAAAAGTTACAAACTTCCGCTCTATTTTCCGGCGGTCCTGTAGCTTTTGCGTGCTAAAGTCAACAACATTTAGGTGAGGTGCGGCACGTGACGCGGTGGACTGGACAGTGGATGCTCGCGACTGTTGGTGAGGGGGCCGCTATACCTTTTTACACCACAAGGCAAACATGATGCTCGCCATATGGGAACAACTAGTAGGTACTGCCTAGAAAACTGTTCATCTGCTAGCATGCCGACCAAAGGAAAAAACTTAAAACGCCTCCAATGATCCAGGATCACATACTTCCAAAATTCGACATTTGCAGGAATTAAACTGTCACAATATCGTTGCCCACCTTCAAATGTACTCAGTTGAACGGAGATTCGAGCGATTCACGGTCATTTATGTTTGAAAAGTCCTAGAAATAATCACTGTGAGTTTAAATGAGCAGACTGTTGTCAAATGCTCTGATCGTACTAGCAGAATACGACTCCCGATCTTTAAAGATGACGGTGATGCAGTTACAACGGAATATTCTAACAGATTCATTGTCCGGAGACCGAGGTTATTCAGCGACATGTTCCGACATATTCGAAACGCCACTATAAAATTATAGTGGCATTCAGAACTTATTGGTCTCACGCTGACTAAAAGGGCCAGACAAACCCGTTGCAAGCAGTTACGTGTAATGTGGAGATAACTCGCTGCTGGCCCTCGATCCCAATAGTCACGGAACGCAATAGCGGCTCTGTACCAGATGCACCTGGACCTCGTCTGAAGAACTTCAAATGTGTCCAAATATAAAATATTTATAATGCTTACATGAAGTACAGGGTGACTTAGCACACCATAATATCACTAGCACTAGCCATCGTCTTGTCCATGGGCGAATTATATTTTATTTGTCTCGTGGCTCCATTGATGCATCTGTCCATTCATCAGTTTGTGCGTTACGCTCTAAGAGTTAGATTTAGAAAATGTAGGAAATTGTTGATGCTGCCACAGCGACAGCCGGAGTCGGTGTAAAGCTAGTACTCCTCTCAGGTGCTAAGTTTGCTCTCTGACTTGGGAAACATATTCTCACTTCACAGCTTTACTTACACGGGCACGATTGAAAAATTACACTTCTGTTTTGTGGATTTCCACGGATTTCAGCCAGCTGCAAATATCCTGGTATAAAACTGCGCAACTATGCGCTCCCATCCACTGTGGCATCCAAGCAAACAAGCAAGTAAACTAGGTTATCAGAGTTTTATATTTATATGTTTGATAGATATGCATATACAAAAACATCGGCCTTTTTCACGTATTTTGATACATGCATGAAAAAGTAAACTGCTAATTAAGTGAATAAACCTTGGAGGAAACACTGACTGCAGCGAATCTCAACCCCGGTGCAGGCTGTTACCTTGAGAACTGGCTGTAGCCTCCAACCCTCCAGTTGAATACTCCAACTTCGGCGGCCAACCTGGCTCTGGGGTTGGTTGACAGCCAATTCCCCAGCGTAAGTAAATGGCCTGCAACCGATCAGTAACTATACTCTCCCAGTTTTGTAACCACCAGCTGCCCATGGGACGGAGCTCTTTGATACAAACCCCACCCCCGACTGATAAGAATTATTAGGGTCAAAATGTGTCTTGCTCTGTTAACCCTATTATATTCCTACCAGTCGCAAAGCAGCTCCTTGTTGTCAAATTATATGTTTTCGCACACGCAAAGCGTACATCATTATATCTTTGCCACTTCTGTTGAGATAAAAAGTTGACTTATCCAAAGACTTTTAGGAATAGATCGATATTATGTACAGGACATTTGGTGGGCACAAACGTCCAGCAAGCGCAACAGAGCAGCACCTTAGCCTTTCGTAGCTAGTGACACACTGAATAGAGCGGCGCACCAATAAACCGACCACCGTTTTTAGTAACTACCTTTGTGGATGTGTTTAAACTCTTGAAACAATTTCATATCGACTGGATAATCGTGCGTTGTTACCTTATTTATCTATACGTCCTCTTTATTTCTTTTTAAAATAATAATAGCTAGGAGCCAATAATCGTGGAGTGATTTTCAATTAGATCCAGTAAGAAAAAGCAGCAGCATAGCCTGAGCTCAATAGGGTTGATATTTTAATTAAAATTGTCAAAGCACTATAACCCATTCGATTTTACAAATAATCAGTGCTACAGCCCCAACTCAAAACGACTTTACCTATTCATTTTTCTAGCTAGGACCTGTGGAAATTCCGAAGAACAAGACCATTTTACTCCAAAGATATTTCCGACCCTTATCATGCATACAAAATGGGGAATCTTGCTCTAAGTTGGATAACAATTCTTCCATGGAGAAAATATAAGATGAGCACGCTTGAACGAGTTTCGGTGAGGGTCCAGAACACGCTCTTTCCTCTTATATATATATATATATATATCGACTGCCAAAGAACGCCCTTAAGTACCGTGTATGACATCGTGGAGAGATGTACCTCGCGTTTGCACTCTAACTGCCTTTAATTAAGCAGCCCCAATGACATACGTGTGCGAGGCAACTGATCCTCACCTGATGACGCTTGAGAGCTATTTAATATTCCTGCATGCTTGATTGTAGCCTGGACATTTTTTGGGTGAAACTTTAGTCGGTGACTCGAATGCAAAAATCGGCATGCGCTCGCTCCATTTATATTTCCTCCGAGCAATCTCCTACCTACGACCTGTAAGAAGTAGCAGCTTAAACCTGCTAACTACTTGGGGATCCCTCCGGAGGCGATATAAAAAATACTATAATAATATTTTCCTCTACCTGCTACTGAATTAGTCACGGTCGTAGCAACTAAGGAAGGAACTTTCAGACGAGCAAGGAGAGTTAATAATACAATTGAGGCCTCTGCGTTATCGGTAATAGTGAAGGTTTAAAAAAGGTACCTGGCCAGTGCCATCTCAATTGACTTACGTCCGGACAGCTCTGCTCCACTGTTCAACATGGCAATAGGCAGATTCACTTAGAACTAAAGAGAATTTCTGAGCTACTCGTCTACAATGGCTACTCTTATAATGAAAGCCAGAGGCAGATAAAGAGATCCATAGACAAATGGCATTAACATGCAGAGCAAAGACCACAAGCTGTACCTAATAAGAGTCAAATCGAATATTTTATGAAGCCACGATGTGTCTTCAGTACAAAGAACATGAAGAAGCACGGCAAGGAATAATAGGTCGAAGTGTTACACCAAGACACGCGACAAAGAAACTCAACCTCGTCATTTTTTTTTGCAAAAATCGAAGAACTGTGACTTTAGTCACGAAAAATTACCCTTTCCCAATTCCTGATGACTTGAAGAAACACGCGGTTGTCTACATATACGGTTTCCGGTGCTCTCTTGATGGAGATGCCCTCATTCTTAAGTAGGTATGACTTCCATGCGACAATGATTTTGGAGGAGGCGCCACTTTCATCAATCTATTTCTTGCATCGCCATGCATGGCCGCCAACATACAAGGAATGAATTAATTGAAGATTGAAGATTCTTGGAAGCACTTCAGATCAGAAAGCTGTGACCAACACCGAACATAACAAATGAAATAATTCTCTTACCAACTCATAATATTTGAATACTGGTCGGAAGAAATGAAGCTAGGCCTACACTCCATTTTCTTATCATCCTATTGTAGATGCAATAGTAAATCCCGTTTATTAAGTTTACTCATTTCGAAAATTTCAGCGTTCCAAACTTCGCCTCCCTGAGGATAGCTAGCAGCTCCTGCCGAAAATGTCGGCCATGGCAACTGAATAGAGAGCGAAATGTAGGACTGTAAATTCACAATAATGTAGATATTAACTAATCGTTAATATAATGTAAACAAAATGTCAAACACTGGAAAAACTACCTATCTGGTATCCAAAAACTGAAGAAAAGAAAATTATAGGTCACAGTGAGAAAATACAAAGTAAAATAAACGCTTGCAATACTGGGATGTTTTTTTCAATTAAAGATGACAATGATTAATAATTGACAAGCACCTTCGTGAAATGGCGGCATAATAGCAACCTCGATTATTAACCTTCATTTCATCCTCAGTTTTCATCTCTTCTATCGTCTCTCAAAGGAAAACCCAACATTCTGCCATTACGCGCATCTTCCATATCTCTGATACGACCTGCTTCTCCTCTTATCAATCATTGTGGCATTGGTACGAAGCTCGAATTTCTTTTCATTATGTTATCATACAGCGTAACAGCGAAACACATGAATTTATTTCCTGGAAGATTGGACGTCTTGGACCATCGTTGTTTAATGAATTAACAGACATCATCAAGATCTTAGTTTTATTGGGTCAATAAAATTAAGATCTTGATGATGTCTGTTAATTCATTAAACATTAATTTATCTTTTGAAAGCTACAACTCGCCACTAGTACGCTTAGATCCAACTGATTAGCAGCCAATGCGAATGATGTGCCCTCTACAAAGAGCACTTTTCCTAGTGATACCAACCGAGACGTTCTCTACTGATGGTTCTGCATAGCCCACATGTTCATGAATAATCAACAGCAATCGCTGATCACTATCACACTGTGCGCATAGCGATTAAAAATTCCAACGCTACTTTGAAGCGATGAACAACCATATCGATCCCAGCCGTCACCAAGGCCTCGCGCTTTATCTGGAGGCTCGTTACACATAGAGTACAGTACTTATGGTCTCGTCGATGTACGCAATTGCTTATGGCCGTGAATTATTATTGCTTCGTTGTTCGTTCCTGTCGAAGGTGCCCTTCGTTATGCGCATTACGATCCTTCTTCTGTCGCTGCGACTGTTTATGGGCATGAATTATTATAGTCCCGTTGTTTTCCAAAGGAAAGTGACTTGCGTTTTTTCGCGTTTCTGTCTTTGCCATCTGTGGCTTGCTTATGATCGGAAAAAGAATTATAATAATCAACCTGTTGTTGCCCCCGAAAGTTGTTAATTTTACAATATGAATTTATTTTCCTGTTGTGTTGCTTGCTTTTGATCGTGACTGATGAGTCACTAGCTTGTTTCTAGTGGCAGTGATTTGCTTCGGGTTCAGATCTTTTTTATCTGCCATCGCACTTCCTTAGACTAGGACTGTGAACTATTATTGTGATGTTCGTTTCTATAGAAAGTGGATTAATTTACACATGGAACAGAATCTTTTCTTTTGACATTGTGCGTGCTTATGGCTGTGAACTATTACTGTGGAGGTTCGTATCTATAGAAAGTGGCTCACTTTACATTTAGCACAGCCCCTTTTCTTCTGACATCGTGCTTGTTTATGACCTTGAACTATTACTGTGAGGCTAGTTTCTGCAGAAAGTAGCTTACTTTACACATACCTAGCACAGATCTTCTTCTTCTGACTTCGTGCTTGCTTATGGGCGTGAATGATTGCCTCGTTATTACTGCGGAATGCAATCGATCGACTTCTCCATCACTGCATGATTGAATGTGTCGGTGCCGTTGCCCATAGCTCCAGCTGTCGTTTTGCTTCCTGGCGTAACCTGAAGCACCAAGAAAACATTTCTTTCGACGTTTGCGGCGAATTTTTTTAAATCTATTTAATAACATATCACTGAATATGCTCAACTTTCAAGCCAGTGTTACATTACTTTGCACGTTGTTGCTTCTTCGGAATTTCATCGAATGTATTTTTACTGCAGAATATACACAATACTAATCTCTTAGAATAAAATATATTCAATGGAAATCTTTACTGTATACACAGTGACAATAATATCTATACATCCTTTGCGCTCTGTAGCCTGTTCTCTAATAGATGATGTGTTTGTTAACAGTGAACTTTTTCGATTAAAGAGAGTATTTTCTACCCAGAGTATTTTAATGCACGAGTCCATTCAAAACACACTGACAACATTTTCCCCGCTGAATTCACTCCTATCGAAGTAAGAGACAACCGCTGAAGTCTTTTGTGTACGACTAATATTTTACAGATTTATTGGCTCAGTACATCGTCAGCCAATGCTCAGCAGCTGGCTCTCTCATATCATATGCCAGCTGGCATAAAATGACAAGCTGCACTTATTTATTCTCAGCGAATAGCAATAAGGCCTTCATAACCATCGGCTGGGGGAAATTTATGACCTCCCACTCCTCCAGCTTATTCAGAAAACGGAAGAAAACGCAGGCATAGAAAACTGCTGCTGAAATAGAAAACTGCCGCTCGTATGGGAAACTACTGCTTGCACTGCCGATTGCTGCTTCAATAGAAAATTGTTGCTTACAAAGGAGACTGCTACTTGAACAGAAAAATGTTGCTTGCACAGAAAACTACTGCTTGCACAGAAAAATGCTACTTGCACAGAAAAATACTACTTGCTTAGAAAAATGCTACTTGCACAGAAAAACAATACTTGCCCAGAAAAATGCTACATGCACAGAAAATACTACTTGCACAGAAAAATGCTACTTGCACAGAAATATGCTACTTGCACAAAAAATACTACTTACACAAAAAATGCTGCTTGCACAAAAAAATGCTGCTTGCACAGAAATATGCTATTTGCACAGGAAAATACTACTTTCACAGAAAAATACTACTTGCACAGAAAAATGCTGTATGAACTGAAAACTACCGCTTGCACAGAAAACTACCGCTTCCACAGAAAACTGCCGCCAGCACAGGAAACTGCCGCTTGCACGGAAAACTGCCGCTTGCACGGAATACTGCCGCTTGCACAGAAAACTGCTGCTTGCACAGAAAACTACCGCTTGCACAGAAAACTGCTTCTTGCACAGAAAACTGTCACTTTCCCAGAAGACTACCGCTTGCACAAAAAACTGCCACTTACACAGAAAACTGCCGCTTGCACAGAAAATTGCCGCTTGCACAGAAAATTACCGTTTGNACAGGAAACTGCCGCTTGCAAAGAAAACTGCCGCTTGCACGGAAAACTGCCGCTTGCACGGAAAACTGCCGCTTGCACGGAAAACTGCCGCTTGCACGGAAAACTGCCGCTTGCACAGAAAACTGCCGCTTGCAAGGAAAACTACCGCTTGCACAGAAAATTGGCGCTTGCACAGAACACTGCCGCTTGCACGGAAAATTGCCGCTTGCACGGAAAACTGCCGCTTGCACAGAAAACTGCTTCTTGTGCAGAAAACTCCTTCTTGCACAGAAAATTTCCGCTTGCACAGAAAACTGTCACTTTCCCAGAAGACTACCGCTTGCACAAAAAAATGCCACTTACACAAAAAACTGCCGCTTGCACAGAAAATTGCCGCTTGCACAGAAAATTGCCGTTTGCGCAGAAAACTGCCGCTTCTACAGAAAGCTGCCGCTTCCACAGAAAACTGCCGTTTGCACAGAAAACTGTCACTTGAACAGAAAACTGCTGCTAGCACAGAAAACTGCCGCTTGCACAGAAACTGCCGCTTACACCTTGTTACAGAATTTTATTACCTGGCGAGATATCTGAAGGCAATACCGCGGGTGTCGATAAAGTGCGATTCTAGCAGCGATAGCCCGACTTATTGAATATTAGAATCAAATTCCTTGGTTTTATAATGTCATAAGAGATAATGGCGTTTGCTGTGCCTCAGCTGCTCCATGCATCACACCGAGTCCCCGGTAGCCTGCTGCAACAAGCTGCGGTTGCACCAGCACTTTCTTGGCTACGCTTAGTTTTTTCTCTTTCGTCTTCTCTTTCTCTTCATTCCCAGATGTGTATATAATCTGCTATAGCGGTAATATCCCACAGACGGCCAGAGCATCAGTTCTGCATACTCTTTGGGAACGGGCCTGTTTGTCCGTCTACTGCTAACTAATCTAATCTAATGATAAGGACTATTGATGTGACTGTAGGTGGACGGCTTGGGCGTATTGCTACCTGACCGGGTAAGTAAAACAAAGGAGGCCACCCATTTATTTATTTATTTATTTATTTTGCTCGTGTGACTGGGACGCAAGTGGCCGAAGCCCTAATGCGTCTCAGATAATTTCTGCCGTGTTTCTTTAGTTCATTAATGGAATGGTGGTTTGCGGTGCCGCTGTTCCATTCACTGCTGGCAGTGTTTCAAATTTCCAGCATCTTATTTTAAGTGTCAAAGCTTGCGTGCTGTTGCTTACTAGGAACATGTGGACCGCTTTTGCTTCTTGAAATTAAAAATCATTCCTCGGTAGAGGAGAGCATCAGCATAATACGGTAAAAACAGTGTGCATGTATATCAGGCCTAGGAGTAGAAGCCTGCCTGGTCATAAAAATTCTGTTCTGAACGGTGTGGAGCTTACGTACGTAAACAGCTTCTCTTTCCTGGGTCACAAAATCACTGATGGTCTTCTTGATGACCAGGATATAGAGAAAGAAACGCGAAAGGTCCATGGAATTGGTAGCGCGTTATTTCAGAAATTCGGTCACTGCTCTGAAAACGTCAAATGCCGGCTGTTCCGAACCTACTGTTACTCCCTGTACTGTAACTCACTTTAGTGTAACTTTAAAAAGAAATCTATTGAGCGCTTGCGTATTGCTCACACCCACATGTTCCGCATATTAATGAAAATGCCAGGTCTAATAGTGTAAGTCCGATATTTTCTCAGAAGTATACTGAATGTCTCGAAGTCAGTACCTAGAAATCCGCCTTTGAACCTATATACAGGAATGAAAACTCTAAAAATTCATTAATAGAAGTTATCCGTAACGGCACTGGCTACAAACGATCTACTATGTATCTACTATGGCAGGGAATACTGTTGCCTGGCGGAGGCCAAGCAATGGGGCGTAACAAAGTCTATAATGTAAGCCTACTGCGACATGTCCTTTGTTTGTAACCTAGAAATAAGATACATCCTCTTGGCTACCATGTAGCATTTCAATATTGTAATGTCTCCATAGCCTATGTATTAAATACAGTTTATTATTATAACTTTAAAAAAAAAATGTTTCTATAAACACAAAAAAATTACACTCTCGATACAATAGTTTCAGTACGGACAGGTTGGTTTCATCGGTGAAGTTATGACGCAAACGCTGAATACATTTTTCTTATTTCCAGGAATAGCATGTCTCTCGGTGGTATAATGTCGCCTTCAAACACCGACGACACTTTTCAAGACTTCCCCTCATGTCGAAACTGCACATCGACGCCAACTTCAGAATCTTCTCAGCTTCCTGTCTTTATTCCTTCTTCTATAAGCCTACCTCCTCGTTCCACACTCTTGCCCGAAGACCATCATCATCATCATCATCATCACCACCACCAAACAATACCAGAAGTGGTCTACCCTAGCGTCCCAACTGCAAGGTCCTCACCACCAAGAAGTGTAGGGCCACTACCTCAAAACTCAGTAGATTCCAGTGACTGTTCCAGCAGTGTGTTGTCCCCAACTAGTTTACCGGAAGATGAGGATCAGAATACCCGCGCTGATAACATACAACCGTGTCTTATTATCTCAAATTGTGTATCGCCTGACAGATCACCCGATCTGTCATGCCCACAAAATAATTTCACAAACGTAACAGTTTCATTGACTGCACCATCACCGATCCGACACTTATCGGTCTCTCCATCAGCAACATCGCTGAGCGGTTCACGTCAAAGTCTTTTTCCACCAACAACCGTAGTCAGATCAGCGTCTGCGTACACGTACCCGACCCTTCAGCTGCCTATCCCTCCTAGGTCTCCCGGTCTGTCTCCAGTCACTAGAATCTCCTTCTCCACCGACCCCGGCAGCAGTTTAGCCTCATCGCTGTCGACTCCTATCGGTGGATCCCAGCTTGTAGACGATGCCTCCAGTGCCTTCGGGTTCTCAGACGCCAGAATGGATGCCTCAGGGCAGGTCCCAACCCACGGTGATGCCCTCAGGCTTCAGGGAGGTGCGTCTGCCTTGATGGTCTCCCTCACCAGCCTCTCCAACGTATCTGGTCCTCCTCTCTATTCGCCGCCACCGACTTACGATCAGGTGGGTCTGCTGGGCATCTCACATTCCTAAGCCCACAGCCGTAAATCACATTACCCTAGATCATATGTATCCTAGATCGTATCAACTGTTGATCACATTAACCCTAGATTGCGTTAATCGTAGTTCACAATTATCCTAGCTCACATCGGCCGCAGATCACATTAACAGTCCATCGTAAACCCTGTGGCCATTCTACGAGATTGAGGTAGACTATACCCATAATCTATTTTTACTGAACTATAGCGTTAAATTACAGTTTTCACTGGAATAGCAGTACATACATCAATTATTATTCATTATAACAGTTATAAACATGTACATTTTTATCTTGTCGTGAGTATTTATTAATTCCTAGGCGTGCAGGATGTTCCCCTTATTCTGATTCTCCCAGTCACCGCATTTCTCATTATTCTTGCATATTTCTTTATTTTTCATTAGAGAACACCTAAGTTTCAGAAATTGATACCCCTGTACAACATTTACAGGTTTTATTTCCAATGTTGGTTTCAGGAGTGGCTATAATATACGCAGTTGCGTCTCAAAGCGTTTCATAAAACTGCTTTAAAGTATTGAGAACGAAAATTAAGCGTTGGCATGAGTACACCGTCGTCACTAACTATTAGAATGCTAAATGTTAAAAAAAAACATCGCTTGCTAAGCTTTGAGGAAGCTTCTCCCTCCAGCCATAACGGCTGGTGTCAAAAAACCATGGGTAGAAGTGCTAGAAGTTCGGGAAACTATTGGCTTTGAAGTTTTGATGAAGTGTCTCCTCTCAGCCAATACTGCTGATCCCTAGGCCTCGATATTCTGTTCTCTGGTCCGCAGACGGCTCCTGTACTGTGCTGCGCACTCTGACAATCGCTGGAAACTAGAGACGGACCGGATATCCGCATAATCACGAGGATAGCATGCGAATATCCGCATGCTCCTCTCATCAGCAAATGCTGATATCCATATATGCTGTGATCAGCATCATGACGGGGACAGCATGCGTATCCACATGCTCCCAACGCATGTTGATATCTGCATCTGCCTATATCTCTGTTAGTACGTAGATTATTTGTAGCTACCCACTTGCTATCCTTAACAGAACTCCTCGATGTCCGCAGAATACTTTCATCGTAGGGACAACGCTCAGGACCTGGTAGAGGTAATGGTGAAGTAAACTCTGCCGCACACGTAACCTAACTACTGGGTAATCAACTTGTACTTGTTTCTACTGTAGATAGAAACCCGCTGGGCCCAAAGACGTGTACGGCTGCAGTAGAGTACAGATTTTCAGAACCGTTACGGCAGAGGTGGAAGGCTCATACAACAATTGCAAGCCCATTTCATTTTCTGATTAGGTTCAGTACCTCCGCAACAGCATGCTAATTTTTTGAGAAACTATAAATCATTCTTCCCCATATCTTGTTAGGGCAGTACCTCCGCAACTGCATGATTATGTTTTGAAAGCATATAAATCAACATATATTTAATTGCCTTGCAGTTGTGTGACCCGAATGCGCTTCCAACCTACTACGAGGCTACTCGCCACAGCTCCCGCAAAATCGACAAGGGCAGGGCTGAGGTCTTCACCCTGCCGTCTGTGTCGCCTGTGCCGCACACGCCTACACTACCCGACTCGCAGTCTTCCTTACTGGACTACCTGGAGATTCCTGGTGGTACTAGTCCACGTCCACAGGTGCCTATTCACCGAGGGAAAAGTATGTTCCAAAATCAGAACGCAATTCGGTGTGTCGAGGGGAAATATCGGTCTTGGCGTGCTGGTCCAGCACGAAACTTGAAGGTTTTGCGCTGCACCAGCACGCTGAAGAAGGTATTTCCTGTGGGTGTACGGGAATGCGGGCTGGCTTTGGAACAACGCTTTGCTCACTAAACTAGCATTAACATCAGTGTAGACTTGAGGTTTCGCATGCCATACACTGTTCAATACTTCGCGGATGCTTATATTAGATACAAATTTGAGGCGAAATGTTTTTTTTTTGGGGGGGGAAGGAAAGTTGGACTGCATTTAAATTACGACGAAGCTTTAAAAAAAATACTGATAGCATAGTGCAGACTTACGTCAGGACTCGGGATATTCGACTGAACAAACGGTTTCACGTACATTCTTGCTCGTTCACTCAAGTTCACAACACCACCGTTGATGAAAGAGCACAACGTAGTGGAATTCTTAAACCGTAAACAGAAATATTATCTACTCTTAAAAAAAAGTCTCCGTTTTCAGATAACAGCCTCTACATCGCGCTTGTTTCTCCTACGTTCATACACCCTTTTGTAGAGATAATCCTCTAGCAAATGATAAAATATAGCATAGTAGTGTGCACTACCACTTGTTAAGCTTTGCTATCCTATTCTGCTAATCACTAAATATGATGTTGGTCATTGCAACAATTCTATAGTGATAGCGCTAAATATTGCCTACGTTTCTGGATTATCTCCATTTTGAAAAATCTCTGTCTCAGGAACTTTGTTCTGAGGAGTTCCTTTGTAACTAGCTATCTCTTTTACTAGCCATATATTCGAGGCGGTTGGAACTCTGCAGACGTCCAGTAGAAGTTAAGCTCAGTCACTAAAGCCTTCTCCTCACCAATGCAAAAAGCACGTGCGACGCAGCAAACTTGTTCCACGAAAAAACCTAGCGTCGGTGCAACAAATCTGCTGTCCCCACCGACGCAACCCAGATTGCGCGACACTCCGTACATCGCTGTCGGTCGCAGGCAACATGTATCCTGTAAAATTTACTTTATTATTATGATTATTAATTTGTTGCGTCTGTGAAAACGCAAGGTGCTGATGGACGGTGCATGGGTTGTACATATGTGTCTATATATTTATGCATACATTTGACAACAAGTAGACTACATAGAGCATGTGTGGCCCCTCACCGCCGACAGACAAGCTTCACCTATAGCACAGCGCAACCTGTTACCGCAAGTGTCGGAAGGCATTGACCCTAGACAGACACATTTGCGATTTTGGCGCCTCCCCCCCCCCAGTACTTAGTATGCCCTCCCATAACTGGAAGTGCTTGCAAGGCCCAAAGAGATGTAATAGACCGAGTTATAGCAACGGCTCCGAAAATCGGAAGCTAAAGTTCTTATCCAGGCTGTAACCTGACTGACTCTGTGATTGGCGGCTCAAATGGCTGCAAGCCTGTGATTGGTGGGAAGGGAGCAGCTATCGAAAGACAAAAAATGTCCACGACAGTACGGCGAAATGTGTCTGTGTACCCTTCTATTAAACCTCCATGGAAAGGCCCTTGCAGCCGTTTCTGCTAAGCCAATTGCAGGTCAGTTCTTCACGAATGATATTTAATCTACATATCATTTGCTGAAACTCGATTTCTAGAAAGCGACCGTCCTGATCGGCCATTAGAGGATGGCTACTTTTTGAACAATAACTTATTGGATTTCAATACTGATCAAGTGAGTATTACGAAAGACAAACTGCCACAGTTACATCGGGGACTAGACTGTATCTGGACATGGTCAACTAATGTGAAATTTCTCTTGTCTAATACCGAAAGCCGAACTAACTTGACTAGTGAATGTATTATATGCTCAACGTGGCCAGCCTTCAAAGATAACGGCGACGAATGCACGTTGACTCTCATTCTCTGTTTAAGCTTGTTGCGCTGCTTACAGTTGCACGGTAAAATATTCAACGGACTTTCCACTCGCCCGTCGTCTAGCTTAAATGCCCTCCTCGAGCCTCTTGGCTACCGACATTGATTGCGTAATTGCCCGTAATTGCGAACTGAACGTTAGCACGATCGTATAGTGCGACTCTGCCATTAGTGAATTGTGCAGCGCATAAAGGAATCTCGTCGCTAAGGTTTTATTTCTTCGTGCAGGACGATGGAGCGAACGGTGGATCAAGAGGAGCTGGTGGAGACAGACTAGCGTCGCTGGTAGATGATCTGGCAGACTCTGAGGGTGGATATTCC